>CM042849.1:55984885-56331970 GCA_023653725.1 Bungarus multicinctus
CATGGATGGAAAGCAAAACCCCTTCGCCGATCTAAAGCTCTCAGCAACACCTACGCACGGGGACGGCGCTTCCCACGCGCGCTTCAAGCCTCGCGTGTGCTGGCCAAGACGCGTGTTGAGCTCTGGAGGTTGAGAGGGGCTCGGCTCGTTGCTGGTCCCTTTTAATTTAGAAAGATGGGTTTATTTCCCACGTTCCCCACGTCGGCACGGATTTCAGAGTTGGAATCGGCGACGATCGCGCGCCGTGGTGCTCGGTGGGGGCATCGAGAGGACCTTTAAGAAAAAGGAGGGGAAGAACCGGATGAAAAGGGGGAGGGCGGCTTGGTGTCCCTCGGAATCCGGATGATGTGTGGCTCACAAGGATCCGTGTGCAATGGGTTCTGTAAGAAAGATAACGTAAATCTTGCGGACGTTTCATGATCCAAATAGGGAACATCATCAGTGCTAGAAGGAAGTGGGGTTTGTGGAAAGGAGGAGGAGGAGGAGGAGGAGGGAAGGTGGGGTCCTTGTTGCTCTCTGAGTTTGGTGGTTTTCTTGCAGACGTTTCATGACCCAACTAGGGGACATCATCAGTGCTAGAAGGGAAGGGGGTTTGCAGAGAGGAGGAGGAGGAAGACTGGGGGGTCCTTGGTGCTCTCCAAGCTTGCTTCTTTTCTTGCAGATGTTTCATGGCTCAAACTAGGTAACATTATCTGTGCTAGCATTGACTAGCACTGATGATGTTACCTAGTTAGGTCATGAAACATCTGCAAGAAAACCACCAATAGGTAATCCTGGTCATGTTTCTATTGAAATGTCAAAACCTGGAATCACGTTGTTCACCTAAAGAGATATTTCTTAAAATATAAAATAAAATAAAAATGTATTGCAAAAAGAAAAAAAGACAAGAAAACCGCCAAGTTCAGAAGGCAACAAGGACCCCTCCTGTGAACCTTGAGCTGCAAATATTCTCCTTTATTAGTGGCACAGGATGTGTTTGGCACATGTAGCCTTGGGACCTCACTCTCTCTAGCTTCCCAACTAAGGCAGAACTAGAACTCACCATCTCCCAGCTTTTAGCCTGGTGCCTTAACCAAAGCACCAAATTTCTTGAATCCCAGGTAACCAATTCACATGGCGGATTTCAAAGCAGCTTTCAGCTCGGAATTTGCAGATTCCCTTTTACTTAATAAAATGCAACTATTAATAAAAACCCTTTTTTCATATGTAAAGCGTATGCTTAACAATAACCGTAGCCCTGCCAAATTTAATTATAACGCAAAAGGGATGAAACGAGGAAGTTTTGGGCTCCTGGTCCCATTTAACCTCTGTCTAAACTCTCCAATTAAACCTCTGGAGGAACTGGCTCTTCCTGCTTTAAATTGGATGGGAAATTATTGCCACTCAACTTAATCTGGGCAGCTGACATTTCTGTCCTTGTCCAGGGGGGTGGGGGGAGAAAGAGGGGTGGGGGGAACTGCCAGGAAGGCTTTCCAAATCCTGTAATAATGCAGAGAGATTGTTACCGTAATAAAATGAAACTTTTGAGGTTTTCCAACCGCACGAATATTCGCAAAGGCTTATTCATAATCAATCCAGTTTTCCAGCCACATGAATATTTGCAAAGGCTTCTTCAAAATCAATCAATTTTAATGCTTTGGGGTGTTGCAAGTACATCAGTTCAAAGCTGCATGGGGGTGGAAAAAACAGCTGCTTAAAATTTCACCAGAGGGAGAATACAATTAGCAAGATCAAGAGCCCTTAGACTTACATACCGCTTTACAGTTCTCTGCTTGGTGATTTCAGGACCTACCTATCTACCTTCAAAGAGGGGAAACCAGATGAGGTGGGTAGCATTAGACCAGGGCCATCAAACCAGGTGGATAGTGAGGGGGGGAGATGGTTGGTTGGTCAACTTTTTAGGAAAAAAAAACATTGGTTGGATCAGGAATCGACCTGGTTGTATTAAGAATAAATCATAAAAACCCAGACTTCTTTCTTTCTTTCTTTCTTTCTTTCTTTCTTTCTTTCTTTCTTTCTTTCTTTTTCTTTCTTCTTTCTTTCTTTCTTTCTTCTTTCTTTTCTTTCTTTTCCTTCCACCCTTCTTCCTTCCTCCACCCACCCACCCATCATCTTTCTTTCTTTCTTTCTTTCTTTCTTTCTTTCTTTCTTTCTTTCTTTCTTTCTTTCTTTCTTTCTTTCTTTCTTTCTTTTCCTTCCTTCTTCCTTTCCTCCTTCTTCCTTCCTCCACCCACCCACTCAACCCATCATCTTTCTTTCTTTCTTTCTTTCTTTCTTTCTTTCTTTCTTTCTTTTCTTTCTTCTTTCTTTCTTTCTTCTTTCTTTCTTTTCCTTCCTTCTTCCTTCCATCCTTCTTCCTTCCTCCATCTATCCATCCATCATCTTTCTTTCCTTTCCTTCCTTCTTCCTTCCTTCTTCCTTCCTTCCTTCTTAAGAAGGAAGGTACTAATATTACTCCTTAGTAAAGAATACCACTCCTTAGTAATCCTTAGTAAGACCAGACAAGAGACTGGGCTGCCCTCGGTCAAAAATGCTGTAGGTTCCTGGGATTGTATGATGACTGACTGCTCGGAATCTATCGGTGCCTGACTCCAGGGCTCTCCGGAGCAAGACGGCGGGTCTTTCCAAGAGGGGGGGGGGGCGCCCTTCCTTTCGCGGCCCGCTGGGGACCAAGGAGGCGCTTCCCGGCTTCAAACGAAAGAACGCACCGTCCGCCTTTGCCCGTTTGGGATAGCCCAGGTCGGGATCACCTGGAGGCGCCCTTTCCATCTCCCGCGTTTGGGTTGCCCGGCGCAAGAACAGGAACGGAGCCGAGAAAGGTGCCCGCGATCCACGTACAACCTGAACCGGCCGCCTAAGCCCTCGGCGGGGAGGGCGACGCGGGGTCTCCAAAAACCCTGCGCAGGCAAAGCGCGGAAGGACGGAGGGACAGGCCGCGTTCGGCTCAAGGCAGCTTTCCCACCCGCGGGGATGGGGAGGAAGGAAAGGTCGCCTTGAGGCATCTTTAAGCGGGGTGGGGGTTTCTCTCGAGGACTCCCAGGGCTTCTGAAGGGCAGCAGATTAAGTCCCACTTCTGGGGGAGATTGGGGCGGGGGAATCGCAGAGCCCTCCCGGCTCTTGCTTGCTTGCTCGCTCCTCCTCGCCCGCCCTAGGAAAGCATGAACCGAAGCCCTCTGGTTGTCCCGCCCCCAGCGGCGGCTCTTTCTTTCCCCGAAATAGGGCCAAAAGCCCCGATGGGTGAGTTGGGTGGCTAATATCTCAATTTTAAAAAAAGATGGAAAGGAAGGAAGAATGGACGGAAAGAAAGAAAGAAAGAGGAAAGAGAAAAGAAAGGAAAAAGAAAAGACAGGAAGATAAAGAAAAAAACAAGAAAGAAAGAAGAAAGAAGAAAGGAAGAAAGAATAAAGGGGAAAGAAAAGAAAGAGACAAAAAAGAGAGAGGGAAAGAAAGAAAGAGAAAAGAAAGGAAAGAAAGAAAGAAAGAGAAAGGAAACGAAAAGAAAGGAAAGAGAAAGAAAAGAAAGAAGGAGGAGGGGGAAAGGAGAGGAAAAGAGGGGGGAGGAAGGGAGGGAAGGAGGAGGAGGAGGGAGGAGAGAGGGAAGATGAAAGAGAAGAAGAAAGAAAGAAGGAGAAAAGAAAGAGGGGGAAAGAAAGGGGGAAAGAGGGAGGGTAATGAGAAAAAGAAGAAAAGAGAGAGGGAGGGAGGAGGGGGGTAGGGAGGAGGGAGGAAGGGGGGAGGGAGGAGAGGAGGGGGCAGGGATGGGAAGGAGCGAAGGAAGGAAAGAAAAAGAAAGAAAAGAAGAGAAAGAAAAGAAAGAAAGGAAAAGAAAGAAAGAAAGAAAAAAAGAAAGGAAAGAGAAAGCAAAGAAGAAAGAAAAAGAAAAGAAAAGAAAGAAAGAAAGAAAGAAAGAAAGAAAGAAAGAAAGAAAGAATCTACCTTCCCCACTAACTTTGGTGGTCAGAAGTTCACAAAAGTTTTCGCACCACCGTCATAAATGTGAATCGATTGTGAAGTAGCAAATATGTAAATCGCAGGGATCCTGCTTGAGGATGCTGAAGCAGCCTTAAGTGTGAAAAATGGTGGTGATAAGGAGTTAATTGAAAATAAAATTGATTTCGTCCGGGAACTATTCCTCTTAGGAGTAATTCAAAGAAACTATAACAGAAAGATAAAACATCCCTCCACACTGTCCAATTATTTACAAAGTCTGCACTACTACTACTATTAATCTTCTCATCACTCCTTATCACCCCTCCCCTCCCACTTGTGATTATATGACTGTAACTTTGTCCCTTGTATCCTTACAATTTATATTGACTGTTTCCTAGTATGATTTGATTGCTTATTGTACTCTATGACTATTATTAAGTGTTGCACCTTATGATTCTTGTCTCTTGATGAATGTATCTTTTCTTTTATGTACATCGAGAGTATTTACACTAAGACAAATTCCATGTGTGTCCAATCACACTTGGCCAATAAAGAATTCTATTTCATTTCTATTCTATTCTATTCTATTCTATTCTATTCTATTCTATTCTATTCTATTCTATTCTATTCCATTCCATTCCATTCCATTCCATTCCAATCCATTCCATTCTATTCTAATTCTATTCTATATCTTTTATTACATGTAATAAAAGCAACTAGAATTTCCTACAACCCAGTACTGGAAGAAAAATACCATACCTTCCGAAGGTTTAATAATTAAAAAAATATTTGAGTGCGTGGAAATGGATAAATTGGATCAATTAACTATGGTGCTAAAAGTGAAAGCTGACATGGAATACAATGCAATATGGGAAACATGGTATATCTGGCATATTGACAACAGACATAAGAATAGAAAATGTAAATAATGTATATAATAGTTATGAGGGTGTGGAAATAGTTTGTATTGAAAGATTTGAGAGGACGTATAAATGTGTGCGTATGTATATGTATATATGTATGTGTGTGTATGTTTGTGTGTACTTTGTGTTACAAAAAATATTTATTTTATTATTTAATTATTTATCAGCTATTATTTATTTACCTTATTTAATTATTTATCAGCTCAAAACCTAACACATATATATGTGTGTATATGTGTATGTATGTGTATATATATATATATATTCATAGTATTGTTCAATTAATAATGGTATTATGTATAAACGAAAAACCCCAATAAAGTGTTTGAAAAAAGAAAAAAGAAAAGAAAAATGGTGGTGATAACTCACCATTCCTAACTTCCAACAGGCACCTCATGAACTGTTGTAAGGAGAAGGCTACCTGTGTTAGTTCGATATTAGTCTCACTCTTCGTCCCGTGGCGAGTGTGCCAGCGAGCGTTCTCCAAGCGAGCCTCGTGTGAGCCTGATCCAAAAGCGGCCATGACTGCGCCAGTCCCGGAGAAGCCCGCGCGCATCTGGGCCTGGTTAAAGGGGGCGCCTCTTGTGCGAAAGCTACCCAGCCCTAAAACTGCTTTGCCATCCCATAACCACCATAGAAGATCCATACATTGTGTGACTGCGCCAGCCTGGAGAGGCCCGCGCGCATCCGGGCCTGGTTAAAGGGGGTGCCTCTTGCGCCAAAGCTACCCCATCCCTAAAGCTGCTTTGCCATCCCATAACCATCATGAAGACCCATACATTGTATTATTTTTAGGTAATATTATTTTTCCTTTCCAGAAATTTGTGCTGCAAACTGGCCGGAATTTGTGGCCAATTCAACTAACGGCGCAAAATCTTTGGAAGCGGGCCGTTCCAATTGATCGCCCTGCGCTTGTGGGAGGAGTGGAGGAGGGGCAGAGGTCCCCCCAAGGATGGGAAACGACGCTTATTCCAAGACACCGGGGAGCACAGGGATGGCTTCGAGCCGTAGGGCTGCGTCCGATCCAAGTTTACCCCTCGCGGCGCGCAGAGCGGGAACTCCGGCCCAAAAGCGTTCGCCGGGCGCTCCCTCTCTCTCTCTTTCGGCTTTGACGACGGAGCGGATCGGCCCTTTGGGCGGGGTGGGAGGAGGGAAATGAGTTTCCAGAAAGAAAGAAAAAAGGCGGGTCTTATATCTACAGACCCCTCACATCCCGAACATAAAGTGTTTCATCTCCTTCCCTCAAAACGAAGCTATGGAGAGCACTGCACACCAGAACAACTAGACACAAGGGGAGTTTTTCCCCGAACGCCATCCCTCTGCTAAACAAGTAATTCCCTTCACACTGTCCAGCTATTTACAAAGTCTGCACTACTATTACTATTAACCTTCTAATCCCTCCTTATCGCCCATCCCCTCCCACTAGTGACTGTAGGACTGTAACTTTGTCGCTTGTATCCTTACGATTTATATTGACTGTTTCCTAATATGATTTGATTGCTTATTGTACTTTATGACTATCATTAAGTGTTGTACCTGATGATTCTTGACTCTTGATGAATTTATCTTTTCTATGTTATACTGAGAGCATTTGCACCAAGACAAATTCCTTGTGTGTCCAATCACACTTGGCCAATAAAGAATTCTATTTCTATTCTATTCCAGTATCTATTCTATTCTATTCTATTCTATTCTATTCTATTCTATTCTATTCTATTCTATTGCACCCTATGACTATATATATCAATGTTTGTACCTGATGATTCTTGACGAATAACTCTTTTCTTTTATGTGCACTGAAAGCATTTGCACTAAGACAAATTCCTTGTGTGTCCAATTACACTTGGCCAATCAAGAATTCTATTTCTATTCTATTCTATTCTATTCTATTCTAATCTTATTCTATTCTATCCTGTCCTATTCTATTCTATTCTATTTGCACCCTATGACTATTATTAAGTGTTTGTACCTGATGATTCTTGACTCTTGACGAATGTCTCTTTTATGTGTACTGACAGCATTTGCACCAAAGACAAATTCCTTGTGTGTTCAATCACACTTGGCCAATCAAGAATTCTATTTCTTGTCTATTGCTGGAACCTTTCTTGAAATATCAAAATCAAAACCCCGAATGGCAAAGTGGGAGAGGCAGGAAAGGAATATTCAAGCGCCATAAAATAAGAAGTTAAAAAAAAATACTTTTGCAGCTAGAAGCAGGAGAGCAATAGGGGGAGGGGGGGCAGAAAATTCACGGGGGGATTCCCGGCTTTCAAAGCCGGCGGATCTGGGGCGCCAAGAGATCCAGGCGACGGGAAGCCTCGGATAGAGACTCCCTCTGGATCGCATCCCCCGCGCAAGCACTTTGGAGCGGGAAAGGAGGGGGAGGGCTAAGGGGAGGAGGAGACAGAGAGAAACAGAGACAGAGAGAGAGAGAGAGAGAGAAAGAGAGAGAGAGAAAGAGAGAGAAACAGAGACAGAGAGACAGTGAGAGAGAGAAACAGACAGAGAGAAAGAGAGAGAGAGAGGCAGAGAAAGAAACACAGAGAGAGAGAGAGACAGAGAGACGAGGGAGGGAGAGGGAGAGACCCTCGCCCGCTTTCGTATCTAACGAAGCGAAATCCGCGCGGCGACCGTGCTTTTCCGCGTACAGGTTTCTTCTTCGCCAGGCCAGGGGAGCCTCTCGGCTTCCCACCGCCCTGCCAAGCACCTGCCGAGTTTCTTCCCCTCCATCCATCCCACACACACACCCTTTTCAAAAACAGGATACGATTGCCGCTTTCAAGCAACCTCCAGCGCGTGCGCAACTTAGAATTTGGACCAATACATTTTTTTTAGACAAAATCTGCCTTATCGAGCGTTACCAACGATTTTTCCATTCCGTTTTTTACTGCTGGTAATTTCTAACCAGAGGTTACGGGGTTTTGTTTTGGTTTTTTTTTGTTCCACATATAAACGGGTTCCTTTAAAAAGAACAAACCGTTTTCAAGTGGATTTGGCGCCCTTAAAAAAAAGAAAGAAAAGGACTCGGAGATCTACTATAAATAGTGTCTCCGAATTTGTTTCCTTTCTCATCAGAATTTCCAGCATAGCTGCCAATGTTAGGATTAATGTGATGGGTTTTTTTTTAACCCATTAGCCCTTAAAAAGGAATGTTTAAAGGAACAAAATGTAAACATGCACAATATAGTCCCTATTTATAACCGCACCGAAGAATTCAAATTGAAGTTTGTAACACTAACATCAGCTGGACAGGATGTAGTTGGAAAAGATTTCTCGATTCAAAACGGTCCACAATAATCAGGGAGAGGGGAACAAATTTATCTTCATCCGAGAATTAAAACAGAATTAAGCTATAATAGGATACAGTATTGTTTTAGGATAATTCGAATACAGCATTCAAGAACAATTCGGGATAAACCAAAATCCTTAATTCGCGTTGTTTTGTTTTGTTTTTCAAACATACTTTTTGCACCATAAATTAACAACCACCCAAAAAAGAAAATTAAAAATATCGCACATGCTTTGTTAAAGGAGGGCCGCCCTTCCCAACCGAAGCGAAGGGACAAACGCGCGCGGAACTATCCGTTCCGAAATTGTACTTTGAAGAGGGGAGTTCTTGGTCTGGGAAAAAGAACCGAGTCGGCCATTGGAAAGCAACTCCTTTTGCTTAAGTCTTAATTTCGCTTTTGTTAGTTAAAGGCTCGCCAGAGACAATTCCCCCCAGGATAAAAGGCTGAGGTTAGAGAGTCTTCGCAGCGGGCAAGAGTTCAAAGGCAATTCTAGATTATTATTTCCCCCCCACTTTCTCAGCTCCGCCAAAATCACCGGCTGGAACAGCCCCTCTGTCTGAAATGGGATAGAGTCTCCGGCTTGAGTAGTGGGGTTGGACTAGATGACCTCCAAGCTGCCTTCCAGCTCGATTTTGGTTGGTTGATTGAACCAGTAGAATGAAGTTGTGGATCTCCATCAGTGGAGGTTTTAAAGACAAGACTGGACAGTCGCTTGCCTGAAATCATATAGACTTCCTGCTTGAGCAGGGGGTGGACTAGAAGATCTCCAGGGGCCCTTCCATAGCTCTCTTCGGATTAAAAGGGGCGGTTTTAAACCAGGCCGCTGACCGGAGCCCGCAAGAACGGGGGCGCCGCCGCCGCCGGGAAGGCGCTCAGCGGATAAGCCACCGCCCCCCCTGCAAGGCCGAGCAGCGGGGGCGGCGGGGGCGGCGGCGGCCCGTGGGGGGACAGCGGCAAGGCGGCCAAGGCGCTCCCCGCCAGCGAGCTGTCGTGGTACAAGACCGGGACGCGCACGATCCGCTGGGCTGTGGAAGGAGGCAGCTGCGCGGCTTCCAGATCGGCGGCCAGCTGGCGTTTCCATTTGTTGCGCCGGTTCTGGAACCAGATCTTGACCTGCGTCTCGGTCAGGCGCAGCGTGGCGGCCAAGCCGGCCCTTTCCGAGCTGCTCAGGTAGCGCTTCACGTCGAAGGTGGACTCCAGCTGGAACACCTGGCTTCGGCTGAAGACGGTGCGCGTTTTCTTCTTGCGCCCGCCACCGCGCGCCTCGCCTGCCGCCGCCGCTGCCAGCTCCTCCGGCTCCTCCGGACGCCGCTTGCTCTCGCCGACACCCCCACCGGATCCGGGACGCCCCCGGCCGGGCTCTTGGCTCTCCTCGACGGACTTGGGCTGGGCTGTCCCGCGTTGCTGACCGCTGGCCGTCGGTTGTGGGGCTCCTTCGGCGGTGATCTCCGGAGAGTCCCTGTCGCTGGCTGGTTCAGGAGGGGAGGCAAGGGTGGGGACAGAGAGGGAGGGAAGGGGTCAGTCAGTCCGCAAGGTCGGAAAAAACCCCACCCCTGTCAATTCACACCCGCCCCGCGCCCGCAGCCCGACCCTCTCCAAGCACAAATTGGGGTCGGCGCCGGAGCAGGACCCCGCGATGGGCGCTGCAGCCCAGTTCCCCCCCGCAAAAATCGGACCTCTCTGCCAAGCCAGCCCCGCCGAATCTTGGGCAGAGCTCCGGCACCGGGACCCCAGTTTTGGGCCTCCAGCGCTCAGGTCCCACGAGCGGCTTGGACAAAGGGACCGGATTTGGATTGTTGAGGTGTGGGGAGGGGGCTGCAGGAAAAGACCCCGCTTTCCTACCCGCGAACTCTCTCCCACTCCCGGGAAGGCCCAGGCCCCACGGAACGGAGCGGGAGACCGAACGGGGGGAGGGGGGGAATCGCCTCTGCTCTTCGGCCCGTCGACGGGGGCTTTCAGCAGCGTCGGAAGGTGGGGAAGATCTCTCCCGGCCCAGATCTCGCCCGGCCGGGAGCGCGGGGAGCGGGAGACGGGGGCGCAGGGCGCGGGACTTACTTTCCGGACTGGCGCAGCTCCTAAACGCCTTGCGCGCCCGTCGGTACCACTCCAGGGCGCTTTCCCGCAGCGGCGAGCTCAGCTCTAGTCGAGGTGCCCCCGGGGTCTGGCAGCAGGCGAGGGAGCAGGGTCGGCCGGGCTGGGCGCGGGGCACCGCCGGGGTCTCCTCTCGGGCCTGGCCCGGGCCGGCCTCCCTCTCCTCCGCCGCCTCCGCCTCCTCCTCCTCCTCTTCCTCTTCCTCCTCGTCCTCCCGCCGCCGCCGTTTCGTTTGGGCCGCCAGCAGGTTGGCGATGAAAAACGAGGACACGCGAGCCGAGGCGGCCTGGACGTTTCCCGACGCTTGGTCCGGCATTCTGGAACGAGGATGCGGGCAACTGGAGCCGCTGCGCGCGGGGACGGCCGCTTTCAGGATACAGGAGCCCGGCCGAGAAAGGGAGCCGTTCCGGAGGGTCGCATCGCTCCTGCAAGCCAGCCGGCCGGCCGGCCCGACTCGCCGCTTGGCCCGAGGCACAAGCCAGCCCGAGAATGGGGCGCGCCGGGGCTGCCGCGCCCTCCCCCGCTCCCGCTTCGCCGATTTAGGTCAATTGGGCAGCCAGGCACCGGCGGGAGGCGCCACGCCGGGAGATGGGGGGGGAGGGGGGGAGGGGCCAGGCCTCGTCTTCCGCTCTCATTGGTCAATCGGGGGTGGTGGTGGAAGAGGACAGAGGGATCTGCCAATCCCGCCTCCCGCCCTGGGAAAAAATAAACTAAAATGAAATGCAAAGATGCGCCACACTCGCCACGCCCCTCCAGCCCCTTCCCTTGCTCCATTTCCCACCGACCCTCCCCCACCGACCCAGCTTCTGCGGCTGCCGTGCGCGCCAGGCTGCGGAGTGGGGGGCGAGCGACCTCCCCTCTCGGGCTCCGCAGCGGAGACAGCCCGTCTGGAAGGTTGGGAAACGCGGACGCGTCGTGGAGACCAGCCTGGGATCTTCCGCCGGGCCCGGCTATGGCGGGGGGTGTCCTTGGGGGAGGGGGAAGAGTGGGAGGGCGGCTCCCCCCCCCACTCTTCCTTTCCCTTCCCAGGAACGCAGGCTGGAGGCGCCACGCCGGGAGGTGGTGGGCCGGCAAGGAAGGGAGCTCTCCGCGGGCGAGTGCCAGCCGGCTTCCCCAATGCCCACTTGAAACGCAGGTGGGAGCCGCAGCTCGTCCCTGCTCTCTCCCGGCCCTTTCCCGGAGCCTGGGGCGGCCGGAGGGTCTGGCCAATGCCCAGAGGGGGTCCGCGGGAAGTGAAAAGCGGCCGGGCCGGTGGGAGGGCTAGTG
This sequence comes from Bungarus multicinctus, assembly GCA_023653725.1. Classification (NCBI taxonomy): domain Eukaryota; kingdom Metazoa; phylum Chordata; class Lepidosauria; order Squamata; family Elapidae; genus Bungarus; species Bungarus multicinctus. Next base: position 55,996,386 of record CM042849.1, read on the forward strand.
GGAACTACGGTGGGAACGACGCCCTGTGGGGACTGGAAGTGTCTCCAAGGCGGCCCGGGGGAATCCAGGTCCCGGCGCATCTTCCGAAGGACTAAGAGCGTCTTTCGCCGCCTCCCTCGATGTCCCAGATCCGACGGGCGCTGGGGAGAAAGACGGGCTGCGTGGGAATAAGTAGGGGCAGCCGTGACACCTTAGGAAGCGGGAAGCTTCGACGGCCTGGAGCCCAGCCGTACGCCCTTCAAACCCGGAGCATCTCCGTTAGAAAGCCGGTCCCGGGTTTGTCGAAGGCGTCCTTCCTCCTCCGCCTCCCCGTCTCGGGACCAGCGACCTCCTGACCCTACCTCCGCTTCCAGGTAAGCCTGACAAAGAAACCGAGTTTTCCTTTGATAGGGATCGCTTTTTTTAAAAAAAATGAATGCATATATTGGTTTTTTTGCAAATATGTAGAGGGCAAAGGAAGGAGGCGAAGCGATTTTTGTCCAAAGGAGCCGCGGCGCTTTTCCCTAAGCTGCGACCGCTTCCATCCGAAGACCGAGCGGAGTTGGATCGAGGTCGGATTTTGACCAGAGCGATGCGGGGAAGGGAAGGCGAAAGAAGGATGACAAAGGGCCGTATCCAATTCAATCAGAATAGAGTTGGAAGGGACCTTGGAGGTCTTCTAGTCCAGCCCACTGCTTAAGCAGGAAACCATATACCATTTCAGACAAATGACTGTCCAGTCTCTTCTTAAAAACCTCTATTGATGAAACACCCACAACTTCTGGTGGCAAGCCATTGCACTGATTAATTGTCCTCACTGCTAGGAAATTCCTCCTTCATTCCAGGTTGCTTCTCTCTTTGATCAGTTTCCATCCATTGTTTTTTCCTCCTCCTTCTCCTCCTCCTCCTCCTCCTCCTCCTCTTCTTCTTCTTCATTTCCATCTGTTGTTTCCTGTCCTGCCTTCAGATGCCCTCTTCTTCTTTGTGGCAGACCCTCAAATACTGGAAGAGTGCTATCATGTCACTAATTCTTCTTTTCTGTAGATTAGCCAAACCCAAATCCTGCAATTGTTCTTTTCATATACTGGTATATTTATATTTAGATGCAGAGAGAGGGAAGGAGGGAGGGAGAGGGGGAGAGAGAGAAAGTTTGCAAGGATTTGGGTTTGGCTAGTGTGTGTGTGTGTATTTGTCTCCAGGTCCTTAATTATCTTAGTTGTTCTTTTCTGCACTTTTTGTTTTTCAAATTGATTGACAAGTCTGTCCAAGCTGAAACCTTCTGAGATTCTCCTGAAATCCTTTCTCTCTCGAAGCGCCAGCCGCTGCGATGTCGCTTGGGGTCTCGCGAGTTCGTGCGAAAGTCTCACACCAAAATCACAACCATGTTTTTTTTCCCCCTTAACAATTGTTAGTTGCAAAGGGCCTCGTTGTCCATTGGTCTCCAGCCATTCGCTTTTCCCCACCAAGTCCAAGACTTGCAGAAGCCTCTGATGAGGGGGAAGATTTTTTTTTTAAAAAATAAATCTGGTCAGTTCAGGGAGAGAAAAATGCTAGGAGGCTCTTGCTTCCCCCCCCCCCAAATGCAGACTGAGGGGGCTCCTTCTTCATCCCTTTATGCACGAAGGTATCCCAGGGTCTTGTGAGGAAAAGCAAGATAAATGTGTAAATATAAATAATTGCCTTGTCTTCTTGATAAAGAAAAAAAGCCTTTATCAACCAGCTTTTATTTGTCCTTTAATAAAAAACAATAATCCACGGGATAATTCCAAAAGAATGATAGGATAACGGCTGAGGATAGTGTGGTGCTAAGAAAACAAGGTCTAGAAATCCAGAAGAGACACACACATAGGAAGGGGGAACGGGGGGGGGGGGCAGAGACAGGGAGAGAGGGAGAGACAGAGAAAGAAAGAGAGAGAGAAGAGAAAGAAAGACAGACAGAGACAAACACACACACATACACACAGAGAGACAGAGAAAGAAAGAGACAGAAAGAGAGACAGAGAGAGAGAAAAGAGAGAGAGAAGAGAGAGACACAGAGGGAAAGAAGGAAAGAAAGAGACAGAAAAAAGAGAGAGAGAAGACAGAGAGAGAGAGGAGAGAGAAAGAAAAAAAAGAAAGAAACAGTAAGAGAGAGGGACAGAGACAGAGAGGAGAGAGACAGAGGGAAAGAAAAAAAAGAAAGAGACAGAGAAAGAGAAAGAGAGAGAGAAAGAAAGAGAAAGAAAAAAAGAAAAAGAGAGAGAAAAGAGACAGAAAGAAAGAAACAGAAAGAGAGACAGAGACAGAGAGAAACAGAAGAGAGAGACAGAGGCCAAAAAAGAGAAAGAAAGAGACAGAAAGAGAAAAGAGAGAGAGACAAAAAGAGACAAAGAGAGATAGAAAAGAGACAGAAAGAAAGAAAGAGAGAGAAAGACGAGAAAGAGAGAGAGAGAGAGAGAGACTTTCCCATTTCTTTTAATTGCTTCTCCGTGCTCTTTTCTTTCGCTTTCAGAGCTGAGTGTCGGACTAACGTTTTGTTCGGAACGAATTTGGTTTCCAAAATGGAAAAGGCAGAACACCCACCCGCCGAATAAAGAGATTTTCCAAGAAAATGTTGCATTGAGTCGGAGACCAAACACTTCCGCTTGGTGTCCGCTGGGTTTTCTCTGCCCCAGGCAAGAAAAGGTTCTTGCAGGAAACAAAACGCGGAAGATTCGAAGGTTTTAAAAGCAAACCGCGAGAGGCAAATTCAGTTTAAGGGGCGGTATTTATTTTAAAAAGCAGAAGCGGCCATAGGGAAAAAAAAAAAAGAACATTAGGGTGGACAGACGAGGAACCTGGGCGAATCTGTTGCGATATTTTAAATAGTCTTGTTTTGCAAATTCATTCCAACCACTCATCCATCTAAATCTGCAGCGGAATGTTTTTTATCTCCTCTGTTTATTCTCATCTGGTGGGGCACTGAGAAAAAGAAAGAAAGAAGCGAAAAATACTGTATGCCTTTTAGAAAGCAAATCATTGCTGATTAAAATAACGCGAGCTGTTTTTAATTTTATGCAAAATCCACCGGTGAAATTTCAAACTTACTCTGGATACTTTCCATTTTGTAAAATTACTTTTTTCCACCCTAATATTTGTAAATAACTATTACACAGTAATAAGAAGTGTTAACCGTATTAATAATAGCGTGATGGCGTCAAATGATATGATAGCGACCATTAAATGTAACAAATAAATATTGGTAAAGATTAGCCTTCAATCGAATTGGAACACATCAATTATGTGTAACAATGATTTATGCGTGAAGCTGTCCTGCTTGGCACGCTATGGCGTGTTTTCATAGCATGCAATATTATTATATCAGTGGGCAGAAAAGAGCAGACATCTGCTTTCTTTCAGGTTCAGGAGAGAACAGAACAATACGAAATTATAATCCATGTTTCAAGCACATTTTTTTCTGCTTCTGGTTGAGCAGAAAGCAAGTTTAGTAAAATAACAAGTGGGGAGAAAAATAAGAATAAAATCAGAATGGCTGATTCTTTTATTGTGAAATTGTTGATTTGTGCATCCGCAGGGAATATTTTGCATGCCTGCATTTTCATTTGGGGGGGGGAATACATTAATTAAATTTGTTTAGAGATTGAAAGTGGAAAGAAAGAAAGAAAGAAAGAAAGAAAGAAAGAAAGAAAGAAAGAAAGAAAGAAAGAAAGAAAGAAAGAAAGAAAGAAAGAAAGAGAAAACGCACGGGCAGTTTACATATGTGCAATAACGCCACCCAGAGGAGAACGTTGGTATCTTTTTATTAGTTTATGTAATAATACAACATAAAATATAAAAAACACGAAAGAAAATAGCAGGAAAGGGACGGAGGGAAAGGGGGAAGGAAAAAGCGTGGGGCAAAGGGGAAAAAAGAAAGAAAAGGCACTGACTGCCCAACTCCCTTTGGTGCAGTAGAATAAGATCAAACCTCAACTTTTTACTTTTTAACATAATAATATGAACTAGCCATTTCTATAACAACAAACCTATAAAACAGATGAGCAGCTGGCTGACTAGAGACAGGAGGAGCCCAGGTGCAACTGGGAAGCCCAGAGGCTTTGAGTGGAGAGGCCACACAGCTGCAGCTGGTCAGTGGAGATTAGAATGGAATGGAATGAAGAATAGAATGAAGAATAGAATAGAATGAAGAATGGAATGGAATGGAATAGCATAGCATAGCATAGCACAGCACAGCACAGAACAGAACAGAACAGAACAGAACAGAACAGAACAGAACAGAACAGAACAGAACAATAGTAAAAGGAATTAGGAATGGAATGGAATAGAATAGAATAATAGTAGAATGAATTAAGAATAGAATGGAATAGAACGGAGAATGGAACGGAACGGAATAGAAGAGAATAACTCTGGAAGGGATCTTGGAGGTTATCTAGTCCAACCCCCTGGTCAGGCAGGATACCCTATATCATTTCAAACAAAAGAAGAACTACCTCCTCCTCCAGATCCGAGAGCAGAGATAAGCTGAGAGGAGGCAGGCACAAAGAAAGCCAGCCAGGCTACTCCCAAGGAGGCTCCCTTGATGAGCTGCATCAAGAAGCAGTTATTTAGCTCAGCAAGGTGTGTGTGTGTTTATGTATGTGAAATATGCTGGGAGAAGCACGTCTCCATTTCCTTGCTCTGAAAATGAAATGTGGATGAAATCAAATTGAAATAATAATTATTATTTGAAATAATTAAATTGAATTGTTGGATTGTCCCACAGCAAGTTGTCCCATGGTGAATGGCCCATGTTGAGCTGGCCATGTTGAGTTGGCCATGTTGAGTTGGCCATGTTGAATTGACCATGTTGAGTTGGCCATGTTGAGTTGGCCTTAGCGAGTTGTCCCATACCGACCTCAGAGGCAGCATTGCAAGGGTCTCAAGACCCACCTCTTCAAATTGGCTGGGAGGGGGGAGCCAGGGGGTGCAAAGAACCAGAGGAGAGGGTGCCCTTTCCCATGCTCCTAAGGGAAGCTCCGATGGAGAGCCAAGCGATTTTTGCCAACTGTTGTCCCTTGGATAAACCCAAGGACACAACTCAGGCCAAAGCAGAGAGGAGCCCCAAACCTTTGGGGTCATGTTCCCCCACCCCTCAAAAAAACCCTGGCCTTTCTTTCCGAATTAGCTGCTTCCCTCAATTACATCCTTTCCTGAGCAAGGCAGGAAGAAACAACGGGTGATTAAGAAGAGGCTTTCTTGATCAACTTCCTTCACAGAGCGCCCATTTGCTTAACCTTTCTTCCGCCGCTTGACCTTGTCAGAAATGCTCAAATATTCAAAGGCCGAGGGGAGGGGAGGGGAGGGGAGGCTGAGGCTGAACTTCTGAGCCTTCCGGCTGAAATCACTTCGCCCCTTTAGTCCTCGCTGACCGACGTCTTGAAGTCAACAATGAGGCTACTGTGCCCCCGGGTTCTTTGGGGTGCCCCGGGGTTGCCTTTGCGCCCTAGGTAGAATCTCGGTGGGGCAGAGTCAGGGGTCCAGAGGGGGCACAGGACACCCCTCCGATTGAGACGGGGTATCTTGTGGCCATGAGGTTGAATATTGAGGATTTGGGAGAGCCACTGTGGCAAGACAAGTTGTAAAATGGGGCTGAACGAATGTCTCCCTTCCAGAACTTCCAGGATGCCCATTTTTCACCCTCCCCAGGCTCCAAAGGCTTTCCTCAAGCCTCTGGGAGAGTGAAAATAGCCTCTCCTGGCTCTGGAGGCCCTCTGGAGGCCAGAAACAGGCTGGGTCTCCTTTGGTGGCCCTGCACAGGAGCTGGAAAGCAGGTTAGTGGGGTGGGGAGGGAATGGGGATTTTTCAGTAACTTTTCCCCTGCCATGCCCACAGAATGCCACGCCCACCGAGCCACGCCCACAGCGGATCGACTGGGTCTCCTTTGGTTGCCCTGCACAAGAGAACGGAGCTGGAAAGCAGGTTAGTGGGGGGGGGAGGGAATGGGGATTTTGCAGTATCCTTCCCCTGCCATGCCCACCAAGCCACGCCCACCAAGCCATGCCCACAGAACCGGTAGTTAAATTTTTTGAATCCCACCACTGCTGGGAAGGTCTTCTCGGGAGGTTCTGCCTAAAACTTTCCGGGTTCCATTTTTGGTCTCCTTTCTGGGAAGAGAAGAGAGAGACACAAGGGAACTATGGATTCCGAAAAAGCAGGTGTGCGACTATTGGAATTGGCCACCCCTGGAAGAAGGTGGGGGGGGGCAAAGGGGGGAAAGGCCCAGAGCTCTGTTTTCCTGGAATCCTTTTGCTGTTAATGGTTGCGATATTGATCCCTTGTCAGGTAATGCTGGTGTGCTCCAGACTGCGGATGTCACAGCCTACCTTTTAAAAGCAGATAATCTCAGAGAGATTCCACCAGTGGTGGAATTCAAAATATTTCACTCCTGGTTCTGTGGGCGCGCGCTTCGCACGTGCAGGGAGCGTTCTAAAACGGGCAATTTTAAGCATGAAAACTTACCTTACCTAAGGGTGGGCTGCTGGAGGTTCTCAGAGGTTCAGGAAGAGCCCCAAGCTAAGTTCTGTGCTGTTCGAAGAACCCAAAATCTCTCTCCTGGCTGGCTCCGCCCACCCCGTCCCGCCCCTCCCAGGAGCCCCCACGCAGCCTGTTTTGGATGCCGATAAGCAGGGCACACACAAAGGCTCAGGGCGGGCAAAAAATGGGCCTCCCAGAAGTTCGAGAAGGCCAGAAATGGGCCTGTTTCCAGCTTCCAGCGAGCCTCTGGAGCCTGAGTAGGCCGTTTTCACCCTCCCAGAGGCTCGAGGAAAGCCTCCGGAGCACAAGGAGGGGGAAAAATGCCTTTCCCCACTATGGTGCAGGAGGCCAACTAGGCCACGCCAATCATGGCCACTCCCACCCAGCAACCAGATAGAGAACCCTTTGCTAAAATGTTTGAATTTTTTGACTTTATCAGTGCTGGTGAGTGAAACAGCTGAGGCATGGCAATCCACACAGTTGCACCAATCAACTGAGTTACAAAGGAAATATAGGACAAGAAAGGGCGGGGCCAACTTCTGATCGGCGCTACCGGATCGCTAGAACTGGTGCAAACTGGCAGCATACCACCTCTGGCTTCCACTGAAAAGAGCAGCTCAGCCAGGTGCGAGCAGCTCCCAAGAAGTCTCTGCCAGGGTTCCAGTTAACACACCCAACGCAATCAAAGCTCCAAGGCAGGTATGTTCTTCAAAGCATAGATTTATTAGGCTTGTTGTATTGTCACATCTGGGGGAAACCCGACTCTGAAGGATTCAAGGTTTTCCCCACCCAAATCAAAAACCCAAAGTTCTTTCTCCCTGTCATGCCCCTGTTGGAGACTGACTCTGAGGGAGAGGAGAAATAGACGACAGTGAGTGGAAGTGTGGCTTCGGAGGTTGTGGAGGAGGCTGGGGAAGGGCAGAGGCCGGCTGGGCAGTCAGAGGAGGACCCAGGCCCATCCCCTATCCACCCTAGGGCACGCAGGAAGGAGAAGATAAGGGAGAGATGTGGTCTACTCGGGAGGAGAGGGCCTTGATCCTCTTCATGGGCTGCAGCTGTGACAACTGAATAAGAGGACAGACATGCATACGGAAACAAAGTGTGGAAATATCTCTAGTTTATGGTTCCTCTCTGAGTTTGGCGTGTGTGTTATCTGTGGACGTCCTCCAGCCCTTATCTTGCCTGGTTTCTGTTGCTTTTTTTCTTCTTCTTGTAACTGTTTGTGTGGGAGCTTTTTGTCTTCCGTCAGGAATATTTGGAGCTTGGAAGCAAACTGAAGGAATAAAAGGCGTTTCACCTGTTTTCTGTGACTGTGTTGGTTTTGTATCCCACCCTGAGTCATCACACTCCTCCCACTCCCATCACACGTCCATCCCTGGTCCCACCAGATCGTATCCTCCATCCTGGCTGGCTTTGGTCCATGCCTCTCCAACACCTGGTAGAGCGTCCCACGGGAAAGAGTGTTGTTTTGGCTACACATCCTCCAGCTATCTTTGTCTCCCTCCCCACTTACATTCCCACAGCTCCAACCAGCCTGGCTGTGGCATCCCTGAAGATGCTCCCAAAATGGCTTCTTACCTGAGGAGTCTCTACTCGCAGTCGAAAGATGCGAAAGAAAGGAATCTTGAAGGCTGACATTTAAGTTTTCATGCTTAAAATTCCCCCTTTTCAAAACGTTCCACACATGTGTGCAAAGCACGTGCCCACAGAACCGGTAGTAAAATATTTTGAATATCACCACCGGCTGGCTCCTCTTCTTGCTGCAATCACCCCAGTGTGCTTGGATCCCCTTCCACAGATCCGGTGATCCTCTCTACTCCCAGATCACTTGGCCTTGGGAATTCAGTCAACTTTTGAGGGTCAGCTTTTTTCAATGCACTGGCCCAATTTGTATTCCACGCCCCCTCCCGGTTCAAGTGAGGAGCACATGGGTGGTTCATCTGACACCCCGTCAATCTTGCAAGCTGAGCAAAATCTGCCATGGAGGCCCCTTGAACCTTAAGCCAACTCCGTCTCCCAGGCAGGGGCTGCATGGTGCAGCTCGGTGGCGCCCCTCCAAGCGCCTCATAAATCTCTGGGAGGGTGACCTGAATTGAATGAGCCCTAGCGAAGGGAATGGCATCAAGCCTGTCCTGAAATAAAAATCCATCTCGTATTCAAAGGTCACTTGTCACCCAAGCCGGCAACTCATTAAAAAGTTTCCACTCTTGTTACTTGAGACGCCCCTCGAGTACGGCTGGGCATGGCAAAAGAGGCGGGGCAGGGAAACTCAGCTTCCCCTTCCCTAAAATAACAGGCTGGCTCTCTTTCCCCGTCTCCTTTGCAATCGCGACTTTCGCTGTCGGCTTAACTGCTTGCTTTGTTTCCCTTTTCCCGCAGCTGCAGACAAGCATTTTCTGCTTTGGGTGGGGGGCTGCTCTGGAAACCTGCAATGACAACCCTGCGAATTGGGGGGGGGGGATGGAGAAGGGGGCGCCAGGGGCTTCCTGAGATGTTTTCAGGATGAGCAGGAACAGCGGTCTTCTAAAGACCCAGAGCAGAATGGGACAACTCACCGCGGCCAACTCGCCACGCTCGACTTGCCGAGGACTCGCTACGGACAATTCAATGATTCAATTGAATGATTTAAAATAATCATTAAAGTATTTTAATTGGTGTCATGCACATTTTATTTTGTCCCTCCTTTGGCATCCCTTCTTTATCGAATCTGTTCCACAATGTCTTTGATATTAGTGTAACTCTTGTCCTATGGTGAGTTAGCTCATAACCAGTTGGCTCTAGCCAGTTGGCCGTGGTGAGTTGACCATGGTGAGCTGGCCATAAAGAATTGGCCATGGTGAGTTGGCCATAGTGACTCGACCATGGTGATTTGGCTATGGAGAGTTGATCATGGTGAGTTGGCCGAGGAGAAGAAGCCATGGTGATTTGGCCATGAAAAGTTGACCATGGAGAGTTGGCCATAGTGATTTGGCCATGGAGGGTTGGCCATAGTAAGTTGGCCATAGATAGTTGGCCATGGAGAGTTAGCTACAGCGAATTGGGCATGGCGAGTTGGCCTTGGCAAGTTGGCCATAGTGAGCTGTCATAGACCCAACCCAGAAACTATCATTGGGGCTCCTGTGGCCTCGGTTTGGTTTGTGGGAAGGGAGACCCAATTAGTGTGTGTTTGGGGGGAGTTGGGAATAATTGTGGATGGAATTGGCTATAATGCACAGTGGCATTTGATGCAATCACTTGGGATTCTGAAATAGCTAGCCCTGCTGCATTGGCGCAGCCCTTACAAGCCTGGTGGCTCGACAAGATTTGTGCCCTTCTCCCTCTGCCTTTGGGGCCAAGGAAAAGCTTTGGCTTGAAAATAAAAATTTGGAGAACGCTACGTCCTCTGAATGCATTCTCTGGACTAAAAACCCTTTTGGAAGTCCATTGGATCTCTGCATCTGCTGATGTTATGAAGTTCTCGGCACATTGTGCTTTCCGTTGCGTAATTTCCTCACTCGTTCCCCCAAATAATCTGGTAGAAATAGCACACAGAAAAACACACACACACACACACGTCACTGAACAGACGATAATCACTATTTTACCTTTTTATTTCAGCATTTGAAGGACACTTCGGAGGTACAATTCAAGGCCATATTTCAAGAGGCACCTCATTCTACACAGATGGTTCTGCCCACTGTTTGGCAAAAAGGTGAGGCTATTTCTCAAAGGCCGGACCAGAATCTGAATTATGTACACGATGAAGTAAAATAAGGAAGTGGGGCACCAAGAATCCCCGTTTCTACAGGGGCAGGACATGGAGCAAACCTCCCGCCGTTGATGGGGCTCTGCTGGGCCCAAAGGAAACCAGGCCTCTGCCAAGGAGGAAAGGAGATTGTGCACAAAAAGCTGGAAAATGGAACAGGCTGGGAAAAAAAAAAGACGATCACGCGTGCTATTTTTTTCAAAACCCAAGCAGCTAAATGGATGAAAAGCTATCGATCTGCACCATTTTTGTTGTAGGTTCCATAATTTAACAGGTTTCTGCAGCGTGGAACTCCCTGGTCAGACCACAAGAGGTGGTTTCTGCTCTCCAAATTGTTCCTCTTCCTTCTAAAGTTGGTTGGCTGGATGACCCAAAACCAGCTGCAGCCAAGAGGCATCCCACAATTATCTGCTGCAACATGGGAACAACCAGTCTTCTCGCCCTTTGGCCACGTGACCAAGTCCTGCCTCCATTTTGAGAGCTTCTTCGACCAGGAGAAGAGCCGTGGTGGTGCAGTGGTTAGAAGGCAGTACTGCAGTTTTACTCTGCCAACTGCCAGCAGTGCAATCCTAACAGACTCATGATTGACTCAGCCTTTTACCCTTCCGAGGTTGGTAAAATGAGGACCCGGACTGTTGGTGGGACAAGAGGCTGACTCTGTAAATTGCTTAGAGAGGGCTGTAAAAGCACTGTGAAGCGGTATATAAATCTAAGCGCTATTGCTAGTAAGTCCTCCCTCCCTCCCCTCCCAGTGGTTAGAATGGAGTATTACAGGCTGATTCTGCCGACTGCCAGCAGTTCGATCCTGACCGGCTCAAGGTCGACTCCGCCTTCCATCCTTCCAAGTTGGGAAAAATGAGGACCCAGATTGTTGGGGGGCAAGAGGCTGACTCTGTAAACTGCTAAGAGAGGGCTGGAAAGCACTGTGAAGCAGGATATATAAGTCTAAGGGCTATCGCTGTTGCGATGTGACCAAACCTCCATCCGTTTTTTTTACATGCATAGAAAAGAGGTGGCACTTGGAATGGCACTTTTAAGCTCACTGCTTGTACCTTGCAGTCACACCTAAATTTGCAGGGTGGGGCTGGCCACCTGCGAGGGGCTGAAAGGCTACCCAGATGGATAGGAGCAGAGGGGACGACATAGTAGGGAAACGAGCAGAAGGGCTTTCTGGGGATTCTCTCCCTGATACTAGCTGGGCTGGCCTTGCAGATCAATGCACATACCTATAAAATAGTAATAGTTGCAACAATCATTATGGATACTGGGGAAGCCTGGAAGAAGAGCTAAATACAGACAAATAATAAATAATAAAAACAAGTTGCCTTGGCTAGGATGCACACGGGCATTCCTGCACGCGAGCCAGTGCTGCATTTCAAAAATTGTTACCACCAGCTTGGTGGGTGTGGCTTGGTGGGCGTGTTTGGTGCGCGGGCGCGGGTGGGCCCAACAACAGAGCGTCGGAGAGAACTGCTCATCGCTGCTAGTGGCTCGGCAGAACCGGGCTGAACCGGTAGAATGCCACCATTGACGTGAGCAGCCTTTGATCCAAGCAAAAGAGAGAGAGAAAAATTTCTCCCACCTTCCGGGATCTGCGTAGGAGATCCATTTCCCGGGAATACCGAATCCCCCAAAACCATCTGCTTCCCATAAATCTTCTGGAATGCCAGTGACTCTACAACAGGGGTCTCCAAAAGTGGCAACTTGAAGACTCGTGGACTTAAATAATTGTATATGCTCAACAGTGGAAGTATGATGAGATCCATCCCGACAGATAAGAATGCAATTAAGAAAATACTAGAATGGGCAGAAATGGGGCTCATTTTGTCGATGGTTAGACGATAAAAACAGAAGTTAGAAAGAAAAGGGACATAAAAAGGATAAATGTTAAAATGGAAATCTGTTAAAATGGACAAGCTAAATATTATTGTTATTACAGTATTAATGTTACGGGGACGAATGTTATTGTAAGCACCCTGATTGCAACCGCCTAAAAACAATTTTACCCAGACAACACACTGTGGGATTGAAATGGAATTTTTATATATTATATACTAATAAAGCAAACAAAACTGTAAAAAAAGACTCCCAGAATTCCTCAGCCAGCATGGAGTTGAAGTCCACAGGTCTTAAAGGGACCAAGTTTGGAGACCACTGCTTTCTACAGGCGTGCGTCCCAGCCAGAAGCACCCAGTAACACAAGAAAGCAAAATTAAAAGTGGGTTTGTTTCATGCTGCTCGCTCCTCATCCCACGGCCCAATCCTAATCACGCAGACGTGTCCTTCGGCTTTTTGAAAAACAAATAATAATAACAACAACAATAATAATAACCCAAAGCCATTTTGGCTCTTAACAAAAGCAATCGAAACAATACATACACTGTACAGACCTGCATTTCGTGCATATTTTTGTTCTAGTTACTTTTCTTGGACATGGGAGTCCTCAAAATGCCTCAATTTAACTGTTTTTGGTACCTAATGCCTCGTGTGCCAAAGATCCCACATTTTTGGGGACAGAGAGAACTGCTGGTTTGGAAGAGGGGGTCAAAGAGGCCATCTGGTTCAAAACTGACGGCCCTTCCTCAACACAGGGAGAGGGATACAACATCATCTATCTCCAATCTACAACACAGCTCCTTTCAGCAATTCCACACCCATTTGCACCACTCAGGTGAACCTGAGGACACAGATAAACCTCCAAGTGGCCTCAATGAGGATGCAAATGACCAGCTGTCTGCAAGTATAAATCCTTTCATCCCCTGCCATCCAGTCTGAGCTGAAGAAGCTTCTTGGATGAGAAGCGAAACATCTTCAAAGAAAAACAAGAAAGTCCATTGCCTCTCAAAAAAAGCACTCCAAGGACATAGACAAAGCTCCAAGTGGCCTCAACAACCCTCTAAAAGGATGCAAATGACCAGCTGTCTGCAAGGAGTATAAATCCTTCCATTCCCCACCATCCAGTCTGAGCTGAAGAAGCTTCTTGGGTTGGAAACGAAACATCTTCAAAGAAAAATCAGAATGTCCAGCTGCCTCTCAAAAAAAGCACTCCGAGGACATAGACAAACCTCCAAGTGGCCTCAACGACTCTCTAAAAGGATGCAAATGACCAGCTGTCTGCAAGGAGTATAAATCCTTCTAGTCCCCGCCATCCAGTCGGAACTGAAAAAGCTTTTTGGATGAGAAGCGAAACATCTTCAAAGAAAGTCCAGTTGACTCTTGAAAAAAAGCCCCTTTGGGACAAACCATGGGCATGGATGATGGAGAATCTTCAGACATTGTGCCACATTTGCAATGAGCGCCTTTGACGCACACATCAGCCGTGCTGCTGGTTGTCCTGCTGGAAAATGAGTCCATTGGAATGAATCTCGTCCTGATCTGAATGCAGGGTCAGCATTTGGAAGGGCGAACGCAGGTAGACACCGGGTGGGCAGGTGGTGAATTTCTGCCCCCCCTTAGGAAGAACCGGACGGGCCGCCATCTTTCTTCTCCAGTTCCTGCAGACGCTCTTCTCGAAAGTGGGCGTGCTGGGTGCCCACCTTATGGGCCGTCTCCGTGGCGGTGATGTCAATCTGGGCATATTTCGTGGTGTCACGCCCTGCATGTGAAAGCATTGCATTGGCCACACAGCGTATCCAGAGGTGGTATTCAGCCAGTTCGGATCGGTTCTCATGAACCGGTTGCGGAAATTTTGATCACTTCGGAGAACTGGCAAATACCACTTCTGAGCGCCTTGTTGTTTTTTAGTTCAGCTGATTGCCGCACGAAGCGGCGCATAGAACTGGTAGGAAAAAATTTGGAAACCCACCACTGAGCATATCCCACAACCGCAGAGCGGGAATCTCGATTCTGGGCGAGGACTGGTAAGGGGCCCTCCGTTCTGGATCGCTGGAAGCTTCGGAGACCAAACACAGGCAGTTCTTAACTTATGATGTTTCATTTAGTGACCAAAGTTACAACGGCACTGAAAAATGTGAATTACAGCCATTTTTCACACTTTATGATCATTGCAGCACCCCTGTGGCCACGTGATTAAAATTCGGACACTTGGCAACTGATTCATGATGGTTGCAGTGATGACGCTTTGCGACCTTCTGACACAGTGGTGGGATTCAAATTTTTTTACTACCGGTTCTGTGACCGTGGCTTGGTGGCCATGGCTATGTGACTGGGTGGGCGTGGCTTTTTTGCAGCCCACACCCGTTTTTGGAAGCTTCCTAACCACAGAGGAGCTTATGGGGGGTCATTTTTGCTCCCCTAAAGCTCCTCTGGGGCTCTGGAAGAAAAGGAACAGAGCATGGGAGGGGCAGGCAGCACCCATCCAAGCTCCATTTTGGGAGCTTCCTAGCCTCAGAGAAATCTAGGTGGGGGGCATTTTTGCTCCCCTAAGGCTTCTCTGGGGCTCTGGAAGGCAAAAAATGGAGTGGGGGGCTGAGCTCCTCCCTCCATTTTTTGCCTTCCTGGGCCTCAGCAAGGGAAATCCCGGAACAGCTGATCTTATCTACAGGTGATTGTTGGGAATGGAAAAAAAACAACCTCTTAGGCAAATGTCAGGCAGGCGGGCGGGGTGAGTGAGCATCGGGCGGGATGACGACCGGATCGGGGGCGTGGCCAGCCAGAACTTACTACCGTTTTGGTGACCCACGCCAAGTTCTTGCTACCGGTTTGCCCGATCCGTTGCGAACCGGCTGAATACCACCACTGTTCTGACAAGCAAAGTCAGTGAGGAAGCCGAATTCATTTAACTACTAAATTACTCACTTAACAAATGTCTCCGTCAGCAATGGAAATTGTGGACATAAGTCAAAGACCATCTTAGCTGGCTCTTCTGGGAAGTCTCCTTTCCTGCCCCCGCTAAGGCTGCTGGAAGCCCCCCTTCAGGTTATACAGGTAGGCCTTGACTTACGACCAGAATTAAGCCCAAAGTTTACGTTGCTAACTGAAACATTGGCCAAGTGAGTTTTGCAACGAATTTACAACAGTTCATTTAATGACTGTTCGAAGTTACGATGACACTGCAAAAGTGATGGGTGACCATTTTTCATACTGACGATCCCCTGGGTCACATGATCAAAATTCGGGGGCTTGGCGACTGACTCACACAGTGTTCCGGGGGTTTTATGATTTTCTTTTGTGACCCTCCTCAATGGGGAAGCCAGCTTCACCTAACAACAGCATGACACTAATTTAACAACTGCAGGGATTCCCTGAACCAATGTGGCAAGAAAAGCCGTAAAGTCCACCTCACTTAAAAAATCTCTTGCTTAGTGATATAAATTTGGGGGGGGGGGTCAATTCTGGTCGTAAGTCGAGGACTACCTGTAACTGTATTTAGCCAGATTTGGGTGGGGGGACACTGAGGAGAGCAGCTTTATATTCCAAAAGTTTCTCGTGATTCTTAGCATAGCTCAGAATGTCACGAAAAACTCATACTCTTGCCTGCTCGGCCATTTTGGGAGATTCTTACCTCGAACGCTCCCGCTGGGTTCCTGAAGCTCCACTTCCATGTAATGGAGTTGCTTCTTTGCTGTGGGACTCGTGGGGATGTTCACGTAAGTTGCCATGTCGCCGTGCAATTGCTCCGAAAATGGGAGTTCTGCAGAAAAAAACAGAATGCGAAATCTGTGGGGTTGATCTTGGAAGCGGGAGGAAGCCGAGCCTGCACAAGGAATGTAGGCATGGCTTATGTCTCTCATGGGACTGCCCGCCCCCCCCCCGGGGTCTAGGACTGTAAAGGTGTGGGAGGGACAGAGATGTATTTTCAGACTAGCCCAGGAGTGTCAAACTCATGGCCCATGGGCCGGATCCAGCTGCAGGGTGATTAGATCTGGGAGACTGTGGAAACAACGAAGAACCCAACCACTGTGCCTCTGCCAGTGAAAACGGAGATCGGGAGGGTTGCATGTGGCCCTCCCAGGGTCTGTTTTGGCCTCAATGGCCTCCTGCAGCCCTTTGACAGTAAAAACAAAGCTCCGTTTTCATTGGCAGAGGGCTGCAAGAGGCTGCCATGGCCGAAAACAAAGGCTTGAAAAGTGACGTCAAGGTGGCCACGCCCTCCCTTGCCATGCCCATCCCTGGCTCCCTGAGGTCAAACACAACCGCGATGTGGCCCTCAATTAAATTGAGTGTGACATCCCTGGACTAGCCAAATTTCCTTTTTTTTTCCCCCTCCTTTTTTACAGCCCTGTAGCCCCTTAAATCGGGGTGACTGACTGGAGCTGAGCGTTTGCTGGCCGGATGCCCTTCCTGAAGCCTGCGTGGAGTTCAGAGTAGATATTTTTTCTTTGCTCCCTCAGGGGGGAAACTACAAAATTTCCTTTTTTTTTCTTTTTATGCCCCTGTAGTCCCTTAATTCAGGGTGGGGTCAGGGCGACTGACTGGAGCTGAGCGTTTACTGGCTGGATGCCCTTCCTGACCAGCAGTGGGATCCTAACTGTTCCACTACCAGTTCGGTGATCGCGCGCATGCAGCTTTTCACAAACCAACTGAGCGGTGGTGGGATTCAAATTTTTTTTACTACCGGTTCTGTGGGCATGGCTTGGTGGGCGTGGTCATGTGACTGGGTGGGTGTGGCTTTATTTTTTTGCTTTTTTGCCACCCCCACCCATTTTTGGGAGCTTCTGAGCCTCAAGAGGAGCCTCTGGGGGGCGTTTTTGCTCCTCTAAGGCTCTTCTGAAGCTCAGGAAGGAAAAAAACAAGAGTATGCGAGGGGCGCACAACACCCCTCCAAGCTCTGTTTTGGGAGCTTCCTAGCCTCAGAGGAGCCTCTGGGGGGGGGCATTTTTGCTCTCCTAAGGCTCCTCTGGGGCTCTGGAAGGCAAAAAATGGAGGGGGGCTGAGCTCCTCCCTTTATTTTTTGCCTTCCTGGGCCTCAGCAACGGGAATCCCGGCACAACTGATTTATGCACAGCTGATTGTCGAGAGAAAAAAAAGAAATATCTTAGGAGAATGTCAGGCGGGAGGGCAACCGAATCAGGGGCATGGCCAGCCAGAACTTACTACCGGTTCGGTGACCAACAACAAGTTCTTGCTACCGGTTCGCCCGATCCGGTTGAATACCACCACTGCAGCTGAGGCCTGCAGCGCCAATCAGCTGAGAGGATAAAGAAGAGGGCGGGTGGCAGGGCCAATCCTGCGCTTTTCTCTTCTTTCTCCTCGCAGCTGATCCGGAAGCTTTGTTCCTTCTCTCAGCTGATCGTCGGAGGCTTTTCTTACAATTTTTATTACCGGTTCGGTCGAACTGGCCCGAAACGGTAGCATACCATAATCCCTTTAATAAAATTTTATTTCAGTTTTTCACATATTAAAAACATCTTTTTTTGTGATCAGCATGATTCCAGGTTATCACATTTCCATACAAACATGACTATAATTTCATACTCATCTTTGACATTTAATTTCATATCTTTCCATTACTTTACCCATTTTGTATTATTTTTATCAGATACTTTCCTCCAGCTTATTTTATATATCTTTTCAATTCATTACTTAACCTATTTTTTTAAACTTTAAATAACTCTCATATCTTTATATTCATTGTACTTATACTTTTGTCTGTCAAGTTTGCAATTTCATCACATACTCTTATTTCATCATTCCAAAAAATTCCATCTCAATGGAATAGCATACCACCATTCCTGATGCCTACATGGACTTTGTAGTAGGTATTTTCTCTTCACGCCCTGAGAAACTACAAAATTTCCTTTGTATGTGTTTTTTTTTTTATGACCCTGTAGTCCTGTAATTCAGGGTGGGGTCAAGGCCACTGGGTGGGAGTGAGTATT
Organism: Bungarus multicinctus; assembly: GCA_023653725.1. Lineage (NCBI taxonomy): Eukaryota > Metazoa > Chordata > Lepidosauria > Squamata > Elapidae > Bungarus > Bungarus multicinctus. The sequence continues at coordinate 56,014,383 of CM042849.1, forward strand.
TACTGGCCAGATATCCTTCCTGATGCCTACGTGGAGTTCACAATAGCTATGTTCTCTTTGAGCCCGGAGAGAAAAACTACGAAATTTCCTTTGTGTAATCTTGCAATAAAGGATAGCACTCCTGAGTAGGCTATCTTTGCAAGGGTGACAACAGACTTTTTGTCATGCTCCTGGTGAAGACTGACTCTGAGGGACAGGAGGAACAGCTGACAGGGAGTGGAAGTGTGGCTCCGGAGATTGTGGAGGAGGCTGGGGAAGGGCAGAGGCCGGCTGGGCAGTCAGAGGAGGACCCAGGCCCACCTCCTATCCATCCTAGGGCACGCAGGGAGGAGAGGATAAGGGAGAGTCATGGTCTCCTCGGGAGGAGAGGGCCTTGATCCTCTTCATGGGCTGCAGGTATTACAACTGAATAAGAGTTTGGACCTGCATACTGGTGAACGCTGGAAACAAAGCGTGTAAATATCTCTAGTTTATAGTTCCTCTCGGAGTTTGGCATCCTTCCCAATGTGTGTTATCTGTGGACGTCCTGCAGCCCTTATTTTGCCTGGTTTGTATTGCTTTTTTCCTTCTTTGTGTAACTGTTTGTGTGGGAGTTTTTTTGTCTTCTGTCAAAGATATTCGGAGCTTGGAAGCAAACTGAAGGAATAAAAGGGGCTTCACCTGTTTTCTGTGACTGTGTTTGTTTTGTATCCCACCCTGGGTCATCACACTTTTAAACGACAATCACTTAACTGGATTCGTCTGGAGGAGTGAACAACCAGAACTAGAGTGGGAAACTTTTTTTCTTCGGGCATGAATGGCGTGGGAAATTCAAATCCACCCGTGGTTCTTACCTAGATTGGGTGCGAACATTTGAGACGATAAAATTGAAGTCTCCTTTAAAAACACACAAACACACACATAGAGAGAACAGGCTGTATTAAAATACGCTTCTTTCAAAGCTAGGAGCACTAAAGCGAACTGCTTTCTAGGGATCCCTTAAAAATACAGGTAGTCCTCAACTTATAACAGTTCGCTTAGTGACTGTTCAAAGTTACACGATGGCATTGGGAAAAAAATGGGCTCATGGCGGTTTTTCACACTTATGACCATTGCATTCCCCAGGGTCACGTGATTTACACTTGGATGACAGGAAGCTGACTCACATTTATGACAGCCGCAGTGTCCACCAGGGTTCCCCTTTTGAGACTTTCTGACAAGTTGAGTCCACGGGGAAGCCAGATTCACTGAACAACAATTGGTGCAATTCATTTAACAATGGCAGGGATTGGCTTAATAAATGTGGCAAGAGAAAAGTCGTAAAATGGGGCAAAACTCGCTTGACAAAATTTAGCAATGCAAATTTGCAGCTCAATTGTGACCATAAGTTGAGAACTACCTATATCTCTATAGGAACACATTAAGAAGGTTTAAAAAGAACCCCACCAGGAAGGCTTTTGAATTGCACCTGGAAACACACAGGCAACCCATGTAGCCCACAAATGCAGCTCGCTGGTACTACGTGGATCCAGTATCTGACATTCTTTACCACCTGTGCAGCCTAATTCTGCCCCAGTTGAAGCTTCCAAATGGTCTTCAAGGGCAGCTCCCTGTAGAGAGCTTTGCAGTAGTCCAGACGAGAGGGCGTGAGGGTGTGAGGGACTGTGAGCAATGATATTGCTAATTTCCTTTTCCAGTAAGCTACAGCTTAGTCAAGGAACCAGCAAAAACACTGCCACCAACGTTAACAGAGCAAGCTACTTGCATATAAACAGAGAGCAAACCTCTACTAGCACTGATGATGGTACCTAGTTGGGTTGTGAAATGTCTGCAGGGAAGCAACCCAGCTCAGAGAGCCCCCAGGAGCCCCTAGTCGAACCCCGAGCTACAAATATTTCCTTCTATTTACTTCACGTTATAATCTTAAGGTTTTTTTATAAAATGATGCACACACCAAGCAGACGACACCAGAAATACTGTCTAGAGCAGGGATGTCAAACTCACGGCCCGCAGGCTGGATGTGGCCAGTGATGTGGTCAGATCTGGCCCATGGGACCGTCCTGGAAAATGTAAGGGGTCGGTCCATGTGGCTTCAGCCTGGTCTATCCAGTGTGAAGAGCAAACATGGCAGCAGTTGGCCAGTTGGACATGCCAAGGTCAACCACAGTCCTGATGCGGCCCTCAATGAAATTGAGTTTGAGACTCCTGGTCTAGAATGTACAAAGGTACAGTGGAACCTTGGGTCACGACCGTAATCCATTCCAGGACTTCAGTTGCAACCTGATTTGGTCATGACTGAAAGCACGACCGACTGTGCATGCAGGGACAAAAAAAATTGGTGTCGAAGGAAAAACCGCCATGACAGGGAAAAATGCCGCAGCTCTGTTTGGCCACCACCTAAAGTTGTGGTGCAAAACTATTCTGAAAATTCTGGTCATCAACCAATTTGGTCGTGGACAGAAGCAAATTTCCACTGTATAAAACCCCCAATGTTTTGTGCACCAGGGACTGGTTCTGTGGAGAGGTTTCTCCGCGGACTGGAGCTGACATGGTTTTACAAGCTGCCTCCATCCTGCGGATGGCGGTTTGATTGTTTGTGCAGCTCAGTTTCTAGTATGTCCCGGCCGGGTACCGGTCAACAAACCTGCGGATGGGAAGTCCTGCGTTAAAGGGATGCTGGAAATCTAAATAACCAGATGGGTTATTTTATCAGGCGTGGTCGATGCGTAAGAAAGCTAAGAAGGTTTTGGATTCAAATACTGTTGTGGTTAGCTGGCAGCAGGTGCAGATGGCTGAGGAGAGCGAGGACTCAGATGAGAGGCCAGGACCATTAGGGAGTGGACTGCTGCCTTCAGAGACTGTGGGGGCTGGCACCAGTGATGAGGAGGTTCCCGAGGAGCCTGTGCCAAGTGCGCATGTGCGCAGGATTGCTCAGAGGAAAGAGCAGTTGCAGCAGCACGGGCGACTCGGGAGTAAGGCTGCAAGGTAATGGTCCCTCCTTCAAGAAGATAAAAGCCAGCTGGGAAACAAACATACTTGCAGAAGGCAAAGACGTTTTGAACCTCCAGCCTCGTGGACATTCCAGTATCCTGAGTTTGTATTTGAACATTTTTGTATTGCAAATTATTTTTTGTCTGTTATCTTTTGGCCAGCCTCCCACATTTTGGCAAGGCTTGTGCTTATCACAGCTAATTATTTTAGTAAAAGCATTAAAAGGTTTTTTTTCCCTTTTGAATTGTGTTTGTCGGAAAAGGGCGTGGGTCAGAACAAATACACACACCGGTTGCACACAGATTCCAAGCAAGATCAGGATGAGCTGTTGGCCACTGGTTTACCTGTATCCCGCCACAGACTGGGCAAGATGGGAAGAGAGCCGGCTTCGCCTCAGAAGGGGAATTGCACAGCTCACAAGAACTGCTTGAGGCGCACGGAGAAACCTCGGGCCCTCTCCAGTCCTGGCCCTGGACCAGCTGCCTGAGCTGTGTCTCCGGAAAGGAGCCTTTGGTGCTTCCCGGTGGGAAGACGTCCTGCGAGTCCTTTTCTTGGCTTGGCCTGGAGGCGGCATCCCTCTCCAGATGTGGGGCTGGCCGTTTCACGTCCCCTTTGGAGGTCTGGGCTTTGGACAGGCCGGCGTCTGGAGCAGAGGCAAGGATGCCTGTCGCAGGTGCCGCGAACAAACTTCGGGGCGTATCGTAGGTGTGCCGGAGCCAGCTGGGGGCCTGGTACTCTGGGCCAGGACTCCTCCCCGGCTCCCCCGGCAGGCAGTTGCAAACATTCCGGTCGGAAGGGAAGCTGAGCGAGAGACTCAGCAGGGACCCAAACTCATCCCCATGGCAAATGTCCAGGCTCCCTGCGTAGGAAGAGAAGCTTCCCGAATAAGAGGAGTGGCTGCCGGTCGCTATCCCGCTGTCGGAGGAGCTCTGCCGGCCAATTTCTTGGAGCTGCCTGGAGCGCAGGAGGCTGGGAGGTGGCTTGCTGGCCCCCTGGGCTCCGTCTGACTGCAGCTTCTCTGCTGCTGCTGCTGCCACCGGTCCGCGAGACTCCTGGGAAGTGCCAGCGGATGACTGCTCAGGCCAGAGAGTCAATCTGCTCCCGATGCTGGCATCAGAGTGACTGGTGTCTGAGGATGCACTGGACAAGCTTCGGTCATCCCCTGGTTGAAGGAAAAAGGGACATAGGATTAATGAGATTCTACTCCTATTTTGGACCTGGCTCCTTTCTGCTTCTACTCAGTGGCACAACCCAAATTCCTTCCCATCCTTGCTTGGTAGAGTAGAAGTCTGGTGGCGTTTTCAAGACCAGCTAGGCACGGAGAGAGTGGCCATCTGAAGCACAGCTTCATTCTCCTTGCAAGAGTTCAATTCAGCTGATTTGGACCGGTTCGAGGGAACTGGTAGTTCCGGCAATGAGTTGGCCCGCCCAACCACCCCTGCTATAGTCCAGGGGCACCAACCTTTTGGACCTCAGGAACCACCAAACTCATAATTTTAAATCCCAGGGACCACTAACCAATTCTGTGGGCGTGGCCTAATTTGTGGGTGTGGCTTGGTGGTCATGTGATTGGCTGGGCATGGCTTGTATGTAAATATTATAAATATTTATATAAATATTGATTTTTTTTAAAAAAAGAGCAACTTTTACCCAAAATCAGGCAAAGCAGGCAGGCAGATCGAGTTGCTCACAGAATCATTCAGTGATCTATCTATCTGCCATCAGCTAGCTCAGTCTGTCACATAAAATTTGCTTGCCATGAGTCTGCACTGAATAATAGAACTTTCAGTCCTAAGGGAGGTTTGGCTGTGCTTAAAAGAAGAGCCGAAGATCTAAAGACTAGCTAGAAAGAAAGAAATGCAACCATTTCCTGCTTTCTAGCTAATCTAAACCTCCTGGCACAGCAGAACAGCTGATGGTCGGAAAAAGGAAAAATAGCAATTTAGCAGGCAAGTTTGCTGGGTAAGGAGTGAGTGGGCGGGGAGGGTTCCCATGGGCCATGTGGGCAGGGCAGCCTTGTGTTTTTGAACAGCCTGGATTAATTGCTTTCGGGGGGTGCTCTGGGGGTGAGATTTCTCTGCGGTCCACCAAAATTTTCTCGCGGCCCACCAGTTGACGACCACTGGTCTAGTCTGTCCTATATTTCCAAGTTTTGCAGCCCAGCTGATTCGCGCGGCACCTCAGCTGTTTTCCTCACTGGGGCTGCAGCAGAGGTAAGTTTTAGAGCCGAAAATGGGCAGTTTTCAAAGGCTGCGGGCACACTCACCAAACTGGTTGTTACACTGATTGAATCCCACCCCTGCCCTGAAGGATCCAGAGCAGCCAAGCGGTTCGGTTTCTCCGTCTCAGCTGTAAAGTAAATTCCTGGGATGGAGAAGGAAGGGCTGGGCAAAACATTACCTCCGCTACCATGGCAGCCGCTGTGGGAAAGCAGGCTGAGGCGCTTCTCCAACTTCGAAGCCTCGTACGCCACCCTTTCTTCTGTGCAGGCGGGACTCAGGTTGGGGTCTTCAAGAAGGGAGAGAGAGAGAGAGAGAAGTCAATGAGACAGGCTGGGATAAATCTTAAGGGACAGTCGAAGGACAACCTGGCAGGTCCAGCTCAGCTCTGGCTGATCCCAGGATGGCTAGGAGACCAAGCCCAAACTTGCTGAATGGAGTTAATGGTGTATCACAAAAGAAAGCAGGGTGACATTTAGCTCTTACAGCAGGGCCCCCCCAATCCCCGAGCCTCGGCCCATGACTGGGCCATGAACCATTCACAACCGAGCCCCAGAAGCAACAGGCATGTGTGTATGTGTGCATCCCCACTGGCACGAGCTGTGCGTGCATGGGCCTGCCACTCGCACAAATGGAGCTACACGCTTAGAGTGTTTGCCAACTACTCATGGGGAGCCATCCCCTCTCCCTCCCCCCCTTCCCCGTCAGTCCACAAAGCCGGAAAGATTGGGAACACTGTCTTAAACACTTGGGTTATGAACTGGACATTTGTAGAGTAGAGTAGAGTAGAGTAGAATATGAGTAGAGTAGAATAGAATACAAGTAGAGTAGAGCAGAATAGGAGTAGAGTAGAATAAAATAGAATAGAATAGAATACAAGTAGAGTAGAGTAGAATATGAGTAGAGTAGAATAGAATACAAGTAGAGTAGAATAGGAGTAGAGTAGAGTAGAGTAAAATAGAATAGAATATAAGTAGAGTAGAGTAGAGTAGAATACGAGTAGAGCAGAATAGAATAGAATAGAATAGAATAGGGGTAAAGTAGAGTAGAATAGAATAGAATAGAATAGAATAGAAGCAGAGTGGAGTGGAGTGGGAGTAGAGTAGAGTAGAGTAGAGTAGAATAGAATAGAATAACAGAGTTGGAAGGGATCTTGGCTAGGCAGGAAACCCTACACCACTTCAAACAAATGATTATCCAATCTTTTCTTAAAAACTTCCAGTGTTGGAGCATTTACAACTTCTGGAGGCAAAGCCATTCCACTGATTAATTGTTCTCGCTGTCAGGATATTTCTCCTTAGTTTTAGGTTACTTCTCTCCTTGATTGTTTTCCACCCATTGCTTCTTGTCCTTCCTTCAGGTGCTTGACTCCCTCTTCTTTGGGGCAGCCCCTGAGATATTGGAATGTTCTGCTATGATGTCACCCCTGGTCCTTCTCTTCCCTAGACTAGCCATGCCCAGTTCCCGCAACTGTTCATCATATGTTTAGAGCCTCCTAATCCTCTTTGTTGCTCTTCTCTGCACTCTTCCTAGAGCCTCAACATCTTTTTTTTTACATGGTGGCAACCAAAACGGGATGCAGGATTCCAAGAGTGGCCTTACCAAAGCTTACTTTTATCCAGTGAGGTTCCCTTTTTTTCTCTTTCTAAATACCTAAATATCGGGGTTTAGTTATTTAGAGTGGACGAACTTGGCTTATCCCCCCAAAGCATAGGAGTTGAGTAGAGTACAATAGAATTAACAAGAGTTGGAAGGGACCTTGGAGGTCTTCTAGTCCAACCCCCTGCTCAGCTTTGCTTATCACCCCATCCCTGTGGGGGGTTCCAAGTCTTAACCTGCTGGCGCACGCCGGAAGCCTTTGGTTGGAGAGATGCCGTGAACGATACAGTCGAAGAGAAAGCTGATTTTTTCTCCTTCCGTGCAAGAGAGGAAAAAGACTCCGGCCCCTGAAAAAGAGCAAAACGTTTATTTACACTTGCTATGCATTCAACATTTGATTGATTGATTGACTGCTTTTTCAAATGTTGATCCTTTTTATTAGTTTACTAGCTCGATACCCATGCTTTGCTACAAAACTGTGGTTGGGCTTAGTTTTGGGGGAGGAAAATAAGGAAAAAAAATTTGCATCTGCCTACCAACATCCATCGGTATTCATCTGGCTAGAGTCCTGTCAGTGTATGAGAGAGTTGAGGGCTGTTTGGAAACTGAAACAGTATTTGCTGTGTGAGCAAGAAGGAGACAGCCAGGAGCCTGTGCGTGGCTTAGCTCAACTGTACTGTGCTAAAGCTGCTTGGTGCTGGGAAACTCCTCTCCTCTGCTTGTGTTTTACATTTGGAAGAGATTTCTTTTCAGGTGGGGAGGGGGAGTAGAACTCCTTAGCATCAGAGCGTAATAATAATAATAGTAATAATAATAGTAATAATAATAGTAGTAATAATAATAATAATAATAATATAGGAAATACTCTAAATGCTCATGACCATTTTGAAAAATCCTTTCCTAGGGAGCCCCTAGAAGCCAAGAGGAACATATGTGCCAAATTTCAAGTTTATGATGATGTGTGAGTGGTATTTCGCTTTTATATATATAGATTATATATAATGCAATAATACAAAAGTGAATAATAGGAAAAATAGGGAAAGGCAAAGGGAAGGGAAAAGTGTAGAAAAGAAGGGAAAATGAAAAAAAAGTGTTGACTTCTGATTTATTCAGCAAAACAACATCAAGCCTCACCTTTTTACTTTTACGTAATAATATAGACTAGACATTTTTATAACAACAGATCTATCTGACCGGTAAAAACCAAAATCAAAGATTCATTTTTTCCCCCACCTCAAGCACAAAGTCCAGAAGTGGTTTCCAAGGAGAAACAAAATTAATTGTGTGGGTTTTTTCCCTTTTATCAAAGCGTTCAGTTTAGCCCTCTCTGCTAACTCCCACCAGCTTGGGCAGCTGTTTGTCTATTGTGGGAATCAAAGCGTCCTTCCATTTTTATGCATAAAGTAAACTAGCTGTCATCAAGCTATATAGCAATCAAGTTTCAAATTGCCTGAAGTCTTTTCCAATTAAACCCAGAAGAAAAATTTCTGGTTTTATCTTTATATTCACTTTCAAGAATCTGCTCCAATGTTTCTTTGTTTTATCACATGTCTACCATAAATGATTTTTTTTAAAAAAATCCCTTCTTTATATTTGCATTTCCCGGCCATGCATTCAGCATTTGCACATTTAGATTATAATACTTTATATAACAAATCAAGCACATTCATTGATTTATTTACAAGGGGCTCCTATCATGGGACTCTAGGTGCCTAGACAAGTCCACACACAAAAAAAATCTGATTATTGATATTGTTTAGGGTCTTCTGCTTGAGTAGGGGGTTGGACTAAATGACCTCCAAGGTCCCTTCCAACTCTATTCTGATTGACATCAGGGCTTCTCTCTTATGTGTGTTAGTCTACCATGAATGTGCTGAAAGCTTAAAAAACATCAGGCGAAATATATTAACAGCATAATCAAATAATATATTTGTGATTGGTTAGAAGAAAACAATGACGCTCCTTTCTTTAGGGGGATTAAAATAAACATAACATAAAAAAGGAAGAAATAAGAGGTTCCCACAATATCAATGGGAAATCCAGCTTTGAAACCCCTCAGTCAAAACCAGCGACTCTCAACCTCTGCACCTTGAGGACGTGTGGGCTTCAATTCCCCAAATCCCATGCTGTCCGGGGAACTCTGGGAATTGTAGTCCACCCTTCTTCATCAAGCTGACATAAGACGAGCAGAATTATCAAAAAGCCAAAGAAGAGAGAAAGCAAGCAGACCTCTCCAGAACTGTTCCAGAGGGTAGGAAGAGGAAGGAGGGAGTTAAACGACGTTACTACTGTTTTTCTCCAAAAATAAGACCCTGTTTTATATATATTTTTTGCCACCAAAAAAGGCACAAGGTCTTATTTTCAGGAGAGGATGTCATCCATTGATTAACCTCACTTGCATGAGTCGCCCCCGGCCTCCTTTTGGCTGTCTGAGGCCTTCAGGAACTTCTGTGGCCGGCAAGGCTTTCCTGAAGGCCTCTGCAGACAATAATTGAGCTCTGGATCGATCCAGAGCTTTGTTATCAGCTACAGAACTGTGCATGACTGCATTTCCACTCACACTAGTAATACTATTACTAAATTCGCAGATGATACAATGGTGGGACTCATCTCCGGAGGAGGGATGAATCTGCCTACTGAGATTAGATGGACCAATGGTTGCTTTCGTGATGTGGAGACAATAATAACTTGGTCCTCAACTCTAATAAGACCAAGGAGCTGATAGTGGACTATATAGAATGAACAGATCAGAAATCCAGTCCTTGCTTATCAATGGAGACCGAGCGGATCAAGTGGCCAGTTTTAAGTTTCTGGGTGTTACCCTAAAAGAGGACCTGACCTAGGGGTCTCACATTGCAGCCCTGGTCGAAAGGGCCCAGCAGAGATTATACTACCTGCGACTTCTCAGAAAATAACTGAATGAAAAATCGCTGGTGACCTTCTACCGCTGCACCAGAGAGAGAATCTTAACTTACTGCACCTCTGTATGGTTTGCCAATTGCACCGGGGCAGATAGGAAAGCACTCCAGAGGGTTAACCTCATTGCCCAGAGCATCATGGGTTGCCCCCTCCCCTCTTTGGAAGAGCTTCATAGCTCCCATTGCCTTAAGAAAGTTCAAAACATTCTCAAAGATCCATCTCATCCTTGGCACCCCCTTATTTTTGAACTATTACCATCTGGCAGACGGTACAGGATAATAATAAAAACAAGGACAAATAGGCTGAAAAACAGCTTCCATCCCAGGGCAAGTAACTCTATTGGATTCTACTGTATAACAGTGCAATATTCATGCAGTATCAGGGGTTTTCAATTCATGTACAGAATGTGAAGGATGCGTGTTTGTGTTTATTTTCATCATCATAATGTACACTGCAGATGGTATTTAATTTTCTTGTACGAGATGCAATGACAGTAAAGTAAAAGTAAAGTAAAGAGAGGCCTTCAGGAAAGCTTTGCCAGCCTTGTTGGCTGCAGAAGAAATGGGCCAGTGAGGCAGGTGTCGGGGTGTGCAAGGCCTGGCTACAACTGCCCAAAGGTAAGTAGTAGGGCAGCTCCACCACCATCCCATCCCCACCCTAGCTTAATTTTTACCTGTCCATTCTGGAGTGGGCGGGATCTTAATTAGGGCTTATTTTGGGGGTAGAGCTTATATTGGGCACACATATAAAAATCAAGCTAGGACTTATTTTCAGGGTAGGTCATATTTCGGGGAAATAGGGTAGATATTAGATATTAGCAAAAAAATTCCCAACAGGTAAGAATTGTTGAAAAGAGGGGTAGACTGCTTCAGGAGCTGGAGGATTCTCCATCACAATTACAGGTAGTCTTTCAGAGTGACCATTTAGTGACTCTTCAAAGTTACAGCAGCACTGAAAAAAGTGACTTATGATGGCTTTCCAGGGTTACAACGTTTGTAGCATCTTCACGGTCCCCTGATCAAAATTCAGATGCTTGGCCACTGACTCATACTTATGACGGTGGCAGAGTCTTGGGGGGGAATCACGATCCCCCTTTTGCAACAATCTGACCAGCCAAGTCAATGGGGAAGCCAGATTCACTTAACCAACAGTGCTACTACCTGAACACCTGCAGTGATTCACTTAACAACGGGGGCAGGAAAGGTTGCAAAACAGGGCAAAACTCAATTAAGAAATGTCTCACTGAACAGTAGACATTTGGGGCTCTGTTATGGCCGTAAGTTGAGGAATAGCTGTAGTTCTCACAACTTCTAAATGAAAATGCCATTTGCCTGTAAGATCTTTACTTGTTTTAATGGTGAAATCCAAACGCTTTAAAAAAAACCATTTTTTTTAAAGCTAGACTTTTCTTTATATTTTAGAATTAGGGCTGTTGAAAGGATGAATTCCCCCATTGTTTTATTTTGGCCACATTCTCTTACTAGGGCTTCTCAGCAGTCCAAAAAAAACTTTCGTGGGCTGGCTTCTCTAACCTGTTGGATTCACTGGTTTTTTTTCCCCTACACTCAAGAGTAAAAACAAATCCAGTTTCCCCAAAAATACGACCTACCCTGAAAGTAGGCCCTAGCTTGATTTTTTTACATGTGTGCCCAATATAAACCCTACTCTCCCCAAATAAGCCCTAATTAAGATCCTACCCACTCCAGGGGATGGGTAAAAATTAAGCTAGGGTGGGGATGGTGGGGTGGAGCTGCCTTACTACTTACCTTTGGACAGTTGTAGCCAGGCCTCGCACACCCCGACACCTGCTGTGCCGGCCCATTTCTTCTGCAGCCGGCAAGGCTGGCAAGGCTTTCCTGAAGGCCTCTGGAGCTCATAACAAAGCTCTGGATCAATCCTGAGCTCTCTTATCGGCTGCAGAGGCCTTTTGGAAAGCCTTGCCGGCCGCAGAAGAATAAGTTCCTGAAGGCCTCTGACAGCGAAAAGGAGGCCAGGAGCGACACGCACAAGTGTGGTTAGTCAATGGATGACATCCCCTGAAAATAAGGCCTGGTGCCTTTTTTTGGTGGCTAAAAAAAAATATAAGATAGGGTCTTATTTTCGGGGAAACATGGTATCCTGGAACGGCGAATACTCACAGAAGCCGCATCGTGTCCCGCCTTCAAAAACAAATCCGTTAGGAACGGCTCCATAGCGCCGGAGGTCCGAGAGCTTCCACTGTCCCATGATGACCGGTGGGACATCATTCACTAATACCAGGATGTCGTTGCAGAAGTGAAGAGTCGCCGGGCCACTTTCCAGTTTGGTTCCTGGTGCTACCACGATGTGAAATCGGTGGACTGGTGGGAGGAACAAACCCAAGGGATTCAGCTTTTCATTGAAATACCTTTACTCTACCCACTGCCCTTTGGGACAACCAGCATCTTTGCTTTTAACAGCCTCATTCTAATCTGTAGATACCTCTAGGGAGCTGTGGTGGTGCAGTGGTTAGAACACGGTATTGGAAGCTGACTCTGGCCACAGCCAGGAGTTTGATCCAGACCGGTTCAAGGAAGTCTAAGTGCTATTGCCATCCTCCTCCTCCTCCACTTTTGCCTCTTTTATTTTTTTAAGAGTTCTGGTGGCACAGGAGTTAGAATGTGGTATTGCAGGTAAACTCTGCCCACAGCCAGGAAGTTCGATCCTGACTGGCTGAAAGTTGACTCAGCCTGCCCTCCTTTCTTCCTTCCTCCTTCCCTCCCTCCCTAGTGGCTAGAATGCAGTATTGCAGACCAACTCTGCCGACTGCCAGCAGTTTGATCATGACCAGCTCAAGGTTGACTCCGCTTTCCTCCCTTCCTCCCTAGTGGGTAGAATGCAGTATTGCAGGATAACTCTGCTGATTGCCAGCAGTTCGATCCTGACTGGCTCAAGGTTGACTCCGCCTTCCATTGTTCTGAGGTTGGTAAAATAGGGACCCATATTGTTGAGGGCAAGTGGCTGACTCTGTAAACTGCTTAGAGAGGGCTGTTAAGCACTGTGAAGCGGTGTATAAGTCTAAGTGCTACTGCTATTGACCTTCCTTCCTTCCTTCCTTCCTATTAACTTACTTACTTACCTTCTCCTAAACTGTAGCGGATGTGCGCATCCCAGGTGTGCATGGTTTCCTTGCTCTCAAAGCCCAGCATCACCACCTGGGTGAGGCAGATAATGGCCAGGGTGTGGGTCAGCCCCTCGTAGCAGAGCCCGGGGTCTAAGCCGCAGATGTCCTCCAAGGTCACGCTGCTCCGCTCCTTCAGCCCTCGTAGACGTTCAGCCCTTTCCTTGTACACTAGGAGGAGCAAACAGTCTGCGAGAGAGAGAAAGAGAGAACGGCCCTCAAACCCAACTCTGGACCTCCAAGAGAAGACCCAGACCCTTCCCCCTGCCCCTCAGCCATTCAGGTCATCTAGAGACCTCAGAATTCCTGCCTGCCCTGCCACCCAAATCCATCAGAGGCTCCTACCTCTCTTGCTTGTCTGTTCCCCATCTCTTGCATCGGTTCCAGGGGTGGGATTTAGCTGGTTCAGACCAACTGGCTGGCCCCGCCCACCCCTCCCCTCCCCTCCCAAGTCTCCACACAGCCCTTTTTGGATGCAGGTAAGTGCAGGGTCCGCATGGAGGCTCTGGGAGGGCGAAAAATGGGCCTTCCGGAAGTCCGGAAACAGGGCTGTTTCCGGCTTCCGGAGGGCCTCTGAGTCTCGAGGGCCATTTTCACCCTCCCAAAGGCCCGAGGGAAGCCTCCGGACTGTGGGGAAGGCGAAAAGCACACACCATGGCCATGCCCACCCAGCAACTGGTTCACTGATTTCTGAATCCCACCCCTGATCGGTTCCCCTTGTCCCCCCCCCGAATGTCATGCAAACTTTTGTATTACAGATAGACAAAAGGTGCATTTGGATATGCATTAAAATGCCTAGCCTTGTTCTTCTTTGTTAGACTTCACATAATAACAAGAGTTGGAAGGGACCTTGGAGGTCTTCTAGTCCAACCCCCTGCTCAGGAAAATAGCTTGACTCACTCTTCTTTGGGGCAGCCCCTCAAATATTGGAAGTCTGTTATCATGTCACTTCTAATCCTTCTTTTCATTAAATTTGTTGTTGTTGTCGTGCCCGACCCATCGCGACTCCATGGACAACGTTCCTCCAGGCCTTCCTATCCTCTACCATCTTCAGGGACTCCATCCAGCCACTTCATTCTCGGTCGTCCCCTTCTTCTTCTTTTGCCCTCCATCGTTCCCAGCATTCGGCTCTTCTCCAGGGAGTCCTTCCTTCTCATGAGGTGGCCAAAGTCAGAGTTTCATCTTCAGGATCTTCAGACCTTCTAAAGAGCAATCAGGGTTGATCTCCTCTAGGACTGACTCTCCTCCTCCAGCACTAGAGTTCAAAGGCCTCCATTCTTTGGCGCTCAGCCTTCCTCATGGTCCATCTTTCCCAGCCATACATTGCAACTGGGAAAACCATAGCCTTGACTCTACACACTTGTATTGGCAGGGGGATGCCTCTGCCTTTTTATAGGCTGTCTAGATTTGCCACTGGCAGCCGGTGCAGACAGTAGTGGAATCGGACAGTGGGAAAGAAAGGGGACCAGTCAGGGTGTCTGGACAGGACTCGGGTTCTGCATCCAATGTAGAGATGGGGCTGGGATCATCTGGGAGTGGGGTGCTGCCTCTAGAGCCTCTGGAGTCTGGCAGCAGCGAGGCAGAGGACCCAGGGAGCCTGTTCCCAGTACGTGTGTGCAGAACTGCTAGAAGGCGAAAGTAGCTGAGACAAAAGGGGCGATTCGGGAGTAAGGCTGGGAGGTGATTGCCCCTCCCATAAGGATTAAAAGTCAGGCCAAGATGATGAAACCTTTGCAGGAAGCAAAGTAGTTCGATCGGTTCCTAGTCCTCCTTGGAGCTCTGTGTATTTTGGTTGGTTTCTTTTCTAGTTCATTGGATATTTCTGTTTTTAGCAGCACTCCAGAGAACTGAAAGGTGGGTGCTTATCTCGGGGGACTGTTTGAGATTAATTCTGGCTGGGAATGGAAACAATTCCCAGCGTTGCAATAAAATAGGTTTCGCTTTTAAAACAAGGTTGTGAATAATTACGATTGATGAAGCCTAGAACAGCCACAGCTTTCCTCCCCAGGAGCAACAACCGTTCTTTAAACAATTACAAGCATCTTTGAGATGTATGTCACATCACCTGGTTGTTATGGGAGATTTAGGCTTTGAGGATTCAGATTATAGGACAGTAGTGGCTAACCTTTTTCAACTCCCGTGCCAATAATTGTGCACGCGCTCGCTTGCGTGCGCTCGCGTGCCAGCACTCAGAAGGCAATGTATGCTGGGGCCCCTCACACGCCATGTGTCTTTGTGCATGCGCGCGTGATTTCCCTCTTGCACGCACCACATCTGTGCATGCACGCGAGTCTCCCGTGCATCCCCTCCGCCTCCTGCACATGCCACCAGATACCCAACAAACAGCTGTTGGCGGTGGCACACGCACATGCGCAGTGAGGCTCTTCCGGGTGACCTCTCATGTGCCGGGGAAAATGGCTCTGTGTGCCACTTCCAGCATGTATGGCATAGATTTGCCAACACAGTTATAGGAATTACAGAACGGCCTATACATCGGCCCTGCGATACGCAATAAGAATAATCCAAATTAAAATAGGCATGTATAGCATCCTTGCTCATTCTACAGGCAGCTCTTGACCTACGACCGGCCCAAGGTATTAGAGTGGCTGAGTGAAGCCTTTTGTTAAGTGAGCTTTGCCCCATTTTACAACCTTCCTCACCACCGTTGTTAAGGGAATTGCGACCGTGATTTAAGGGAGCCGATCCGGTTGTTAAGGGAACCGGGCTTCCCCATTGTTTTTGCTGCGACTGCGGCCGTCGTAGGTACGAGTCGGTTACCGAGCGCCTGGATTTTGATCACACGATCACGGGGGAGGTCGCGATGGTTGTTAAGTGTGACAAATGGGCACCAGTCACTTTTTCCTTGCAACTTCAAACAGTCGCTAAATGAAGCATTGTAAGTCGAGGCGTACTTGGATTCATCTAACCAATTCAAGTATTGTTTGGTGGGGGACAGAGAGGTGGCCGAGCAAGTGGAGGGGCAGAATCCCACCCATTGAGCCACATCCCTGCCCAACCAGGTCAGCCAAGGAGGGGAGTCCCCATGACCTCCCAGGGTGCCCCTCCTCGTAGCGATTCACCCCCCCGGGTGCAGGGACTGCATGAGTGCCCCTCCCGCCCTCCGAGCCGGACCCTTGACCCCCTCCCACTCTCAGGCAGGCAGAAAAAAGGAGGCGTCCAAAAGCTGCAGCCGCTGTCTCCCCCCCCCAGTCCTCCCAGGGGTCTCACTTCTGCAGGGGTAGTGAATGAGCAGAAAGTTGTGGGGATGGGAGGCCACCAGGAAAGCCCAGGAAAGCCCTTCCTTCCCCTCTACCTTTCCTTTTCTTTTTTCTTTCTTCCTTCCCCTCTTCCTTCCTTCTCCTCTTCCTTCCTCTTTCTTTCTTCCCTACTTCCTTCCCCTCTTTCTTTCTTCCTTCCCCTTTCTTTTTTCTTCCTTCCTTCCTTCCACTTTCTTTCTTTCCTCCTTCCTTTCTTCACCCTCTTCCTTCCTTCCCCACTTCCTTCCTTCCTTCCTTCCTTCCTTCCTCTTTCTTCCTTCCCTCTTTCTTTCTTTCCTCCCTCCTTCCTTTCCCTCTTCCTTCCTTCCCCACTTTCTTTCTTTCTCTGCTTGGAGGGGACTCACCGGCCACAGGAGACGGCTTGCGCAGGACCAGCCACCGGCTCTTCCACTGGAGTGGGGGGGACAGAGAGAGACATGGGGGAGTTAGCAGCGTCCCAGGGCGACCCCCTCCCCCCCTCCGCCCTCCCTCCCCTCCCCCACTCCCGGGCACCTTCTTCCCCTCCCGCCACTTGAGCTGCCCCTCCAGCACCACCGCGTCCGTCATCTTCGGGCATGGCTGCCGACAGCTGTTAAGGGGGCGGGGTGTGGGCGGGGCAAGAGAGGCGGGGCCAGAGAGGGAGAGCTCCTACCTCCCCTCCCCTCCGCCGCATTGCAGGCCGGGAGCCGTAGTCCGCAGGCAGAGCGACGCTGCCACGCCAACCGGGGGGGGCGGGCCTGAGCGGGGCCCGGTGATTGACAGCGGCGGCGCGCGTCGTCCTGGCAACGGGGGCCGAGGGAGGCAGCGGCGGCGGCCTCGGCAACGGCGGCGGAGGTGAGCGGCGGCGGACAAAGGGCGGGTGGGGGGCGAGGGAGACCCTCCTCCTCATGGGGCTCCCCCGGGAAGAAGCACAGCTCCGGCCCCGGGGGGAGGGATGGAGGGAGGCGCTGGGCGGGGGGCCACGGGAAGCGGTCGCGGTTGCTTGGGGGGAGGGCTTCTGGCCTCCCCCGTGGGGGCTCTGCGAGGGCATCTGGCCCTTCCCTCCCCTCTCCTCCCTCCTTCTCTCTCTCTCCTTCCCCTCTTTTTTTGTTTTCTTTCCTCTTTCTTTCTTTCTTTCTTTCTTTCTTTCTTTCTTTCTTTCTTCCTTCCTTCCTTTCTTTTTTCTTTTCTTCTTCCCCTCTTTCTTTCTTCTTTCTTCTTCTTTCCTCCTTCCCCTCTTTCTTTCCTTCATTCCTTTCTTTCTTTCTTTCTTTCTTTCTTTCTTTCTTTCTTTCTTTCTTTCTTTCTTTCTTTCTTCTTCTTTCTTTCCTCCTTCCTTCTCCTCTTCTCCCTTCTTCTTCTCATTACACTTCCGTTCTCCTCCCTTCCTTCCTTTCTTCTTACTCCTTTCCTTTCCTCCCTGTCCTTCCTTCCTTTCTCTTTCTCCTTTTATCTCCCTTCCCCTCCCTTCTGTTCCCCTTCATTCTTTTATATTCCTCCTTTTCCTCCTCCCCTCCCCTTCTTCCTTTCCTCCCTTGCCCCTTCCCTTTCTTTCCTTTCCCTCTCTCTCCTTCCTTCCTTCCCTCCCTTCTCCTTCCTTTTCTCCTTTCCCTGTCTTTTCCCCTTTCCTCCCCTCTCCTTCCCCTACTCCTACCACTCCCCTCCTCTTCCCCTCCCCCTTCCCCTCCTTTCTTTTTCCTTCCTGGCCCCACCAGGGTGGTGGGCCCTGCGTCCTTGCGGGTGGAGTGGGGGAGACCCTTCGGGGGCTGAGCTCAGTTTCCTTCTCCTCCTCCAGCTGAAGTTATTATTCCCTGCTGGATGATGGTCCTTGACTTAAAACCGCAAGGGAGCCTCAACATTTCCATTGCTAAGCGAGAGATTTGTTTGAAGCAAGCTTTGCCCCCATTTTATGACTTTTCTCACCCCCATTGTTAAGCGGATCCCCGCGGCCTGTTCCGTTAAGTCACAACGGTCATTAAGTGAAATCTGGCCATTTCCCCACCCACCCATCCCGGTTGAGCTTTGCTCACCAAAAGGTCACCGAAAGGATCAGGTGGCACTGTCACCGTCGTAAATGTGAGCCACTGTAACCGTCTTAAATGTGAAGCCACTGCCACTGTCGTAAATGTGAAGCCACTGCCACTGTCGTAAAGATGACTCCATTGCCAAGCATGCAAATGTAACTGACTTCACCTTGGGGAAGCTGCGATGGCCATTAGGGTGAAAAATAAATCACTTCTTTTCACTGCCGTTTTAACTCCGGACAGTCACTAAACGGAGTGTCGTAAGTCGAGGACTACCTGTCTTGCAAGGCCACCTGCCTACCTACCTGTCTGCTTCCGAGATCCTTTTTTAGTTTCTTGGGTTTTCTTCCCTGGGGCTTCCTTGGCTTCCTGGCTGGGTTGGTAATTTTGGTTGCCGGGCGAAAACAAGAGCGAAATGACAGGCTGAATTTCATTCCGGGTCTCGCTTCAGGGGCTGGGAACCACTTGGATTTGCTTCTGGGTTTTTTTTTTTTCTTTTCTTTTTTCTTCCCCCCCTTCAATTATTAGCCTTTCCACAGTGCATGCATCACAGCCTACATTTTAAGTGCTTAAATTCCTGGCCAAGCCTGAATTTTCCTAGGGTGACCCTACTAAGTTATTTGGGAGACAGGAGGCCCCAACTGGGCATGATTTTACTGGGTTTAGTTTACTTTATTGTCATTGCACCTCGTACAACGAAATCAAACACCATCTTCAGTGCACATCATCACCATGAAAATAAACACAAACACACATCCTTCACACTCCACACATTGAATTGAAAACCTGCAACACTGGTTTTTCTGGTGTTATTATCCTGGGAGCAATAAGTGCTATTGCTAGCTTCCTTCCTTCTTCCTTCCTTCCTTCTTCCTTCCTTTTTCCTTCCTTCCTTCCTCCCTTCCCTCCCTTCCTTCTATCTTCCTTCCTCTCATCTTTTCCTTCCTTCTGTTTTCCTTCCTTCTTCCTTCCTTCCTTCCTTCCTTCCTTCCTTCCTTCCTTCCTTCTGTTTTCCTTCCTTTTTCCTTCCTTTCCTCCCTCCCTCTCTTCTATCTTTTCCTTCCTACCATCTTTTCCTTCCTTCCTTTTTCTTTCCTTCCCTCCCTCCCTTCTATCTTTTCCTTCCTACCATCTTTTCCTTCCTTCCCTTTTCCTTCCTTCCTTTTTCCTTCCCTCCCTCCCTCCCTTCTATCTTTTCCTTCCTACCATCTTTTCCTTCCTTCCGTTTTCCTTCATTCCTTCCTTTTTCCTTCCTTCCTTCCCTCCCTCCTATCTTTTCCTTCCCACCATCTTTTCTTTCCTCCCCTTTTCCTTCCTTTCTTTTTCCTTCCTTCTCCCTCCCTTCTATCTTTCCTACCATCTTTTCCTTCCTTTTTCCTTCCTTCCTTCCCTCCCTCCTTCCTTTTTGTTTCCTTCCTTTTCATTTCCTTCCTTTTTGTTTCCTCCCTTCCTCCCTTCCTCCTTTCTTCCCTTCCTTGTGCTTAGAATGCAGCATTGCAGGCTAACTCTGTCCACAGCCAGCAGTTCAATCCTGAGCAGCTCAAGATTGATTCAGCCTTCTATCCTTCCAAGGTCAGGAAAATGAGGACACAGATTGTTGGTGGGGGCAAGAGGCTGACTCTGTAAACTGCTCTACAAACTGCTTGTAAAGCTCTCTGAAGTGGTATATAAGTGCTATTGCTAGCCCTCCCTCCTTCCCTCCCTCCTTTTCTTCCTTCCTTCCCTTCCTTTCCTTTAATCTTCCACCTTCCCTTCCTTCTCTTTAATCTTCCTCCCTCCCTCCCTCCCTCCCTCCCTCCCTCCCTTCCTTCCCAGTGGTTAGAATGCAGTAATGAAGGACCAACTCTGCCTACTGCCAGCAGTTTGATCCTGACCAGCTCAAGATTGACCTGTCCGTCTGTCCTTCCAAGGTTCATAAAATGAGGACCCATATTGTTGGGGACAAGAGGATAACTCTCTAAAGTGCTTAGAGAGGGCTGGAAAGCACCATGAAGTAGCATATAAGTCTATTGCTAAGTTGGAAGGCAGGCAGGCAGGCCGGCCGGCCATGGTGTCCTAGTGGTTAAAATGCAGAATTGCATGCTGACTCTGCTCATTGCCAGCAGTTCTATCCTGACCAGCTTAAGGTTGACTCAGCCTTCCTTTCCTTTCCTTTCCTTTCCTTTCCTTTCCTTTCCTTTCCTTTCCTTTCCTTTCCTTTCCTTTCCTTTCCTTTCCTTCCTAGTGGTTAGAATGCAGTATTGCAGGCTAATTCTGTCCACTGCCAGCAGTTTGATCCTGACCAGTTCAACGTTGATTCAGCCTTCCTTCCTTCCTTATGTTTAGAATGCAGCATTGCAGGCTAACTCTGCTCATTGCCAGGAGTTCAATCCTGACCGGCGCCAGGTTGACAGCCTTCTGTCCTCCCAAAATGGGTAAAACGAGGACCCAGAGTGTTGAGGGCAAGAGGCTGACTCCATATACTGCTTAGAAAAGGCTGGAAAGCACTGTGAAGTGATATATAAGTCTAAGTGCTCTTCCTTCTGCTCTTGCTATTAGTCAAACTTGTCCTTATTCTTCTTTGGTTTGGTGGTATAATAAATTATTTTCCCTTATACAAAGATCAGGAATACAGGGAGTCCTCGCCGTATGATCACAGTTGAGCCCCATACTTACGTTGCCAAAGGGAGACCTTTGTTAAGTGAGTTTACTTTTGCCCCATTGTTACAATTTTTCTCCCCACCTTTGTTAAGTTAAATCACGGTTGTGAAGTGAATCGGGCTTCCCTCGTTGACTTTGCTCATCAGAAGGTTGCAAAAGGGGATCGCGTTTCACCCCTCTCCCCGAGACACTGCGACCGTCATAAATGTCAATCAGCCGAATTTTGATCACGCGACCGTGCAGAAGTTGCAATGGTCATAAGCAGGGCATGGGATTTAGCCGGTTCAGAATGGTTTGGGCGAACTAGAAGTTAAATTTACATCTGGTTTGCCAAACTGGTAGTTGAACCGACTGGCTGGCCCCGCCCACCCCGCCCCACCCATTCCAGGAGTCTCCGCACAGCCCGAGAGGAGGGCGAAAAACCAGGCCTTCCAGAAGTCCAGAAACAGGCCTGTTTCTGGCTTCCGGAGCCTGGGAGTGGCTGTTTTCGGCCACCCAGAGTCCTGAGGGAAGCCTCAGGACTCTGGGGAAGGCAAAAATCTGCCCTCCCGGAAGTCCAGTGGCCCATGTTACCATGGTCCCGCCCACCCCACCCCTTTCAGGAGTCTCTGTGTGGCCCGCATGGAGTCTGGGAGGGCGAAAAATGGGCCTCCTGGAAGTCTGGAAATGGGCCTGTTCCCGGCTTCCAGGGGCCCTCCGGAGCCCGGGAGAAGCTGTTTTCGCCCT
The DNA here is from genome assembly GCA_023653725.1 of Bungarus multicinctus. Lineage (NCBI taxonomy): Eukaryota > Metazoa > Chordata > Lepidosauria > Squamata > Elapidae > Bungarus > Bungarus multicinctus. The sequence continues at coordinate 56,035,855 of CM042849.1, forward strand.
TCTAGAGTCCCGAGGTAAGCCTGCAGACTCTGGGGAAGGCAAAAAACGGCCCTCCCGGAAGTTCTGCTGGGCCACGCCCACCATGGCCACGCCCACCCCGCAACTGGGCAGCGAAATCGGTTGCTAGGATTTTTGAATCCCACCCCTGGTCGTAAGTAAAAAAAAATGGTTACTGAATGGCTTTTTTTTTTTCAAATGCCGTTGTAATTTCGGACGGTCACTAAGTGAACCGTTGTAAGTTGAGGATGACCTGTACATATCCTGTCTATTATTTTTCTTTCACGATATCCTTACTTGTGTTTGCAATTGTTCTTAATTATTACTGTGGCCCTTCTCCGGAGCTGTCAGTCCGAGAACTAATCATTATCCTAGAATAATAGCTCTGCTCTAAAATGGCCTTTGATCTCAATTTCCCTTTTGGCAATGCTCAAGAAAGCCCTCTGATAATTGCTCACAGGTGTGGTGCCTTTCTTGAACCTGTTTCCCGAGTTTCACAAGTCTGGTGGCCCTATTTGACCTGGCCAGGGGTGGCCACAGCTCCAGGCCACCTCAGGCGCTGGAAGGTGGGTCGACTCCACTCTAAAATTGTGTGGGAGGGAGAGGGGGAGGAAGGGGAAGAGAGAAGGAAAGAGAGAAGGAAAGAAAAGCAAGGGAGGGAAGGAAGGAAAAAAGAACAGGACGGGAAGGGAAGGGAGGGAGGGAAGGAGGAAGGGAGGGAGACATTAGAGAGGGGAGGAAAAGGGAGGGGGAGTGAAAGAGAGAAGGAAAGAAAAGAGGGAAGGAAGGAAAAAACAGGAAGGAAAAGGGAGGGAGAGAGCAAAAGAAAGAAGGAAAGGAAAGAGAAGGAAGGAAGGAAGAAACAGGAAGAATAGGAAGGGAAGAGAGGGAGGGAAAGGGGTAGAAAGGGAAGGAAGGAATGTAAAGGGAGGGAGGGAGCAAACAAAAGGAAAGGGAGGGAAGAAAGAACAGGAAGGAGGGAAGTGAGAGGGAGGGGTAGAAAGGGAAGGAAGGAAAGGGAAGAGCAGTGGAAGGAAAGGAAAGAGATGAGTGAAGAAAGGAAGGAAAAAAGAACAGGAAGGACAGGAGGGAGAGAGGTGTAGAGAGAGAAGGAAAGGGAGGGAGAGTGAAAGACAAGGGAAGAAAAGAGGGAAAGAAGAAAAAACAGGAAGGAGGGAGGGAGGGGTAGAAAGGGAAGGAAGGGAGGTAAAGGGAGGGAGAGAGCAAAAAAAGAAAGGGAAGAAAGAATAGGAGGAGGGAAAGGAGGGAGGGAGGGAAGTGAAAGGGAGGGGTAGAAAGGAAAGGAAGGAAGGAAAAAGGAATAAAGAAAAGAAGAGACAGAGGGAAGGAAGGAAGGAAAAAAGATCAGGAAGGACAGAAGGGATGGAGGGAGGCATAGAGAGAGGAAGAAGGAAAAGGGAGGGAGAGAGCGAAAGAAAGAAAAGTAGGAAAGAGGGAAAGAAGGAAAAAACAGGAAGGGAAGGAGGGGTAAAAAGGAGGATGGGACAGAGGGAGGAGTTGGAAGGGAAGGGAAGGAAGGAAGATAAAGGGAGGGAGAGCAAAAGACGAGGGAGGTAAGGAAGAACAGAAAGGTAGGGAAGTGAGAAGGAGGGGTACTTAGGGAAGGAAGGAAGGAAAAGGAAGGGAGGGAGCAAAAGAAAGGAAGGAAAGTGGGGAGACGCGGCTGTCTTTCTCTCTCTCTCTCTCTCTCCCTCTCTCTCTTGGGATAACTGAGTCAATTCGCCAGCCCAGAGGTTTGCAGGAGAGGCAGTCCTGGTCTTACAACAGTTTCGTTTAATGGCCGTTCAAAGTTACCTCAGCCCTGAAAAAGGCGAGGTATGACCCTTTTTCAAACTTACGACCAGTGCAGCATTTTCCCCCAACCAAAGGTCAGGGAATCAAAATTTCAGACCCTTGATGACCGACTCATATTTATGATGATCCAGGGGTCCCCGGGGGTCCCGTGATCTGCTTTGGCGACCTTCAGACTGGCAAAGTCCGTGCGGGGGGGGGGGGGGGGAAGCCGGATTAGTTTCACAACTGTCGGACTAACTTGAACAACTTGGGCACTTCTCTTCGCTTAACGACGGTGGCAAGGAAAGTCAAAATGGGACAAAACTCACGCGGATGTCTCCTTTAGCGACAGAAATGTCAGGCTTCGTTGGGTTCATAAGTTGAGTCCAGGGGAAAAGCCAAGTTTGCCTCACCAACAGGGCTACTAACTTGCCAGCTGCTGTGATTCACTTACCGACGGTGGCAAGGAAGTTCATAAAAGGTTCGGCAAAACTCAGTTAGCAAATGTGTCACTTAACAACAGAAATTGTGGACTCAGTTGTAGCCGTAAGTCGAGGACTGCCTGTATTAAATGGCTGGGAAGCCCATGGAACTTGGCTTATGGAATTCTGAAGTCGACGGGGGAGGCCGGATTCGCTTAAAAACCAAATGGGACCAATTTAACAACTGCAGTGAGTCTGTCAAAGCTCTGCCAGGTTTGCTGAAACCCAGTGATGGAGCACTCACAACAGAATAACAGAGTGGGAAGGGACCTTGGAGGTTGTGATGACTCGGGGCATGTCACAAAAATAACCAAGTCATAAAAATAGAATAAATTCCCTTCAATGCCTTCGACTTGACCCCCAGTGTCCAATTATCCTCGGCTGGATATCAAACTCTTAAAGAAAACAGTTTACGAAGGGAGTAAATGCAGCCTGCACCCAAAATAAAATTAATTCAAAATAAAAAACCCAACACAAACCACACTGAAGGAATTACTATGGCAGGCAAGGATGATAAATTGCAGACTTCTACCAGATAAGGCAGCAACCACAGTTGGGAGGAAGCCAAAACCCAGAGAAGCTCCGACAAGAATAATGCACACAAGAATAATGCACACTTCGCTTCCAGCAACTTTGCCATGCACAGTTTGTCTTTTTAACCAGTCCTCCCAGCTGCAGCCCATGAAGGGGATCAGGGCCCCTTCCTCCCCCATAGACCACACCACTCAGTTTTCTCCCTCATCCGCTCCTACCTGCGTGCCCTAGAATGAAGATGGGGTGGTTCTGGGTCTTCCTCTGAATGCCCATCTGGCCTGTGCCCTTCCCCAGTTTCCTCCACAACCACCGGAGCCACACCCTCACTCCCTGTCAGCTGTTCCATCTCTCCCTTCTGTCCCAGACTCCCAACGGGCATGACAGAGGTCTTCTAATCCAACCCCCTGCTCAAACAGGAGGTCCTATCTAGACCATTCCAGGCAAGTGGCTGTCCAATCTCTTCTTAAAAACTTCCAGTGATGGAGCACCCACAATATCTGAAGGCAACTTCTTGTTGCACTGGTTAATTGTCCTCACTATTAGGAAGTTTCTCCTTAATTCCAGGTAGCTTTTCTCCTTGATGAGTTTCTATCCGTTGTTTCTTCTTTTGCCTTCTGGTGCTTTGGAGAATAGCTTGACCCCCTCTTCTTTGGGGCAGCCCCTCAAATACTGGAAGATTGCTATCACGTCTCCCCTAGTCCTTCTTTTCTCTAGACTGGCCAAACCCAAATCCTGCAATCCTTCTTCACGTATTTTACTCTCCAGGTCTTTAATCATCTCAGTTGCTCTTCTCTGCACTTTTTCTTCTCGTCCTTCCTACTACCTATCTCCTTTTCTACTTAACGACTATAAGTTTGTTGCTTGTAATTTTATGATTTGTATTTTATTTAGTTTTTTAGTACAGTTTACATTGATTGCTTATTTAGTATCCTATCGCTATTGCTAAGTGTTGTATCTTATGATTTAGGAGGAATGTATTTTTATGACGACTGTGATCATGATTTATCACTTATAGTTTTTATGTACACTGAGAGCTTCTGCACCGGAGACAAATTCCTTGTGTGTGTGTCCAATCACACGTGGCCAATAAAGAATTTCTATTTATTTAGTTTTCCAAAGTCTCAACTTATTTTTTGGATGTTCTTTTTCCTTTAGGACAAGGGAAGGGATAGCCCACGAAAATGTAATTCCGGACAGAGGTTATTCTGCCCCGACCAAATGCCAGCATGTACAGGCTAGGAGAGAAACCCAAGCGTCGGCTACGGGCTCACAGCTCCAGCATCCGAAATGTCGAAATCGCCCGAGGCAGAGCGGGATACGGCTTTACTCTTTCTGGTCAAGCTCCCTGCGTGCTGAATGCTGTTTTAAAAGGAAGTCCGGCCGATTACATGGGACTGAAGGCAGGGGATAAAATATTTGCCATCAACGAAATCAATGTGAAAAGGGCCTCCCACGAAGACGTGGTGAAGCTGATCGGCAAATGCTCAGGAGTTTTGCACATGGTCATCGCCGAAGGGTTCGGTCATGCGGAAGCTTGTTCCAGCGAGGAAGAAGAGGGCCTTTATGATGGGAAAGGGTGGCCAAAGACCAAGCTTGACCTGAAAGGCCCGGGTATAAACCGGGCGGTGAAAGTGGTTGAGGAAATGCAATCCGGTGAAATTTTCAACATGATCTTTGAAAATTCTAATATTGGCCCGAGTGAGATACAGGTGCCAAAAAGAAAGGAAAAGTCCGTCCACGAGGGGGCCAAGTTGGAAACAGAACCTCCGCCAACGAACGATAAACCCCACGTCCTGTACGATGAGCAGGCCCAGTCCGCGAACCACGACTCGGTTTTTCGAGCTGGCCCGGAGGACCAGGAATGTGGTGGAATCGACGCCAGCGTTTTGAACGTGGCCATGATTGTGGGCTACCTGGGATCCATCGAACTCCCTTCTTCCAGCTCAAATCTGGAATATGACAGCTTGCAGGCCATCCGTGGCTGCATGCGCCGCCTTCGGGCTGAACAACGCATCCATTCGTTAGTGGCCCTACGGATCATGCACGATGCCGTCCAGCTGCGCACAAACCCGTCTATCGTGATTGCAACCTATCCAGCCGAGAAGCTGGCCTTCAGCGCGCTCTGTCCCGATGACAAGCGATTTTTTGGACTGGTCACCATGCAGAGCGTCGAGGAGGCAAGCTTAGCTCCAGAGGACGACGCGGTCCTGAGGACGTCCTGCCACGTCTTTATGGTGGATCCCGAGCTCTTCAGTCATAAAATTCACCAGGGCATTGCCCGGCGGTTCGGATTGGAATGCACGGTCGATCCGGACACCGACGGCTGCCTTGAGTTCCCCTTGTCATCTCTCCCAGTCCTTCAGTTTGTCTCTGTCCTGTACAGGGACATGGGGGATTTCATCGATGGGGTGCGGGCCAGGGCCTTCCTGGACGGAGAGGCAGACGCCCAGCGGAACAATAGCACGAGCAGCAACAGCGACAGCGGGATCGGGAACGTCAATCAGGAGGAAAAAAGTCGGGTTTTAGTGGTAGACTTAGGCAGCAACTCCAACAAACACCCACTTAGCAATCTCCAGGGCAGTCCAATAAACAGAGCTCAGAATCCCCACTGGAGTTTTGGTCATGAACAAGAAAATGTAGGCTTAATTCCCACGTTCCAGATCGACAAATCTCAAAACCTAAGTACGTTTCTGGCATCTTCGGCTCACATTGAAGTCCCGGGGCCTTTGTCCAAAGCCTCAGGGCCACCGGGTCAGAAGATCCCCGGGGACCATCAGAGGTGGTTGCCTGCTCACGTGCTGAAAGACTGGCAGCAGGGATGCCTGAGCGACCAAGAGTCGTACACAGACTCTACCGACGGTTGGTCGAGTGTCAACTGCGGGACGCTTCCGCCTCCCATGAGCAAAATCCCGGCGGACAGATACAAGGTCAGCGGCGGCTTCACTCAGCCTCATCTCCTGTCCCCAAAGAAAGAGCCGGCGGAGAAAGAATTTCAGAGGGAGGATCGCTTGGATTCTCGACAGGGCTTCAGATCCCCCCAAGAAGACAAGAAGGTACGTCTGTTAATGAAATGCAGATAGTCCTCGATACAAATGTGCTTTCTTTAATTGATTGATTGATTGATTGAGAGAGAGAGAGAGAGAGATACAGACAGACAGATAGATAGATCTGCTGAAAAAAACCTCTGTATTGGTGACAGGAAGAGCATCCAGCCAGTAAACACTCAGCTTCATGCAGTTGCCCAGATTCCACCATGCAAGGGATTATGAAGTCGTTAAAAGAACATGAGGTATCTGTGTGTGTGTGTTAATGCAGGTTGTAAAACACTGAATCAGTATATAAATTTTAAGTGCTACTGCTATTGACCTACCTTCCTCCCTCCCTCCCTTCCTTCCTTCCTTCCCTCCAATACTACATTCTAACTCTGTCCATTGCCAGCAGTTTGATCATGACTAGCTCAAAGGTTGACTCAGCCTTCCATCCCTCTGAGGTTCATAAAATGAGGACCCAGATTGTTGGGGGGTAAGAGGCTGACTCTGTAAACTGCTTAGAGAGGGCTGTAAAGCATTATGAAGCAGTATATAACTCTTAAGTGCTATTGCTATTGACCTATCTTCCTCCCTCCCTCCTTCCCTCCCATCCAATACTACATTCTAACTCTGTCCATTGCCAGCAGTTTGATCATGACTAGCTCAAAGGTTGACTCAGCCTTCCATCCTTCTGAGGTTCATAAAATGAGGACCCAGATTGTTGGGGGCCTGAGGCCGACTTTGTAAACCGCTTAGAGAGGGCAGTAAAGCACCGTGAAGTGGTATATAAATCTAAGTGTTATTGCTGAAGTAGGTCACCTGAGTAGTACTCCTGGCTCCTCTAGTCTGGAATTTTTTTATCTGGAAATCCATTCCTACTCCTTTTATCTACTTTTAGCTGTACAATTTGGGATGAATGCCCTTTGAATGGTGTGGGAGTAGGAATGGATCTCCAGAGAAAAAAATTGCAGAACTACAGAAATCAGGAGCCCCACTCAGATGACCCTGAGGACACAGATAAACCTCCAAGTGGCCTCAACGGCTCTCTAAAAGGATGCAAATGACCGGCTGTCTGCAAGGAATATAAATCCTTCTTCTTCCCCCTCCATCCAAGTCAGAGCTGAAGAAGCTTCTTGGATGAGAAGTGAAACGTCTTCAAAAAAAAAAAGAAAACCAAGAAAATCCAGTTGTCTCCTAAAAAAAAGCACCTCTGGGACAATTTGTTCCCTACCAAACGTACAGGCCTAAATCTGGATCCACCCCTTTGCATGCTCAGAGTTGCAGTTACAATGGTGAGCATTACCATTCCGCGGGGACGTTGGAGGGAATAAAAGCAGGGCTGCTATTTAAAGCGTTTACCATTTCAGAAAATGGTTCCCCCCCCCCCCCTCTCAAATTCACAGCACCCCGTAATAAGAACATTTTTAGATTCTATTGTTTAAAAATAGAATGAAACCCTGCAATTAAGAAAATTCACATTGCTGGTGTGTCCAACACTAAACAAATCCCAGCTGCCGCTAATTTTGTTCGACAAAGAACTTGAAACCTTGCAACTGGAAACAAAGATCAGGCAGTATAATTACCTAACAAAAAGAACTTGATGTAGGGTTATGCAATTTTGTTAGCATTGTTCGTGCATCAGCAAGTACCTCTGAACTATTTCATTAAATATCAGCTCCTCCTAATGAATTGGAATGAGAGATTTCTTGGGGTGAACATGAGTGCAAGAAACGATTATTTTATCGAGCGTCTCCCAAGTGCTAGAGCTAATCCTCTTTTAACGATCTCATAATCCCTTGCGGGGTGGAGTCTGGGCAACTGAAAGGAGCTAGCAGAGTGTTTTACTGGCCGGATGCCCTTCCTGTCACCAATGCGGAGTTTTTTGTTCAGCAGATATAGTCTCATTCTGCCCAGAGAGAGCAATATATGCTTCTACCTAGGATTGAACTCACAGCCTCCTGATTGTGAGGTGAGAGCTCCACCTGTAGGTCACCTCATCACTCCAAGTGCTTGAACTAATATTCTTCCAAAATAAATAGCCAAAAGTGATCCATCGATTCCTGTTAGTCCTCAACGTTACAACCACAGTCAAGCCCAAAATTTCTCGCTAAGCGAGACATTTGTGAAGGCAACTGGACTTTCTTGTTTGTTTTCCTTTTGAAGACATTTCACTCCTCATCCAAGAAGCTTCTTCAGCTCTGATTGTATGGGAGGGAATGGAAGGATTTATACTCCTTGCAGTCAGCTGGTCATTTGCATCCTTTTAGAGAATCGTTGAGGCCACTTGGAGCTTTGTCTATGTCCTCGGAGTGCGTTGTTTTCAAGAGGCAACTGGACTTTCTGATTTTTCTTTGAAGATGTTTCGCTTCTCATTCAAGAAGCTTTTTCAGCTCTGACAGGATGGTGGGGAATGGAAGAATTTATACTCCTTGCAGACAGCTGGTCATTTGCATCCTTTTAGAGAGCCATTGAGGCCACTTGGAGGTTTATTTATGTCCTCAGGGTCACCTGAGGCTACAGGAACCAGGAGCAATACTCAGATGACTCAGGACACAGATAAATCTCCAAGTGTCCTCGACGACCCTCTAAAAGGTTGTAAAAACTAAAGCCTCAAAAACTAAGCCCAACCACATAGTTTTGTAGCGAAGCACAGGTATCGAGCTAGACTCTAATAAAATGGATCTTTGAGAAGATAACAGTCTCGGGAGTCTTTTAATTTGGAGGTCGTTACTTGGAATGCTGACACCTACATTCAATGTCTGTTTTTGTGGCTGATTTAGAGCACAAAATTCGGACCCGCTTTTGGATTGGTGCAACTCTTCCATCCTTCTTCTTCGGCTCGGAGATCGTTTGGGCGCTCCAAGAGATTCAGCGTTACCCGATCGCTTGAGGATCTTGAGGTAACTTGTAACTTTTGATGATTTGGAACGAAGACGGCCAATGACACAGTTCATTTTGATGCAGGAAAATTAAGCACAAATGTACTTCTGGGTACTCTATCTTGAAGTCATTTTCCCCTTCCCCGGTTCCTCATTTTTTGAGTCTTCAATTTGGTTTTTCTTAGCAACTTTTAGTATTCGTAACTGCAAAGGTTTTCTTATGGAGTGGTGGGTCAATTTAGACTTTGGGGCTGGTTGTGTGATCACTGAATGTTGCGGTGGCCTAGAGGTTGAACTCTCGCCTCACAGTCAGGAGGCTGTGAGTTCAATCCTAGGAAGAGGCAGATATTTCTCTCTCTGGGCACGATGAGAAATATATTTGCTGAATACGATTCCACGTTGGCAACAGGAAGGGCATCCGGCCAATAATCACTCAGCTCCATTCAGTTGCCCAGACTCCACCCTGCAAGGGATTATGAGGTTGTTAAAAGAGGATGATGATGGTTGTGTGATTACCGAGGGCAAAATAAAGCTTTGAGGCCACTTCCTTCACATAGGATAGCCCCTCAGGTAGCCTAGCATCACTTGTTTCAATGCACAACTTCACACTTGTGGCCCTGGACCAGAGGTAGCTGCTGTAGCCCAGACGCTGGTCCCCTATCCTTCTAGAACAGGGGTCTTCAAACTTGACAGCTTTAAGGCTTGTGGACTTCAACTCCCAGAATTCCTCCTCCCGTCATGTTAGCTCAGGAATTCTGGGAGTTGAAGTCCACAAGTCTTAAAGTTGCCAAGTTTGAAGACCCATATTCTAGACCAAGGGTGTCCAACCTTGGCAACTTTAACATTTCTGGGCTTCAACCTGGTTCAATAGTAGTAATTGTGAGAGGAATCTTGGAGTCGTAGTGGACAATCACTTAAATATGAATCAGCTGTGTGTGGAAGCAGCCAAAAAAGCCAACACAGTCCTAGACTGCATTAACAGAGGGATAGAATCAAGATCACATGAAGTGTTAATGCCACTTTATAAGGCCTTGAGAAGGTCACACGTGGAATATTTGCATTCAGTTTTGGTCGCCACGATGTAAAAAAGTTGTTGAGACTGCAAGGTTTTTCGAGTGCAGCTCAGAAACATCATGGAACTACCAGAGGACTGGAAAAGAGCTGATGTGATTCCCATCTTCAAAAAAGGAAAAAAACAGACCCAGGAAACTATAGACCAATTAGCCTAACATCAATACCCAAGAAGATACTAGAAAAGATAATAAAAAAACAGATCTGCCCACATCTAGAAACAAGTAAAGTAATACCTAGCAGTCAGCACGGGTTTGTTAAGAACAGATCATGCCAAACCAATCTTATTCTTCAACACAGTGATTAAATTAGTAGACCAGCAAAATACTGTGGACATAATATATTTAGATTTCAGCAAGGCATTTGACAAAGTAGACCACAACCTACTTCTTAGTAAGCTAGAAAATAAGTGGAATAGATAGCACCACCACTAGATGGACTCGTAACTGGCTGGCAAACCGTACACAACGAGTAGTCCTTAATGGCTCTAAGTCTACATGGAGGAAAGTAAGCAGTGGGGTGCCACAAGGTTCCATCTTAGGCCCAATATCTTCATTAACGACTTAGATGAGGGAATAGAAGGGGAACTTACCAAATTTGCAGATGATACTAAGCTGGCAGGAATAGCTAACACCCAAGAAGATAGGCTCAAGATCCAGATGAATCTTGACAGACTAGGACACTGGGCTGTATCTAACAAAATGAAATTCAATATAAAGAAAAGTAAAGTCCTACACTTAGGCAAGAAAAACCAAAAGTACACATATAGACTGGGTGAAACCAGGCTCAATAGCAGTAACTGTGAGAGGGATCTTGGAGTCTTAGTGGACAACCAGCTAAATATGAGCCAGCAGTGTGCAGCAGCCGCCAAAAAAGCTAATGCAATCCTACGTTGTATTAACAGAGGGATACAATCAAGATCAAGGGAGGTACTAATACCACTCTATAAAGCCTTAGTAAGACCACATCTAGAGTACTGCATCCAGTTTTGTTCACCACATTATAAAAAAAGATGTTGAGACTCTAGAAAAAGTACAGAGAAGAGCAACCAGGAGGATTAGGGGACTGGAGGCTAAAACATACAATGAACGGTTGCAGGAACTGGGCTTGGCTAGTCTAGTAAAGAGAAGGACCAGGGGAGACATGATAGCAGTCTTCCAATATTTGAGGGGCTGCCACAGGGAGGAAGCGGTCAAGCTATTTTCTAAAGCGCCTGTAGGCCAGACAAAGAATAATGGATGGAAACTGAACAAGGAGAGATTTAACCTGGAAATAAGGGGAAACTTTCTGACAGTGAGAACAATCAACCAATGGAACAGCTTGCCCTCGGAAGTTGAAAGTCACTTGAGACTTTCAAGAAGAGATTGGACTGCCATTTGTCAGAAATGGTGTAGGGTCTCCCACTTGGGCAGGGGGTTGGACTAGATGACCTACAAGGTCCCTTTCAACTCTGATTATCTGTTAAGACATCTGTTAAGAATCTAATAAGTCCAGTGAAATTCTGAACACGAGGCTACCGATAATCAGCTTTTATTTCTCTGATCAGGAAGCAAAAACTGGGTGACCTTTTAGTCTCCCACCTTAAACAGCAAAGCAGAGAGAGAAAAGCAGGTGCGTGTGCAGAAAAAACCTTTTTCTTGAATGTTCATTGATTACCCAGCTTGCAAAAACCATCATTGCTACGGAAACATTATTTCATATCTTATGCAAAGCTTGTGACATTTTCTTGGCGTTTCTGCAAACAAAGGAACCTTTAACTTAGATGGATTGGAAAGTAATACATTTTAGCCCAAAGCTTTATTTCTCACATTTTAAGTTACTGGGAAGAACACATTCTAAGTTAGTTACTGCGAGCAGATAGATGCATTTTGCATTTCTCAAGTAGTTACTTTGCTAGGCTAAGGTTGGCAGTTTAGAAGTTATCTCTGCAGTTGGCTCAGCTCCCAGCTCAGCACAAGTTACAGTGGTGCTCAGCTAAGCCCAGCAAGGGAATCAAAAGTCAAGCCAAGTGCGCTCTGTATATACTCTAATCCTTTCAAGACTCTAGAAAGAGTGCAGAGAAGAGCAACAAAGATGTTTAGGGACTGGAGGCTAAAACATGCAATGAACCTTGTGAGAATTGTGTAATGAAGAGAAGGACTAGGAGGTGACATGATAGCAGTATTCTAATATTTGAAGGGCTGCCACAAAGAAGAGGGAGTCAAGCTATTCTCCAAAGCACCTGAAGACAGGACAAGAAGCAGTAAGGATAGAAACTCATCAAAAAGAGAGAGGCAACGGAGAACAAAGGAGAAACTTCCTGACAGTGAGAACAATTAATCCATGAAACAACTTGCCTCCAGAAGTTGTAGGAGCTCCAACCCTGGAAGTTTTTAAGAAGATATCGGACAGTCACTTGTCTGAAATTTGTCTGAAATGCTATACCCTTTCCTGCCTGAGCAGACGGTTGGACTAGAAGACCTCCAAGGTTCCCTTCCAACTTGGTTATTCTGTTCTGTAATTAAGAGCAGATGGTTTCTGTCTTTGAAGCTTTTGCAGTGGATCTGGTCACATCCAGATGATCCTGGGATCGAGCCAAGAAGGGTCCCAGAGGCTTCCATCTGCTCCCTCTTATTTTTCAGCATCTGGATCAATCTAATAACAGCAGTCATATTTTTTTTGGCTTCTTATTGCTGGATTCCAAGAAAACAATGCTTTGGAATATGAACTGCACCATGAGAGGTATTTTTATTGCAGATTTCCTAAAGACCCCGAAATAATCTGACTTCGGAGCATAACCTGAAAAAAAATCCGGAACCAAGTTCTGATCAATCTTGGTTTGCTTCCGTCCGGGGATGAGCCCTTGTGAGCACCCATGAAGTTTAGAAGCAAAGTTTGCTAAGTGACTTTTGTTGGCCCCATTTTACCATTTTTCTGATCGCCATCATTAAATGGATCACCACCATTGGGTAAGTTCGGCAAACGGATGTAAAGTCAAATCCCATCAATTTTGCTTGTCGGAAGGTGCCCAAAAAAGGGATCGCATGACCCTGGGATGCTGCAGAGGTGGTAATCAACTGGTTCGGACTGGTTCTGGTGTACTGGTAGCAAAATTTTTGCCTAGTTCAGAGAACCGGCAAATACCACCTCTGGTTGGCTCCGTTCACCAGGCCCCCCCTTTACCTCTCCTATATTCCCTTGTTATTTAGCTCAGCTGATCCACATGGCAGAGTGGATTGCCACGCCTCAGCTGAGCTAAAAACAGCTCAGCTTACCAGCCTTGACAGAGGTCAGTCTGAACCCTCTGCGTATGCGCAAAACACATGTTAGAACTGCATGCATAAAACTTGTAGCGTGCATAGAACCGTGCATAGAACCGGTAGGATACAATTTGGAAACCTACCACTGGCTGCAACCACCATAAATAGGCCATCGCCAAGTGCTTGCATTTTGATCACATGGCCGTGGGGGGATTCTAAGACGGTCGTGTGACAAGCGGCTGTAAGTCCCTTTTCTCAGCGACATCATCAGTTTGAACGGTCACTAAAGGAGGGCGTTGCAAGTTCAGGACTTGGCAGGGCGCTTGAATTGTTTTCTTTTTCAACCTTTTCGGAGCCCGCTGGTTTCAAACAAGAGGGTGTGGTACCGCCTTTTTTTTTTGGGTGGAAATCCTGTTCTTCCAGGAGAGAAGGCCTTGTAAACTTACACTCAAAAGGAGTGAAGAACGAGCACGTCGATTGGAGCGAGGCACAGATCCAACTTGACATGCGATTGTCATAATTCTGCGGACGTGCAGCTACACGCCAAGAAAGCAGCGAACGGCAAACAAGCTTTTACAGGACTGTTTGAATCCAGAGCTTTAAAGATTCAACTTGCCTAAAGGAGGAATTGAACTTCAAAACAAAACCATAAAAACCAGCAACAAAAAATTCTTGGCGAAAAATCTCATACCGATAATCCACTAATATGCTTATCTGGGTCGACGGCTCATTGCTATGCAGAGGTTGTCACCCAAGAATTTAGAGCCCGGAATTTGGGCTGCTTCTCCATCTTGTAGTGCGGTGACGAAGTCTACATTGAACCTGGGTGGGGTCCCCACTTGGGGGGGGGGGGGAAGGAGGGAAGGAAGGAAGAAGGAAAGATACTGCACACTCCCAGTTGTGACGGCGAGGAAGAAGCATGTCTCAGCGACCAGCCCGAGAATTTTACTTAAACGAAAGATAATAATTCCCAGAAGTCTGTCTGTTCATGGATAAAATTTGCAAAGCCAGTCGTGTAAGTTTACTTTTCTAAAAAAAAAAAGGGTGAGAGAGAGAGAAGGGGGGGGGAATTGGGTTTTAGGGGGAAAATGTATTTTTGTCTTTATTCTGCAGGTTGGTGATTTTTTTTTCTATTGGTTATTTGTCGATGTCAATGAACAATACAATCATTTCCTAGCATTCTAATGCTAAATGTTGACTTTCCCATGCGAGCTTCCCAATCCATTTAAAATATTCTTGTTTTTTCCTAGTTTTTTTTTTCTTAGCTACTTTTTTGTTGGTTTACGACGGTTCCACAACTATTTTGTGGCTCGTTCAAAACGTTAATCCTCTCGCGGGTTGCTTTGCTTTAGGTTTTTAATCTCTTTGGAATCGAGCAGAGGACAGATATTTCAAAAGATCGGGGTGGGATATTGAAAAGATTCAGGGCAGATTGGATGGCAGAAAGAAGGTTTAAAAAGTGGGGTTATTTCTTAGGCTCTTTTTAATCCTTGTTTGGGGGGGGGAATGTTTTTGGAGGTGCTCTGGATGGAGGAGGAAGCCACATAACACTAAACAGGGCTTCTGTCTTGGATTGCACGTTTTCCGTGGGTATTTCACCCGGTTTGTCAATTTAACACCTGATAATTCAGACATTTATAACCTTCCCTTCCAAATGGAAATGTTTTAATCTCAATTCGTTGTCTGACATCAGGTATGGAGGCTATTTTATTTCTTCCCAGTAGGAACAGCTGCTGGCCAGGAATGAATTAGATGACGAATTTTTTAAAAATGAACGAAGCTCGGTCCGACATCATAGTGAACAAATCCTCAAGTACAGCTAGTCCTCGACTTACAATAGTTCATTGAGTGACCATTTAAAGTGATGATGGCACTGGGAAAAAAGTCACTTAATGGCCATTTCTCACACTTACGACTGTCATGGCACCCCATAGTCCCCTGATCCAAAGTCAGACGGTGGGCATCTGGTTCATAGTTACAACGGTCGTGGCATCGCGGGTGGGGGTGTCCCCTTTTCTGCAACCCTTCCTGACGAACCAACCATTGTCACCGACTTAACGATTGTCATGATTTTCCAGGAGAAGCCGCAAAATGGGGCCAACTCTCCATTTGACCGGCGTTTCACTAAAGCAACATAAATTTGGGGGCACCCACTATGGTCGTAAGTTGAGGCACACACCCTTCTGCACATGCAGCCAGCGAACTTCGTTCGTGTACGCCTGCCTGTAATGACGGTCTCCGTTCATAGGAATGGATGGATGAGATCAGGGGTCTCCAACCTTAGCAAATTTAAGACTTCTGGACAGTGATGTGATTCAGCCGGTTCACGCTGGTTCATGAGAACCAGTTGTGAAGTTTCTGAGCAGTTTGGTGAACTGGTTGTTGGAAGAAATTATTAGGGCAGAGAACCAGTGGTTAAATTATTGGAATCCCACAACTGCTTGTGGACTTCCAACTCCCAGAATTTGCTGGCTGAGGAATTCTGGGAGTTGAAGTCCACAAGTCTTAAAGTTGCCAAGGTTGGAGACACCTGGATTAGATGACAGACGGACAAATTTCCAGCAGGGTCTCACATTGGATTTTAGCAGGCTGAAAAGCTTGTCCTGGTCACTCACCTCTGCCTCCCCCTAACGCAGCCTGCAGTTGGGTTGTGGGACCCCCCACCCATCTTCAATTTTTAGCTGCTTCAAGGATATTCTTGGGCTTCTACACTCCGAGTTGCACAAGCCCTTTTCTACCTCCTGCCTATGAAGGTTATGAAAAGTACTCTTGATGAGGTATGGGAGGAGGGGGAAACAGGCTGAGTCACACACACACACACAAACACACACAGAGGTCAACAAAGCAAAAATTGGGAGTGAAAAGTTAAAGTAATGAGTTGAAAGTTAGAAGAAGAAGAGGGGGGAATCAGGTAGTTAAATATGTTGGAGTCAGAGATGGGAAGGCCATCCTGAAAAAATGACAAAACAACAGTTTAGAATTCTTTATTGGCCCAGTGTGATTGGACACACACAGGAATTTGTCTCTCGGTGTACCTAAAAGCTATAAGTGACAAATCCTGGTCATCATAAAAATACGTTCATCATAAATCATAAGATACAACACTTAGTGATAGTCATGAGATACTAAATAAGCAATCAACATTGCTCATCAATGTCGATAACAGATTAACAGAATTGGAAGGGACCTTGTAGGCCATCTAGTTCAAACCCCTCCACCCAAGCAAATTGATAATTTGAATGATAAGCAATGTTGCAAAATTCTGGGCTGTAAATAAATCGGAGATGCCGTTGCCATTAAGGGAATTCCTTTTTGCAAAATTCAGTTCAGCAACGACCAGGTTGATGCTTACAAGACGCAGATCCCAGGAGCTACGTCCCTGTTACAGCGACAATGTTGACTGTGGTTTTATTCAGGATTTTTCTGCCTTGCAGTGGCTTATTTTTCAATCCGATAAACAACACGCCGGAAAATGAGAATAGAATTAGAATAGAATTAGAATAATAGTAGAATGGATTAAGAATGGGATGGGATGAAATAGAATTAGAATAGAATAGAATAATAGTAGAATGAATTAGGAATGGAATGGAATGGCTTAGCTCAATCAAGTGTTCTGTGCTAAAGCTGCTTGGTGCTGTGAAACTGAAACTCCTCTGCTTGTATTTTGTATTTGGAAGCGATTTCTTTTCAGGTGGAGAGGGGGAGTAGAACTCCTTAGCATCAGAGCGTGTTAATAATAATAACAATATAGGAAATACTAATGCTCTGATTATCATTTCGAGAAACCTTTTCTTGGTGAGCCCCTAGAAGCCAAGAGGAACATACGTGCCCAAATTTCAAGTTTGTAGGCTTTATGGTTCTGGAGATTTTGTGATGATGTGTGAGTGGTATTTTGCTTTTATATAAATAGATACACTGTCTCCCTCCCTCCGAAATCAACTTTATTCATTCAAAACTTACCTTTATTTTCACTGGGAACATTTTGTTCTCATTAACGGACCGAATCAAATCACACTAAATGGGCTAATGGTTTGAAGGTTGGATCAAAGGGGTGCATAAAGATTGTGGCTCAGATCTTAGAATTTTCCAGTTTTTGCATTCACGGCTGATCATTTTTCTCTCTCTCTCTTCTTCCCTTTTCTCCCTGCAGTCTACAACCGTGTCTGATGGAGGTAAGCTAAAGACTTCTGTGAATATGAAAAGAACTGATATTTTAGGCACTTTGACAACGAATGGTACTAGCACTGATGATGTTACCTAGTTGGGTCATGAAATGTCTGCAGGGAAACAAGCAAGCTCAAAGAGCACCAAGGAGTCCTCAGTGCTCCCTCCTCCTCCTTCCCTCCTCCTCCTCCTTCCCTCCTCCTCCTCGTTTTATTTTCTAAAGCATCTAAAGGCAAGACAAGAAACAAGGGATGGAAACTAATCCAGGAGAGAAGCAACCCAGAATTAAGGAGAAACTTCCTAACAGGATAATTAACCAGTGGAATGGCTTGTCTCCCGAACTTGTGTTTGCTCTATCACTAGAAGTCTTTAACAAGGGACTGGACAGTCTGAAATGGTATAGGGGTCTCCTGCTTGAGCAGGGGGTTGGACTAGAAGACCTCCAAGGTCCCTTCCAACTCTATTCTGATTGATTGATTGATTGAGTGATTGAATGGCAGGTTGGCCTGTAATAAGATCTCATCCAGAATCTGATCTTGAGTGAGCGGGGCCAACTTATTACAAGAACTGGCTGCAGGTGAGGAGGGTGGCACTCTCCGAAAAGGTGCCTAGCCGGATTTTGAATTTGTCACCAGCATGACCTAGGACAGAGCCAAAGGTAGCTCTGAAGCCGTAAAGGCACACAGAGTCCTCTCTCTGGGCACGCCAGCCATTGCCCCAGCTCAGATCTGCCACGCATGCGTGTGCATGCCTCCACCGACCAGCTGGTCTCTGCCGTGCAGGCGCAGGGAGCAGAGCGTGTATGGGGGTTGTGCACGCATGTGCAGGAGGTGAGATGCAGGTGGGGCACATGCGCGTGTTGCATTTTGGGGATGTGCATGCACGCATGCACTTTGGGCACTTGGCGATGAAAAGGCTAGCCATTCACTGCTCTAAAATTTCAGGAGACTGAAGGTTGAAAGAGGGGCTGCTTGGTAAATAACTCACTGTGAATCCTTGCTGTTCCTTGTTAAGGTTGCATTGTTCTTTTTTGGTCTCTCTCTCTCTCTCTTGAAATCTTACCACATACAGCAAATTGGGGCTCTTGGGGAGGGGGCAGCAGCACAGAGGGGTGCAAAATACCCCCGATTTCCAGACGTGGATCGGTTCGGATTGGCTTGTCCACCAGTGATGGGATTTCAATTTTTTTTACTATCGGTTCTGTGGGCATGGCTTGATGGGTGTGGTAAAGGAAGGATATACTGTAAAATCCCCCCTTCCCTCTTCACCCCACTAACCTACTTTCCAGCTCCATTCTCCTGTGTAGGGCAACCAAAGAAGACCCAGCCAATCAGCTGGGACTCAATGGGAGGCAGAGAATGGAAGGGGGCGGGGCCAATCAGAGGTGGGATTGGCCGGTTCTCCGAACTACTCAAAATTTCTGCTACCGGTTCTCCAGAACTGGTCAGAACCTCTGAAGACCACCTCTATTGTCCACTGTGAAGGAGAGCTTGTTGGTTTGGTTGATTTTCAGTTTGACAGAGAAATAGAGCCAAACATATACGAGTAGATCTCATCTTACCCCACAGTTCATTTAGTGACTGGTCAGTTATAACGGCACTCATGACCCGTTTTTCACACGACCGTTGCAGCATCCCCACAGTCACGTGATCAAAATTCAGCCGCTTGGCCAGCAGTTCATATTTATGACGGTGGCCGTGTCTCTGGGGTCCCAGGATCCCTTTTTGTGACTATCTTGCAAACAAAGATATTGGCGAGTCCAGATTCACAGAACAACCGGGTGACTCACTTAACGGCTGCAGGGATTCACTGAACAACTGCAGCAAGGAAAGTCGCACAATGGGACAACATTCACATAACACATGTTTCATTTAGCAGCAGAAAATTTGGGCTCGATTGTGCTCGTAAGCCAAGGACTACCTGACCCTCTTTGAGCTACAACCTCCCAAGTTTTTAAGAGTTCACGTTTATAAGATAATTTCCAGCCTTCCTTTTCTCAGCCGGATTTTTTTTCCGATCCCTATCCAGCTGAGTGGTTGTGTTGATTCTGTGAGAGTTTTGTATGCGTTTGTACTTTTCTATTTGTTTGACTATGATTCTGAGCTGTTCTTCCAGAGCTTAACATAACAGGATAACAGGCTTTTTATACCATGTTTTTTCTGGATGCTTGTAATATAAACCCTACCCCAAAAATAAGCTCCAGTGAAGATCGTCAGCCAGATGCATTTTAGTACCGTATTTTCCTGAAAATAAGACCCAACCGGAAAATAAGCCCTAAGCTTGATTGTTCAGAATGCTCGTAATATATACTCTACCCCAAAAATAAACTCCAGTTAAAATCGTCAGCTAGATGGATGCATTTTGGTGCCATATTTCCTGAAAATGACCCAACCAGAAAATAAGCCCTAGCTTTGTTTTTCTGGATGCTTGTAATATAAACTCTATCCCCAAAATAAGCCCCAGTGAAAATCGTCAGCCAGATGCATTTTAGTACCATATTTTCCCAAAAATAAGACCCAACTGGAAAGTAGCCCTAAGCTTGATTTTTCAGGACGCTCATAATATAAACCCTACCCCCAAAATAAATTCCAGTTAAGATTGTCAGCTAGATGGATGCATTTTAGTACCATATTTTCCTGAAAGTAAGATGTAACCGGAAAATAAGCTATAATGCACATTTTGGATCCAAAATTAATATAAGACCTGGGTTTATTTTCAAGGAAACATGTGCAATTGCGTTTCTTAGAGTCAGCTCAATCCTGGTTTTCTAAAATTTTTGTAGAACGAAAACCAGACCAGACCCAAAATTGTTGTAAAATGAACTCAGACAGCTTCTTGGCAGCTCAGTTCATTCAGCTTGTCCTGACTCAGCACCTCTGTGCATTCAAAGAATGTGAAATCGGTGTCTGTCAGCCGAGGGCATGGTTTTCGCAAGAGGAAAACAGCTGAAGGTTGGTTAGTTTCCTCCAGAATTCAGGAGTGGAAACATGAGTGGACTCCTTGGTCTGGACTTGTCCTATCAGCTTTGGGGGGCCGAAAGGACCCCTGGGCCTGGATGAATGTTTTGCGCAGCATTGCTGTAGCCCAAACAATCAGGCATTGTGATCCTTGCATTCTGATCCACTGGAAGGAGACGAATTGGCCTGTTTTGCAGTAAGGGGTGGCAAAGGCCAATTTTAGGCTCGTGCCTCAGCATGCATATTTTCCAGTGAGACAGACCAAAACAGGAAGATCATTTCATTACAATATTTATCAGAATATTCAGACAAAAAGGGATTCCTCTCATTCAATGAGAGAACCCAGGTCCTTAGCTTACATCCAGTGGTGGGATTCAGCCGGTACGGACCGGTTCACAAGAACCGGTAGCGCACTCACCGAACCGGTTGTTACACCGGTTGGATCGCATCACTGCTTACATCCCCTTTTATAGTTAACCCAACAAAGACGAAAGGAAAAAAAGAAAGTTGGTTGGAGAAGATGAAAGCAATCCCTCCTTTGCACCGTAAAGTAGCCACAAAGGTTGTTTGAAGTGAAGAAACATTTTTTTTTCTGATCAGGTGATAGGATCCAGCCATCTTTCTGTCACTTTATCTTTTCATTTTAAGGATGTCAGAACCTCTCTAATTCAGGGGTCTCCAACTTTGGCAACTTTAAGACTTGCAGACTTCAACTCCCAGAATTCCTCAGCCCGCTTTTTCTAGTTTTTATTTTTTTATTTTGATTTGTCAATCACTTACAAAATAATAGGTATAAGTATAAACATGAGTAAGAATACAGGAAATAGGTATGATTAAATGGGGACAATAGGACAGGGATGGGAGGCACGATGGTGCACTTATGCACACCCCTTTGGAATATCTTTATATTCCCTTTGGCTTTGAGAATCTTCTGTATTAAGATGTGAATCTTACTGCAATATTTCTTTGCTTTATCACATGTCCACCATAAATGATAAAAAGTCCCTTTTTTACATTTATATTTCCATTTCCAATACCTTTATACATTCTTGACAACTTATTGGTGTTGTACACCAGCGATACATCATCTTATAATTTTTTTCTTTTGGATTATAATTTAGTGTAAATTTTAAAGCACACATTCTTCCATTAGTCTGGCAATACATTATATCCAAAGTTTCTTGAATCATACAAGGTTTTACATATTCATTCTCCAAATTTAAATCCAATGCACTTAGCCCACGACCACAATGGAGCCCGACATTGATGTTGTTAAGTGAAAAAAAGATTCATCGAGTGAGTCGGTCGTATTTTACGACTTTTTCTTGCCACATTTCGTTAAACGAATCGCTGCAGGTGTTAAAAATGAGCAGTAGGGTACGTCCAACAAATCAGGGTTCCCCATTGACTTTGTTCACCGGAAGGTCACAAAAACGAGCCCTGAAGACTGCAACTGTTATAAACGCGAGGCGGCTCTCCAGCAACCCGAATGTTAATCACGTGAATCCCGAGGAGGCTGCAATTAGTCCTATGCGTGAAAAAAGATGGCCGTGTAAGTTCCTATGTTCAGTGCTACTGTAACTTTGAACAGTCCCTAAATGAACTGTCGTAAGTCGAGGACTATCCTGTAACAATTTATAGCACGACAGGAAAGGGTGGGGGATATTTCCATTACTACCATGTAGGAGTGGGATTCTACCGGTTTGGACCGGTTCAGGCAAACTGGTTGTTAAAGTTACATCTGGTTCGCCGAAACGGTATGTCAACTGACCAGCTGACCCCGCCCACCCCTCCCCTCCCAGGAGTCTCCATGCAGCCCATTTTCAATGGAGGTAGGTGCAAGGCCTGTGCAGAGGAGGGTGAAAACGGGCCTTCTGGAAGTCTGGAAACAGGCCTGTTTCTGGCTTCCGGTGTGCCTCCAGAGTCGGGGGGATGCTGTTTTCACAATCCCAGAGGCTTGTGGGGAAGCCTCCAGACCTTTGGGAGGGCGAAAACGGTCTCCCCCAGGCTCTGGAAGCACACCGGAAGCCAGAAACAGAAAGTTCCAGTAGACCACACCTACCCATCAATCGGGCAGTGAACCGGTTGATGGGATTTTTGAATCCTGCCCCCCCCCCCCGCTACCATGTCACAGTCAGACTAGCTGTCGTGCAGTGTACTAGCATCACAGAACTCTGGAGATTTTGGAAACAGAGCAAAGTAACGAGTGATGGGTCAGCTAAAAGAAACCCTCATATCCTGGTCTGGCTATACAATCTACAAACCCCATCCCCAATGTAGCCATTTAAAAAGTTTTAAACCTGACTCCCCACCTTCTTCATTTTCTTTAGGGAGGCAGGAAAGCCCAGGACGAAGCTGTTTGTGGAGGGCAGGTGTGTTTGTGTGTGTGTGTTTGTGTGTGTGTTGCTTTTGGATTGGCCACTCGGCTGTGGCCGCTCAAGCGCTTTCGTCCCTCCTTGCATCGCAGTCGCAGACTGAATAATTCATATCCCTTCGGCAACAGCCATGAAGGGCTTTTTTCCCCCTTCAATTATTGATGTCACACTGGATCAGCTTTTGAGTCAGGTGCACCAAGAGAGCATCTTTCAGGCTCTGGAGGTGGGGGGGGATGGGGGGGTGCCACTTGGAGGGAATGCTGTAAAATAGAGCTAAAGGAGCAGGGAGGAAGGATGCTTGCTGCGGCTGGGATCGCCACCACAGGGAGGCCAGCCGGGCCTTCTCCGTGGCTTCACCCCCTCTGCTGGGCATGGCTGCTGAAGGATGGCCTTCCCTGAGCGACTGGAGGTATCTGTTGAAGTGGCACCACACCAGGGGCTCCTACCAGCTTTATCCAGGTAATGCCTCGCAGATCCTGACTGGCCAGTTCCTTTTTTAAGAGAAGAACAGAGTTGGAAGGGACCTGGGAGGTCTTCTAGTCCAACCCCCTGCTCAGGCAGAAAACCCTATACCTTTTCAGAAGTGGCTGTCCAGTCTCTTCTTTAAAACCTCCAGTGCTGGAACATTCAAAACTTCTGGAGGCAAGTTATTACACTGATTAATTGTTTTAATTGTCAGGAAATTTCTCCTTAGTTCTAGGTTGCTTCTCTCCTTGATGAGTTTCCATCTGTTGCTTCTTGTCTTTTTTTGGTGTTTTAGAAAATAGTTTGTCCCCATTTTCTTGGTAGTAGCCCCGTGACGGCGAACCTATGCCATGCCTGCCAGAAGTGGCACGCAGAGCCATTTCCCCCGGCATGCGAGAGCTCGCCCGGAAGAGCCCCACTGCACATGCGCACGTGCGCCACTGCCCGACAGCTGATTGTCGGGTATCTGGTGCGCATACACGGGGAGGGCAGGGGGTGCACGGGAGACATGCACAGAAATGCGTGGTGCGTGCTGAGGGAGGTCGTGTGCACATGCACAGAGTCATAGGGCGCATGGAGGGATCGCATGCACAGACGCGATGCGCGGCAAGGGGAATCACACATGCATTTGCAGACATGCGGCAAGGGGAACCACGCGCGCATGTCACAGACATGTGGCGCGCAGCAAGGGGAATGCATGCGCAGATGGGGCGGCACACTGCGAGGGGATCACAGGCGCAGAGGGTGCGGGGGGGCAGCATGCATTGCCTTCTGGGTGCTGGCACACGAGCACACGAACGCACGTGCCATTATTGGCACGGGAGCTGAAAAAGGTTTGCCCCCACTGTAGTAGCCCCTCAAATATTGGACCACTTTTATCATGTCACCTTCAGTCCTTCTTTTCACCAGACTAGACACACCCAATTCCTGCAACTGTTCTTCACGTTTTATCCTCCAGTCCCCTAATCCTCTTTGTGGCTCTTCCCTGAACTCTTCTCTTTCTGAACATCTGTTTTACATCGTGGGGACCAAAACAGGATGCAGTATTCCAAGTGTGGCCTTACCAAGGCCTTGTAAAGGAGTATTAACACTCCACCTGATCTTGATTCCATCCCTCTGTTAATGGGTCTTTTGGCAGCTGCCATACACGGTTGGATGGAGACATTTTCTACACAGCTTGTGACCAGAAAGGTTCAAGCAGAAACCCTGCTGGTCAACAGCCAGTGTGGCCTTTGGTCTCCATGTGAGTTCCACGGATACCTTTTGCTGTCCTCTCCCCCATTCCATCCCCCAGCTGCCTGGGCATCCTTTCCCTTCTCTTGGCACTGTGCAAATTCCATGAGTTCCTAATAGCTTAGGCCCATGATGGTGAACCTATGGTATGAATGCCAGAAGTGGCACGCAGAGCCATTTCTCCAAGCATGCCAGCCATCACCCATTGCTCTTCTGGGTTCCAGCACAATACATGCTGTTCTTCTGGTTTCTGGTGCTCCCCCTCACGCGCGCTGGGGAGCTGCTCTTCCGGTTTCCAGCGCTCCTGTGCATGTGCACCAGGGAGCTGCTCATCCGGTTTCTGACACTCCCACGTGCACGGCAGGAGCTCCACTTCCAGTTTATGGAGCTCCAGCATGCGTGCGCCACAGGGAGCTGCTCTTCCAGTTTCCAGCACTCCCCCACGTGAGTGAGTGCGTGCTCCCATTTCAGCACTCAGTGCCAAAAAGGTTTGTCAACACTGGATTAGGTTGTGGCCCTGGCAGCCAAAACAGGGCACGGGAAGGGCCACATGTGGCCTCCTCAAGCCCCGTTTTTGTCCTGGACCGCCTCCTGCAGCAATTTGCTGTCCAAAATGCTGCAGGAGGCTGTCCAGGCCGAATACGGTCGCATGGGGGTCGAGTGTGGCCCTCCCACCGCCCTGTTTTGGCTGGCAAAGTGCTACAAGGGACCATCCAGGCTGTCTTATCCCCCTCCCCCCGGCCGGCTGGCCTGCGGAGGAAAACTACAATGCTGATCCGGCCCTCAAAGAAATCCAGCTTGACACCCCTGTCCTATAGCGAGTTTGTCCCGCAGCAAGTTGGCTGCACTGACTTGGCTGTGGCAACTTGTCATAAACCCACCTGCAAAGCCTGGTCCTTTGCTGTGGTACTCACCAGTGGTGGGTTTTTCCTACCGGTTTGGAGCGCTTGCTTCGCTTGTGCATGCGCAGGGCTCAAACACCGCCCTTTGTATCAACGCTGGTGAGCTGAGCTGTTTTTTTAGCTCAGCTGAGACGTGACAATCCGCTCTGCTGCGTGAATCAGCTGAGTTAATAAACAACAGAATGTAGAGGGGTAAGAACGCGGGCGGGAGGGTGGGGCCACCCAGAGGTGGTATTTACCAGTTCTCCAAACCAGTCCAAATTTTTCCTACTGTTATCCCAGGACTGTTCCGAACCAGCTGAACACTAGAACTGGTTGAATGATCCTCACCTTTCCCCTGTAGCAAACGAGAGATTTCAGAGTTTCCCATTCTGGAGAGGTTGACGCAGCCGTCCATTTATTGCTGGATTAATTTTTCCTTTGACGTTACCGCAGAGCTGAATCACAGTGACTTGAAAGATGGCTCCAGCGACACCAGCCTCAGCAGCAATGCCAGTCTGCCCAGTGTCCAGAGCTGCCAACGACAACGCGACAGAAGAGTTGCCAGTTGGGCTGTTTCCTTTGAGCGCCTCCTTCAAGATCCCCTTGGTATTCGATATTTCTCTGTAAGCAATGATGGAAAATGATTAAGCCACGGTTTTGGTTTGGTGTTATCCCAGAACATAGGGCCCTGAACAAGCGTCTAGCTGCAGCTGGCAGCCAGATCTTGGTGGCATCTAAGAGAGCCTGGAATCTCCTGGACAAGCCCCCTAGGCTAGTCTTCCCTGACCTTGGCAAACACGGCAAGGCCGGAGGTGGAATGGCAGGCCTTAGGGAAGGTCTAAGGCTTCCTTTGAAGGAAGGAGAGAAGAGGTGGTATGCCCAGGTGCTTATGGCCTTGGTTGGAAGAAACACCAGCTGTAGATGTCTATGGAGATTTTTAGTCCTCCAGGTCTTGGTTGTCCCAAAGTTGCTTTTTCAAGAGACAACTGGACTTTCTTGGTTTTCCTTTGAAGACGTTTCGCCCTTATCCAAGAAACAACTACTACTACTGGTACTAATGCCGGTGGTACTACTTCCAGTGGTGGTACTACTACTACTACTACTATTACTTCTTCTTCTTCTTCTTCTTCTTCTTCTTCTTCTTCTTCTTCTTCTTCTTCTTCTTCTTCTTCTTCTTCTTCTCTTCCTCCTCCTCCTCCTCTTCCTCCTCCTCCTCCTCTTCCTCTTCTCCTCCTCCTACCCTCTTCCTCCTCCTCCCCCTCCTCCCCGTCTTCTTCTCCCCCTCCCCCTCCTGTTCTCTTCCTCTTCTCCTTCCCCTTCCTCCTCCTCCTCTTCTTCGCCTCCTCCTCCTCCCCCTTCCTTTCCTGTTCTTCTCTTCTCCTCCTCCTCCTCCCCCTTCCTCCTCCCCCTCTTCCTCATCTTCTTTGCCTCCTCCTCCCCCTTCCCTTCCTGTTCTTCTCCTCCTCCTCTTCTCCTCCCCCTTCCTCCTCCCCCTCTTCCTCCTCAACTTCTTTGCCTTCTCCTTTCCCTCTTCCTCCTCGTCTTCTTCCTTCCTCCTCCCCTTCCTGTTCTTCTTCTTCTCCTCCTCCTCCCCCTCTTCCTCCTCATCTTCTTCTCTTCTTCTCCTTCTTCTCCTTTTTCTTCAAAGTAAAGCATCTTCAAAGAAAAACCAAAAAGTCTCAGTTTGCCTCTTGAAATAAAAAAAAAAAAAGCACCTTTGGGGGTGTTACATTCTTTTTGGCCCCAAATGCGTGTAATAATTTTGAGTCACACTTTTTCTGGGCCACGTATGTGGACACGTGGCACATCATAGCTTCAGGAATTTCTGGATGTGTCTGTCTGGATCTCTTCGGGGTAGGGGTCTCCTTTGAGGAGAGAAACGTGTGTGTGTGTGTGTGTGTGTCCCATCCCTCCCGCTTAATTCCTTGAGCCAGGAGAACGTCACCTCAAAATGTTCTTCCATTTTGTGCCAGTACATGGGCCAGTAACATCGTTATCTCCTTCGGGGCCATCACAAGGAATGGTGGCCCCCATCATCCTTCTCCACAGCTGGGCTTACTTCGGTTGCCGTTGCAGCTCAATTCGCTTTTAAGACTCACCAGCCATCTCCCCCAACCCAAGACAGACTTTGAAAGAGACACAGACATATCCCTTCTGTCAAAGATATTTCAGGGTTTGAGATCTGGTGGGTGTTCTGGCCTAGGCTTCCCAAAAGCACGAAGCCGACTCCTCGTCTCGATAAAACCCTTTTTATTTAAGTCAAAGGGAATTCCTCTCCAACAAAGTCCCAGCAAACAGTCTTTCATGAGATTTCACAACGACAGGCTTTAATCAGGCTTGGAGAGTTGCCAGGCCGATATCTTCCAAACGCCACTCTGTAGTAGCAATTACTTAGCAAGAAGTCAGGAACAGATCTTCACTCTCATAAATTTAACTAATTGTCTCCTGCAAACCCCACTTCCCTTTCGCTCCTCTTTATTCCCTGTGGGAGGGGCCATTCACCGCCCACCTGTGGCTTTACTCCCAAGTCGACATTTGTTCCTTAGCTGTTCCCTTCGCCTGACAGCTCTGTGCATGTGTACACTGGGAACAGGCTCCAGCTGTTCTTCTTCCCCACTGATCTCCCACTGTGAAGGCACTGATAACTGTCGGACGGTCCCGGCCCCATCTCTGCCTCTGACACAGAGCCCTCATCAGAGCCTTCCCCAGACTCCAGGACTGGCCCATGTTCCTCCCCAACCTCCTCACCGTCCGAGTCTGCTGCCAGCTCCGCTGGCCGCTGGCAGACCACAACAGTGGGCTTCGGAGAGTTCTTGGACATTTCCCCTCAGTGTGGTTTTTAATTTCTCTTTCCCACCTAGGATTTTTTACGGAAGGAATTTAGTGAAGAAAACATTCTGTTTTGGCAAGCCTGCGAATATTTCAATCACATACCTGCTCACGACAAAAAGGAGGTAAGGATGTTGAACACCTTTCCTCCCCTCCCTCTGCCACCCTTAATTTCTCTTTTATTTTGAAGCAATAAATTCAGGCTGTTCAAACTTTGGAAAAGGTCTGAAATGGGGTGGGGGAGAAGCAGGGAGAAGAAAAGAGCCATTGCCCTGGGAAGGAGAAGATAGGTAGTCCTTGACTTACAACATGTGATGACTCGGGGCGTGACACAAAAATAACAAAAGTCACAAAAGTAGAATAAATTCCCATTAATGCCTCCAAGTTGGCCCCAATGTCCAATTATCCTCAGCTGGATATCAAACTCTTAAAGAAAACAGTTTACGGAGGGAGTAAATGCAGTTTGCACCCAAAGTAAAGTTAATTCAAAACAAAACCCTCAACACAAACCACACTGAAGGAATTAAGATGACAGACCAGGATGATAAATTGCAGACTTCCAAAGGATAACGCAGCACCCATAGTTGGGGGGATGCCAAAACGCAGATAAGCCTCGACAAAGATAATGCATGCTTTGCTTCCAGCAAAGAGCTGTGTGCAAACGTCCTTCTTATATCCTGTTCTCTCAGCTGCAACTAATGAAAGGTATCGGGGCCTTTTCCTCTCCCGTAACCCACATTGCTCCCTTCTCCGTTCCTCCCTGCGTGCCCTAGAATGAAGCGGGGGCGGCCCTGGGTTTTCCTCTGAATGCCCAGCCGGACTGTGCCTTTCCCCCATTTTTTCTACAGCCACTGGAGCCACACACCCACTCCTTGTCAGATGCTCAATCTCCCCCTCAGAATCAGACTCCAACAAACACATGACACAACAATTCATTTAGTGACCGTTTAACGTTAACACCGCAGTTGACAAAAAAAGGGACTTGTGACCGTTTTTCAGACTTATGACCTTTGTAGCATCCCCGTGACCATAGTTCATGTACTTAAGTGAATCACTGCAGTTGTTAAGTTAGTAACCCAGTTGTTCAACAAATCGGGGCTTTCCCCACTAGCTTTGATTGTCAGAAGGTCGCAGAAGGGGATCCCATATCCCCAAGACGGTCATAAATGCAGGTAGTCCTCAACTTACAACCGCATTTGAGCCCAACATTTCTACGGTTAAGTGAAACATTCATTCAATGAGTTCCCCTCCCCATTTTACGACCTTTCTTGCCACAGTCGCTATGTGAATCACTGCAGTTTTTAAGTTAGCAACACGGTTGTTAAGCAAATCGGGGCTTCCCCATTGATTTTACTAATCCGAAGGCTACAAAAGGGGATGACGTGACCCCGGGAACACTGCAACTGTCATAAATATGAACCTCTTGCCAAGCATCTACCAGCCATGGAGACATTACAGAGGTCGTAAGTGTGAAAAACAGTCCTATGTCCATTATTTTAGTGCCGTCGTAACGTTGAATGGTCACTAAGCGAATTGTAAGTCAAGGACTGCCTGTATCTCATGGCTGCCGTAAGTCCTGCATACTTTTCTTTCTAACGTCATTTTTTTCTTGCTTCACAGCTTTCCTTCAGAGCGCAAGAGATCTTTAATAAATATTTATGCAGCAAAGCCACAACTCCGGTCAATATCGACAGCCAAGCCCAGCTGGTGGACGACGTCCTGACTGCACCGCATCCGAACATGTTCAAAGATCAGCAGCTTCAGGTACCGTCGGAAATCTGAACGTTTTTCTTCCGCTGGTTATGGAAAAACACCCTTTGCGGAGAACTGCCACAACTACTGTTTCCCCGTAAAGAAGAGCCAACTGGAAAATAAGCCCAAGCATGAATTTCCAGGAGGCTCATAATATAAACCCTAACCCCCCAAAATAAGCCCCAGTTAAGATCGTCAGCTGAACTGATGTATTTTAATAATGTCTTTCCCCCAAAATAAGACCTTACCGGAAAATAAGCTCTAATCCGTATTTTGGAGCAAAAATTAATATAAGATCTGGTCTTATTTTTGGGAAAACACGGGTACAGCTAGTCCTTGGGTTACAACTCCAATTGAGACAGATATTTCGGTCATTCAGCGAAACCTTTGTCAAATGGGTTCGCCCCATTGTACGAACCTTCCTTGCCACAGTGGTTAAGGGGATCGTTGCCTTTGTTAAGTTAGGAACACGATTGTTAAAGTCAATTTGGATTCCCCATTGTCGGAAAAGGTTGCCAAAGGGGATCAGGAGACCCCCCGGGGACAGCCCAACCGTCATAAATATGAGACAGTCTCCAAGTGTACAAATTCAGACAGGGATGCTGCAATGATCGTACATGTGAAAAGCGGTCATACGTTGTTTTGGGACCGTTGTAACTTTGAGTGGTGACTAAATGAATAGATGGAAGTAGAAGTTCCCTTAAATTTCTCTTAAATCTTCTTACCTGTAGCGTCTCTTCCAGAAACATTTCAAAAGGCCAAGTCATATTAGAAGAGACAATTCAGTTAGAATTCTCTTCAACTTCCCCTTTAGCTACTCCAATTATCCCCCAAAGATATAAATAATAATAAATCTCTCTATATAAAAGAGAAATACCACCCAGGCATCATCACAAAATCTCCAGAATCATAGAGCCTACAAACTTGAAATTTGGCACGTATATTCGTCTTGCTTCTAGGTGCTCGCTAAGAGAGGATTTTACGAAATGACCATCAGAGCATTAGTATTTCGTATATTATTATTATTAACGTGCTCTGATGCTAAAGATTCTCACTCCCCACCTGAAAAAAAAAAGAAATCTCTTCCAAATGCAAAACACGAGCCGAGGGGAGGAATTTCAGTTTCAGAGCACCAAACAGCTTTAGTACAGAACAGTTGAGCTAAGCCACGCCCAGGCTCCTTGCTGTCTTCTTCTTGCTCACACAGCAAATACTCTTTCACTTTCCAAACAGCCCTCAACTCTCTCACACACTGACAGGACTCTAGGCAGGTGAATATCGATGGATACTGGTAAGCAGAGGCAGAATTTCCCCCCCCCCCCTTATTTTCCTCCCCAAAAACTAAGCCCGACCATATAGTTTCGTAGCGAAGCACGGGTATCCAGCTAGTTGATTTTAAAGTGTTTTATTTTTTTTACCCCGGAGACAAACTCTGCCACTTGTGAAACCCGTATTGAATTCTGTCTTAACAGGACTCTGTTTGGTCTTCTAGATTTTCAATTTGATGAAGTTTGACAGCTACGCACGCTTTCTGAAGTCTCCGTTTTACCAACAATGCGTTTTAGCTGAAGTGGAAGGCCGTCCAGTCCCCGATCCACAGTGGGTCCCAAACAGCCCTACTCTGAAGTCCAGTTTCGGTCCTGACATGTTCGGTGTTTCCACTCCGAGAAAGGTATCCATCTGTTTAGGATGTACAGTTGAAACAAACCCAATTCTTGCTGGTGTAGAATGGAATAAATAGCTTTATTGTTTTTGAATGTATACTAATCGGCATATATTAAAATTTTGTGGCATGCAGTTCTCAGAGGGTCACCACCTCCAATGTACACGACATAAACATGACAAAATATAATGTTATTATTATTAACACGCTCTGATGCTAAGGAGTTCTACTCCCCCTCCCCACCTGAAAAGAAATCTCTTCCAAATGCAAAACACAAGCAGAGGAGAGGAGGTTCACTTTCAGTTTCAGAGCACCAAGCATCTTTAGAATAGAACAGTTGAGCTAAGCCACGCCCAGGCTCCTTGCTGTCTCCTTGCTCACACAGCAAATATTCTTTCAGTTTCCAAACAGCCCTCAACTCTCTCACACACTGACAGGACTCTAGTCAGATGAATACCTATGGATGCTGGTAGGCAGAGGCAGAATTTTCCCCCCTTATTTTCCTCCCACAAAACTAAGCCCAATCACATAGTTTTATAGCGAAACACAGGTATTCAGCTAGTAAGTAAATAAATGCAAAATGATGGATATGCCCACGTATATTATATGACAGGGAGAAATAACATACCCTAGTGTAGTTGTATACGAGTGAATGAATCTCCACAAGAGGCTTGTGAAGGAACTGGACCTGCTTTTGAGCCAAAATTGGGAAAATGGTTCAAATTTAAAAAAAAAAAACAAGTAAAAACGCATTAGCTAAAATATTGGTACAAATATTGGACAAAAAAAAAGATGTTGACATTCTAGAAAGAGTGCAGAGAAGAGCAACCAGGAGGATTAGGGGACTGGAGACTAAAACAAAATGAAGAACTGGGCCTGGCTAGTCTAGTGAAGAGAAGGACCAGGGGAGACAGTAGAGCAGTCTTCCAGTATTTGAGGGCTGCCCCAAAGAAGAGGAAGTCAAGCTACTTTCCAAAGCCGCTGAAGTCAGGACAGGAAACAGTGGATGAAAACTAACCAAGGAGAGATTCAACCTGGAAATAAGGATAAACATTCTAATAGTGAGAACAATCCACCAATGAAACAGCTTGTCTCCAGAAGTTGTGAGTGCACCATCACTGGAGGTTTTCAAAGAGAGGTTAGACAGCCATTTGTCTGAAATGGTACGGGGTTTCCTGCTTGAGCAGGGGGTTGACTAGAAGACCTCTAAGATGCCTTCCAACTCTGTTCTTCTGACAGCTTCTTGTTTATCAAGAAGGCAATCGAGATGTGCCTTGTTAGTTTGTCTTGGCTGCAAGTGTGTAACGATGGGGCCTGTGCATAGGAGAGGCAGCAGAACCAGCCAATATGAGCACTAATTCTGATGAAAGAAACTATACTCGCAGAAGTGATTTTTTTTAAAATTGCACTTGTTGATAGTTAGGTGGAAAAGCCAAGTCTGGGCGCTCCTTAAATGAAGAATCTGGAGAAGAAGATGGCGAGAAAAAGAAAAAAGGAACTTTCTTTTCTTGGTCAAGAAGCAAGAGTTTGGGGAGGTCACAGAAGAAGAAGGAGAATGGCAATTGTCTCAAAGGTGAGTTTTAAAATCCAAAGATGAGGCCATGGGGGAGAGAGAGGGGTGGATGGATGGATGGATGGATTCTGAGAGAGGGAGGGAGTGAAAGAGGAAGGGAGGAAGGAAGAAAAAGGAGGGAGGAAGGGAGGGAGGGAGGGAGGAGGAAGGAAGGAAGGAAGGAAGGAAGGAAGGAAGGAAGGAAGGAAGGAAGGAAGGAAGGAAGGAAGGAAGGAAGGAAGGAAGGAAGGAAGGAACCAGACCCGCTTTTGAGCCAACATTGGGAAGGTGGTTCAAACTTTAAAAAAAAACCCACTTGCCAAACATCCGAATGTAAATCACATAGGGATCCTGCAGTGGTCATTAAGTGTGACAAACAGTCATAAGTCCCTTTTTTCAGGGCAGTTATCCCTTCGAATGGCCACTAAGCAAACCATTATAAGTCGAGGACTGCCTGTATATGAAGACAGAAGGGAGAGTTAGTTAGAAAACATCCAGAATGTCAGTTGCAGCCACATTGGTTCATTTTTTGGGGAACAGACTCCTGATACTTTTGTATGATTAGAGAATTAAAACCGGTAGAGTCTAGATTTCGTTCAGAGATTTAAGCAGAGAAATCTCGAAAACTGATTCTTGACTGTTGAGAAAGTTTGTGAGGTTTCAACCCCGCTAATTGAGACTTTCTGACGGAATATTTCTCCCCAGAGTCTTCTCACCCTGGCGGGCTCTCCTATAGACATAAATCACAAGATTCCTTGTCTTCAGCTGCGAGTCTGGAGATGGTAAGACTTGCCCATTTTGGATTGAAAATGTGCATGAGGATGAACTATGATGATAACTATTATCTAGCTCCGTGATGGCGAACCTATGGCATGCATGCCACAGGTGGCACACAGAGCCATTTGTACCAGCACGCGAACCGTAGGCAGATTTACCTCACTGTGCATGCACGCGCCTCACAGCTGGTTTGAGTCCTTTTTCGGCCTCCCAGAGGCTTCAAAAAAGCCTTTGCAGGATGAATAATAGGCCCGTTTTGTCATTTCCTGTAATACCGGAAGCTTTCCTGAAGGTCTCTGTAGCTGATAACAAAGCTCTGGATCGATCCTGAGCTGTTATTGACTGCAGAGGCCTTCAGGAAAGCCTTGCTGGCCGCAGAAGAAGTTCCTGAAGGCCTCTGACAGCAAAAAGGAGGCCGGGGGCAATGCGCACAAATGAGGTTAGTCAGTGGATGACGTCCTCCCCCGAAAATAAGACCTGGTGCCTTTTTGGTGAATGTTTATAACTAGGGATAGGGCAACCGCTGTTAAAATGGTATGAGATCTCCTGCTCAAGCAAGGGGACTGGACTAGAAGACCTCTGAGGTCCCTTCCAACTCTTGTTATTCTGTGTTCCGCGTTCTAAATGTGTTGCTGTTCGCTTTTTAGAAAACCCACTTCATTTAAATTCCTCGCTCAATTTACCAGTAACCCTTTCTCTCCGAAGGGCGAGCCTTGTCGAGCCTCGGGACCCCCCACGGCAAAAGAGAAGCCCCCCCAAAAGGGTTGCCACGTCCACCTCCCAGATGGCTCCACTTCGGTCATGCCCATCCGAGGCGGGTTCTCCATCAAAGAGGTGCTGTCTGGCTTCTGTGAAAGGCAGCGGATCAGCATGGCTGCCGTCGACCTCTTTTTAATTGGCGGGGACAAGGTACTTAATTATTATTTGTTTTAATAATAACAATAACAACAAAATTATGATGATGATGATGATGATGATGATGATGATTCATTTTTAGGCTACCTTTTTTCCTAAGCGCGGTGCAGAGATTAGAGAGAGCAATAGCATTTGGGCTTATATACCGCCCGAAGAGTGCTTTAGAGCAGGGGTCTCCAATCTGGGCAACTTGATTGATTGATTGATTGATTGATTGAAATTGTTTAGAGTCTCTTCCTTGAGCAGGGGGTTGGAATAGAAGACCTCCAAAGTCCCTTCCAGCTCTATTCTGATTGGTTGATTAACTGCCTGCCTGATTCATTGTTTGTTTGTTTGATTGACTTACTGCCTGATTCATTGATTGTGTGATTGATTGATTGATTGATTGATTGATTGATTGACAGCCTGCTTGATTCATTGGTTGATTGATTGACTTACTGACTGTCTGATTCATTGATTGATTGATTGATTGACTGAATGACTGATTCATTGATTGTTTGATTGACTGACTGACTGACTGATTTATTGTATGGTTAATTGATTGATTGATTGACTGCCTGCCTGCCTGATTCATTGATTGAGTGATTGACTGACTGACTGACTGTCTGATTCATTGTTTGATTTATTGATTGATTGACTGACTGATTAATTGATTGTGTGATTGATTGATTGATTTACTGACTGCCTGATTCATTGATTGATTGATTGACTGACTGTCTGTCTGATTCATTGATTGTTTGATTGATTGATTGACTGTCTGATTCATTGATAGATTGATTAACTGCCTGCCTGATTCATTGATTGTTTAATTGATTGATTGACTGCCTGCCTGCCTGATTCATTGATTTTGTGATTGATAGATGATTAACTGCCTGCCTGATTGATTGATTGATTGATTGACTGACTGACTGACTTATTGATTGATTGATTGAAATTGTTTAGGGTCTCTTGCTTGAGCAGAGGGTTGGACTAGTCCCTTCCAGCTTTGTTCTGATTGATTGAAACTACGACCAAAATGCATTGTTTATTTTTGCAATAGTTTAATGGGCTTTAAATTCCATTGAAAGAAGGCAAACACTGCTCAGGAATCTCTGCTTTAGGCCTCTCCAGATGCCTTCAGTGGAGTAAAAGTCTCGCCTCTTCAGGAGCGACCTTGGAAGTTCTCAACTCCTTCAGCCTTTAAATGTGACGGCTTCTCTCCTTTTGTGCCCGCAGCCACTCGTATTGCACCAGGACAGCAGCATTTTGGATTCTCAAACTCTCCGCTTAGAAAGAAGGACACTGTTTCGGTAAGACCGGAAACCTGCTCCGATGCCTTTCCCTTATGACCCCTTTTCACACTTACGCCATTGCTGCATCCCCTTGGTCACATGAAGAGAAGGACCAGGGAGACAGGAGAACAGTGTCCCAAGATT
This sequence comes from Bungarus multicinctus, assembly GCA_023653725.1. Classification (NCBI taxonomy): domain Eukaryota; kingdom Metazoa; phylum Chordata; class Lepidosauria; order Squamata; family Elapidae; genus Bungarus; species Bungarus multicinctus. The sequence continues at coordinate 56,071,861 of CM042849.1, forward strand.
TGAGGGGCTGCCACAGAGAGGAAGAGGGGGTCAAGCTGCTTTCCAAGGAACCCAAAGGCCAGACAAGGAACAATGGATGGAAACTGATCAAGGAGAGATTCAACCTGAAAATAAGAAGAAACTTTCTGACAGTGAGAACCATCAATTCATGGAACAGAAGTTGCCCTTGGAGGTTGTGGGAACTTCATCGCTGGAGGCTTTCAAGAAGAGACTGGACTGCCCTCTGCCAGAGATGGTGTAGGATCTCCTGCTTGGGAGTGGGGGGTTGGACTAGATGGCCTACAAGGTCCCTTCCAACTCTTATTCTGCTATCCTTCCTTCCTTCCTTCCTTCCTTCCTTCCTTCCTTCCTTCCTTCCTTCCTTCCTTCCTTCCTTCCTTCCTTCCTTCCAACTCTGTTATTCTACTATTCTTTCTTCCTCCCCTCCTCTCTCCCTCCTTTCCTTCCTTCCTACTCTGTTATTCTATTATTCTTCCTCCCTCTTTCCCTCCTCTCTCCTTCCTTTCTCTCCTTCCTTCCTTCCAACTGTTATTCTACTATTCTTCCTCCCTCTTTCCCTCCTCCCTCCCTCCCTCCTTTCTTCCTTCCTTCCTTCCTTCCTCCCTTTCTCCCTTCTCTTCTCCCTCCCTTCCTTCTCCATCACGTGAGGTTTTCAAGAAGAGACTGGACAACCATTTGTCAGAAATGACATAGGTCTCCTGCTTGGCTGGGGGGGTTGGACTAGATTACCTCCAAGGTCCCTTCCAACTCTGTTATTGTATATTCAATGGAAGAAAAGTTGCCTTCAGAAGTTATGGGAGCTTCAATCCTGGAGGCTTTCAGAAAGAGATTGGGCTGCCATCAGTCAGAGATGGTGTAGGGTCTCCTGCTTGGGCGGGGGTGGGAGTGGTTGGACTAGATAACCTCCAAGGTCCCTTCCAACTCTGTTAATCTGTAAGCAGATGCTTGGCAACTGGTTCACATTTACAATGGTTGCAATATCTGGGGGGGGGGGATGGAGGGGAGTTGCTAAGCAAGACTTGTCAGGATTCCAGCAGTTACCCCCCATTCAAATCATGAGTCTCAAGCCAAACTTCCAAAACTTCAAAAGGATTTATTGGGGGTTAACATGCCAGCACTGCCTGGGTGTAGCCGACTCTGTGATACATAATTCCTTGTCACCCTTGACCATGGTTTTCCCTCCACCCCTTGGTTGTATCGTAATTCATATTCTCCAATGGGACACATCCATAGCCAAGAGTCATCAATCATGCTCTCCAGTTAGAGTTTTTCACGACAGAAACTACGGTCACCTAGTTACTATCTTTGAAAACATTTATGGAATGCAGTTTCGATTTCCAAGCTGCTGCACTGCTGCCCCCTCCCTTTCTGTTGGCAACTCTAAAAAGACCATAGAAATATTTTATGAGTTGACACAATCGGTCTATCTATCCATTGTAGGCTTGACCTGGTCCCTATAAACAGATCGGTCGGTTTAAAGGCTAAACCCACCAAGCCGGTCACGGAAGTCCTTCGTCCAGTCGTTGCAAAATATGGACTGAATCTTAATAACCTTGTGGCCAGACTAGTAAGTAATTTGTTAAACTAAAATAGTGTTTTTTTTAAAGCGTGGCATTTTTTCTGTACAGTAAATAAAACAGTCTTAACCTCATTTGTTTTTTTAAAAGACAACACTAATCTCACCGATAGAATTTTAAAGCTGTTTTATTCTGAGTGCTTTCCTTTCTACACGTTATATTTTATAGAGTTCCAGGCTCTAATAGGTAAATTTTATTTCTTCATATATATATATTCTTAAATTCGCATTGGTGCCTCCTGGATTTGGCAGCTCGCAATACATCGGGCAGTATAAAAACAATAGATTAAGAAGTAAAACCAAAACAAAATTGATATTCCTGGGTGTCCAGTTGACTTGATTTCCCGTGAATTAAACACGGGTATCTAGCAGGGCTTCCAGATTCTGTACAGCTTTATTTCCTAGGCCATTCATCTGGGAAACTCGCAAGATTTGTTTTTCTCGCCATGTACAGGTATACATCTGAGGTAGGCTGGGTTGTTTCTCTGTGCCATATCAGATACGTGGAGATATGCATAATTTTTTATTTATTTATTCTATCATGGTTATGTAGTGTATATTGGAGGTGGTGACCTTTTGAGAGCTGTATGCAATGAAATTGCATTTTAATTTATGCCAATTAGTGTACATTCAAAGTCATAATAAAGTTTATTCTATTCTATATTCCATTCTATCCTATATTCTATCCTATTTTATATTCTATTCTATATTCTATTCCATTCCATATTCTGTTCTATTCCATTCTCCAAATTGTACATTCCATTCCATTCTATTCTTCATTATTCTATTCTGTTCTATTTTCTATTCTATTCTACATTCTATTCTATATTCTGTTTTATTTTACTCTATTCTTTATTCTGCTCTATTCTATATTCTAGTATATTCTATATTTTATTCTATTTCATATTCTATTCTATTCCATTCTCCAAATTCTACATTCCATTCTATTTTATTTTATTCTACTCTATATTCTATTCTATTCTTTATTCTATTCTATATTCTGTTCTATCCCATTCTCCAAATTCTACATTCCATTTTATTTTATTTTATTCTATTCTATATTCTATTTTATTCTATATTCTATTCCTATTCTATTCTCTATTCTATTCTATATTTTATTCTATTCCATCCCATCCCATCCCATTCTATTATCATTTGCTACATCCATCTCATTATCGAGAAAGGATGTTCTAACAGATGGTATGTTCAATCCAAATCATTTGTCCTGTTACGGTGTGGGCCACGAATTTAGTTCCTCTAAATAAATGCCATTTTTTCCTCCCACGGTGCTGAATTTGATGACAGAATGGTGAGCAAGATCCCTTAGACCTCGGGGCACCCATCTCCAGCCTTGACGGACAGAGGGTGATTCTGGAAGACAAGATTTCGAAAAAGGGGAAAGGTAAGCGGTGCTGAAAAACATCTTGCTAAACCAGGATCCCACGTGCCGGATCCAGCCAAATAACCAGCCACTGTTCGGGACTATTAAGTAAAGCTTCCAAGTACAGGCATCCCTCAACTTATACCACTACAATTGAGCTCAACTTTCTTTGTTGTTAAGTGAGACGTGTGTTAAGTGAGTTTTAACACACATTACGGCCTTTCTTGCCTCCATTGTTAAGCGAGTCACTGCAGTCGCTAATTAGGAACATGCATGTTACGTGAATCACTGCAGTTGATAAGCTTGTACCACAGTCCTTAAGTGAATCTGGCTTCCCCATTGACTTTTGCTCGTCAGAAAGTCACAAAAGGGGGTGGAGTCTGGGCAACTGAATGGAGCTGACCGCATGCCCTTCTTGTTGTCAGAGGGGAATTTAGTTCAACAGATATAATCTCATTGTGCCCAGAGAGAGAAATATCTGCCTCTACCTAGGATCGAACTCACAGCTTCTGGATTGTGAGGCAAGAGCTCCACCTGTAGTCCATCACATTACTCTGGTTTCCCTAGTTTCATCATCAACTTTTAAAGACTGCGTAATCCCTTGCAGGGTGGAGTCTGGGCAACTGAATGGAGCTGAGTGTTTCCTGACTGGATGCCCGTCCTGATGCCAGAAGGGAGTTTTGTTCGGCAGATATATTCTCATGGTGCCCAGAGAGAGAAATTTCTGCTTCTACCTAGGATCGAACTCACAGCCTCCTGATTGTGGGACCAGAGCTCCACCTCTAGGCCACCCCACCACTCACCCTGGGACACAGCAATGGTCCTAAATATGAACCAGTTGCCCAGGGTCTGAATTTGGATCATGTGAAACGCGGGGAGGCTGCAAAGGCCGTAACTGTGAAAAACGGCCCTCCGTCACGTTTCTCCGGGCCGCCATGACTTTGAACGGTCAATAAATGAACCGTTGTAAGTCACGGACTACCTGTGGTCTTCCAGAGACAGTTCCAGGTAGCCCAGAGGGGGTGGGGGCCAAGGGCATCGAAATGACTTCGGTCCTTTTGTCACCGGTGCACCAATCGGGAGTCCCAGCGATGTGCCCGTCGTGCAGTAGCCGTGATCGTTCTCGATTATCCACTCTTAAGAGTAAGCATGTGAGCTGGAAACATGGGGTTTTTGAAAAAAAAAGAATTAAATTTCTATTGTTCACAGACAAGGGGAAAGGAGCATCCTTAAAACACAGTGCGCCTGTAGCTACTAATGCAGGAAGCCAAGCACTCACAGTAAGTTCTTCTACTTCGATTATTTGAAACTTCTGCAACTCCCCCCCTTCCCTTTTCAACATTTTCTTCCCAAGAATTAAGAGTGTTGGATGAGTAGAGCCCCATATTTGCTTTGTGCTGGTCCTTTATTATTATGTTTACATTTCCGTGGCTCATCGGTTCACCCTTCGGTGTGTGACCTTATGGGTTCGTTAGGAGAGAGTTGTACAAAATCTGTCTTGCAGAATCCAGAAGAACAGTGTTGGAAGGGACCTCGAAGGTCTTCTGGTCCAACCCCCTGCTCAAGGCAGGAAACCCTATACCCGTGATGGCAAACCTATGGCACACGTGCCACAGGTGGCACGCAGAGCCACTTGTGCTGGCACGCGAGCTACAGGCAAACTTACTTCACTGTGCATGCGTGCACCTCACAGCTGATTTTCAGCCAATTTGAGGCCTTTTTCAGCCTCCCAAAGGCTTGAGAAAGGCTTCTACAGGCTTTGCAGGCCGAAAACTAGCCCCATTTTGTTACTTCCTGTTTTCCCAAAAATACCGGAAGTGACGAAACGGGGCTAGTTTCCAGCCTGCAAAGCCTGCAGAAGCCTTCCTCAAGCCTTTGGGAGGCCAAAAAAGGCCTCAAACCGACCGAAAATCAGCTATGAGGCATAGTGCAGGTAAGAGGGCGATGAGGGTGGGTGGGTGGGGATTGCGTGTACATGCATAGAGGGCATGGAGGGAACACATATTGCCTACTTGATGCTAACGTGCGAGCGTACAAACACGTGCACAATTTTTGGCACAGAAGCCCAAAAAGATTAGCCACCACTGCCCTATACCATTTCAGACAATCTCTTCTTAAAAACCGACCTTTTCTTTAAAACCTCCAGTGTTGGCGCATTTACCACTTTTGGTGGCACTGGTCAATTGTTCTCACTGTCAGGAAATTTCTCCTTAGTTCTACGTTGCTTCTGTCCTTTTTTTTTAATAAAAAGTTTTTATTTTTTACAACAAACATACACACAAAACATAGAGAAACATAAAACCATCTTTCAATTATATAAATACAGTGTGTCAGTTGATTACAATCTTTTGTGCTATCCTCTTTTTTTGCCATTACTCACAAGTTATATAAATTCTCACCTTACCAATCTAACATGTGCTTATGTATTTATCAATCATCCGTTTGAATAAACTATTTTTCCATCATTTTATGCGAGATATTCTAAACTTCATTATAATTTAATCTTGTGCATTCATCCAATGGTTATATATTTTATATTGTATTCTATATCAATCTATTAACTTTTTATTGTAGAGCTTCCTAATTATTTCTTTACCATGTCTTTTTATCTAATCATTGATAAAATAAATCCCATGTCATATAAAATTGTTTATTTTCTTGTTCTCTGATTTCAAATGTCAATTTACTCATTTCAGCACAGTCCATAATTTTCTTAATAATTTCCTCCTGCATAGGTATTTTTTCATTTTTCCAAATCTTAGCAAATACAATTCTAGCCGCTGTTAAAACATTTACAATCAAGTATTTCAATTCTTTGCTGTATATTTCTGGTATACTTGCTTCTCTCCTTGATGAGTTTCTATCTCATTGCTTCTTGTCCTGCCTTCAGGTGCCTGGAGAATAGCTTGGCTCTCTCTTCTTTGTGGCAAACTCCCCTGAGATATTGGAACACTGCTCTCATGTCTCCCCTAGCCCTCTTTTTTCATTAAACTAGACCCCTAATGATGAACCTTTGGCACGCATGCCGGAAGTGGCATGCAGAGCCATCTCTCTGGGCACTCTAGCCATTGCCCATTGCTCTTTGGGGTTTCAGTGCGTGCATGCATGCCGGCCAGCTGGTCTTCGTGCACATGGGAGCACAAGAAACATCCCCTAAACATCTTTGTTCCTCTTCTCTGCACTCTTTCAAAAGCTTCCTGTCCTGCCTTTTGGTCCTTTGAGAAAATAGTTTGACCACCACGCCCTCCTCTTGTTTGTGGCAACCCCTTAAGCGACATCTGACAGTATGTCATTTGCTCCAAACTTATTGTAACTTTGCAGATTTGACAGTTGCAGATATATAACGTTGGCTTATCCATCGGGGAAGTAATATTCATCGACCGTCTGCCCCATAAGCAGGATAAGGGGCCTAGTTTAGGGCCAGGATGTTTCTTGACATCTACCTCCCCACCCCACCTTCAACATGAAGGGGATCCTAGTTTGCTGAAGATGGCTTCCTCAAAATCAGCCTGCCACTGTTGCGCAAAAGCTCAGGGACAAAAATGCCTGGGAGCAGGGGTGGGATGCTACCGGTATAACAACCGGTTTGGGGATTGCGTGCACACGTGCCTGACGTATGCGCGAACAGCAATGCAATAATCCTTACCTGCTATGTTACTTCAGGGGAGTAACACAGCTGAGAAGCAGCAATCTGCTCTTCTGCGCTGATCATCTGGGACGATAAAGGTCAGTACAGTGCAGGGGCGGGCGGGCAGGAGGGCCCACATGATTGTTGAAGCGAACCAGTTCGCTCCCAGCTGATCTTCAGAGTTAGGGGTTCATCCGAACCAGCAGAATCCCACCCTTGGCTTAGAGGGAGACTCCAAAGATGGAGGAGTAACTCCATAAAGCTTTGTTATATCACCAGGGATTGGCTAGGTAGGTGCTCGCTCGCCAGTCAGCGGAGGGTCAGGGGTCATTGATCCTGGCAGCCATTTTATGTGTCCAGATGTGTTTTTCTCAGAGAACACAGCTCTGGTTAGCATTAACGTCGTCACAGAAAGACAATAAATCAAACTCTGCGACACATCACATAAGGGAGTCCTCGACGTACGACCACAGTTGAGGCCTATGTAGTTAAGCGGGACATTTGTGAAGTGAGTTCTGCTCCCTTTTTACTACTTTTCTCTCCGCTGTTGTTAAGTGAATCACTGCACTGGTTTAAGTTAAGTCATCCGGTTGTTAAGTGAATCTGGCTTTCCCAGTAGACTTTGCTCATTAGCAGGTCGCAAAAGGGGATTGCATGACACCCGCCCGGGACACTGTGATCGTCGTAAATATGAGTCAATTGGCAAGCCTCTGAATTTTGATCACCTGACCACAGGGAATGCTGCAACGGTCATAAATGTGAAAAACTGTCATCGCTCACTTTTTTCAGTGCCCCTGTAACTTTCAGCAGTCACTGAATGAATTCTTGTGAGTCGAAAACTACCCGTAGTTAGGAGCAATTTAGCAAAATATTAGCAGCAAACACGGAGAAAATATTAACAACCAGCCAGGATTGAAGTTCTACAGGTTGCTAAGTGAGACATTTGTGAAGTGAGTTTTCCCACCATTTTATGACTTTGCTCGCTACTGTTGTTAAGTGAATCCCTGCAGGGGTTAAAATTAGTCACCAGTTCTTCAGTGAATCTGGCTTTCCCCGTAGACTTTGCTCATCAGAAGGTCGCAAAAGGGTATCGCGTCTCACACACACACAGACACACACGGAACGCTGCACTGGTCATAAGTGTGAATTTGCATCATGTGATCGCAAGGATATTGCCACGGTCGTTAAGTATGGGGAAATGTTAATAAGTCGCTTTTCTCAGCGCCGTGGTAACTTCGGTCACTGAATGAACTTATTCTAAGTCGAGGGTGAGCTGCCTAGCACAATTCCTGCTTTCGGCTTGTCTAGGGCAGGGCTGTCAAACTCGATTTCATTGAGGGCCGCATCAGGGTTTTGTTTCATTCAGAGTATTGCAGCCTAAATTCAGCGCCAGAAAAAGTAAACACAGATGGCTGAAGCTTCGTTTAATTTCTTTATAAACACATAAAGTAAATTTTACAATACCAGTCATAGATTTCTCCAACGTGGAGCAAACTCAGAGAGAAGCAGACATGTAGTTCAGAGCAGAACAGCAACTCAGGAGCTCAGAAACAGACCTCAGTTTCACTTTAGTTCAGCAGGCAAGCAAGACACACAGCAGAGGAGAGAAGCAGTTTCATTTTCAATAGACAGACTCAGAGCTCAACATAGCTTCAAAGCTGCAGAGCTTAATATATAGAGCCACGCCTAGGCTACTTCTAGTTTCAGTTTCAAAACAGTCCTCATTGGCTGACTTAGTTGCTATGCCTATTCATTAGCTGACCTTGTTACCATGCTCTATTCCAGTTCATGAATATACTCTGACATGTTTGACCTCGGGGGACAGGGTGGGCGTGGCTAGGGTGGGCGTGGCTAGGGTGGGCATGGACAACTTGACATCACTCATGTCGGGGGCGTCTGTGATTGCCCAAGCATTCTGCCAGGGAAAATGGGCTCCATTTTCAGCCAAGACAGCCTCCTGCCGCCCTCTGATGCAAAAATGGAGCTCAGGGGGTCACACATGCCCCTGGGCTCCATTTTCTGCTGCAACAGCCTCCTGCTGCCCTCTGCTGGTGAAAACAGCTCATGGGGCTGCGTGTGCCCCTCCTGGGCTCCATTTTTGGCCGCAATGGCCTCCTGCCATCCTCTGCTGGTGAAAACGGCGCTCGAGGGAGGGGTCGCGCATGCTCCTGGGGTTCTGTTTTCAGCCACAGCAGCTTCCTGCTGTCCTCTGCCAGTGAAAATGGCACTTGGGGGTTGCACTTGAGCTCTGTTTTCACTGGCAGAGGCACCACGGGCTGGTCCTTCACTGTTTCCAGGGCGGCCTCATGGGCCAGATCTAAGCACCCCCTGGGCCGAATTCAGCCCCTGGGCCTTGAGTTTAAATACCCCCCCCGGTCTGGAGGGGGTGGCTCGCCAGGTATCCCTCTCAGCTGTTTGTCCAGAAAAGGGCACCCAGGAACTGCTTAAGAGCCCCATCTTGTGTCAAAGTCCTGAAAAGAGGTCTGTGAATTAACCCTCATTCGGGAAACCGTCTGTGGACCATAATCCTCTCCCAAGATTTGCGTGGGTGATTAGCGTGGCTTGGCCTGGATCACGTGTTGTGGGAGTGGGATTCCGACAGGGGACGGCTGTTGGGGGTTCTCAGGGGTTAGCTAAGATTCTGTGCAGTTCGGGGAACCCCCAAATCCCACTCCTGGATGGCCTCTCCCCTCCCCTCACTGGAGTCTCCACACGGCCCATTTTGGATGCCGGTAAGTGCATGGCACACATGGAGGCTTGAGGAGGGCAAAAAGCGGGCCTCCTGAAAGTTCGGGAAGGCCGGAAATGGGCCCGTTTCCGGCTTCCAGAAAGCCTCCGGAGCCTGGGGAAGTCGTTTTCGCCCTCCCGGAGGCTCAAGGAAAGCCTCAGGAGTCTAGGGGAGAGCAAAACACACCCCTCCGCCATGGTGCAGGAGGCCAACTAGGCCACGCCCACTGTGGTCACGCCCACCCAGCCACTAGGCAGAGAGCCCTTTACTGAAATTTTGTAATCCCAACCCCTGGATTCCAACAATTATGCTTCCCCCTTCGGAGTCCTGCTCTCCATTTGGGTTCATCAACCAAGGCTTTCCCCGGTAGGAGGTGTGACTTGACGTCCCTGTTTGACAGCATAAAAGAGAGAAAAAGAGTTGACACAAGCATTTCCCTCCTTTGCGGAGTTTAGACTTTGCCAGAGTTGATCCTTCAGCCTGGGAAGAGCCCCCTACTGCAGACATCCCACCCCCTACCCCAAAATTTGCACCAGAACCCTCCAGCAGTAGTTACCAAATTTGCAATTTATTTATTTATTTTTAATGTAAAGATAAGGGAAAACTTTAAATACAAGGTAGCCCCCGACTTGCAACGGTTCGTTTAGTGGCCGTGCAAAGTTACGGCGGCATTGAAAAAAAGTGGCTTACGACCATTTTTCAGTTATGACCTTTCCAATATCCCACATGGGCAGGTGAGCCGAATTCAGACACTTGGCGACTGACTCGTACTTATGACTGTCTCAGATTACGCTATCCATGGGTTACTAACTTATCAACTGTGGTGATTCACTTAACAACAGAGGCGAGAAAAGGTTGTAAAACAGGGGGGCAAAGTTCACTTCACGAATGTCTCAGAAATTTTGGAGCTCAACGGAGGCTGTGTGTTGAGCCCTGCCTGTGTTTCAATCCACCAGAGAATTGTTAGCTTTGCATAAAAATTCTTATAACCTGTTCGACTTTTTTTCGTCCAATCCCTTCCCATCAATCTAACTCTTGATTCAATGCATAGAAGCTGTATAACTAAAGCGCAGGTAATTCTTGCCTGCACAAAAGGCTTGTCTCTGTAAGGACTCTTCTTGTGAATTTTCTTTTTTTTACTTCTCGCAAAAGGGGAGTCTAAAATTCTTTTCAAGGAGAAAAAACAGTTAAAACAGATAATCAGAGTTGGAAGGGACTTGGTGGGTCATCTAGTCCACCCCCCCCCCCCCGCCCAAGCAGGAGACCCTACACCATTTCTGACAAATGGCAGTCCAGTCTCTTCTTGAAAGTCTTAAGTGATGAAGCTCACAGGATTTCTGAAAGCAACTTCTCTTCCATTGGTTGATTGTTCTCACTGTCAGAAAGTTTCTCCTTATTCTTATTTCCAGGTTGAATTTCTCCTTGTTCAGTTTCCATCCATGATTCTTTGTCTGGCTTTAAGGGACTTTGGAAAATAGCTTGACCCCTTCCTTCTCTCTGTGGCAGCCCCTCAAATATTGGGAACACTGTTCTCCTGTCTCCCCGGTCCTTCTCTTCCCTAGACTAGCCATGCCTAGTTCCTGCAATTGTTCATCGTATGTTTTAGTCTCCAGTCCCCTAATTTAATTATTTATTTATTTAATTATTTCATAATTTTATATACCGCCCTTCTCCCGAAGGACTCTGGGCGGTGAACAGCCAACTAAAATGCATACAAACAGAGATAAATATGGTTAAAAAAGAATTAAATTATAGGCTGCCCCAATAAAAATCTAAAACCCCCGATTAAAATAAATTAAAACTTTCGTACCCCACCCCAACTAATCTAAAACCCCATTTAAAAATCCCATTTGAGTCAAAGCTAATCATCTTGGTTGCTCTTCTCTGCCCTCTTTCTAGAGTCTCAACATCTTTTTTATAGTGTGGTGACCAAAACTGGATGTAGTACTCTAGGTGTGGTCTTACTAAGGATTTAGTGAGTGGTATTAGTACCTCTATTGATCTTGATTGTATGAAGCAAAAGGCTTGTGGAGACTGGGACTACAGTCCAGTAATTTGTAGCGAACAAAGTCCCTTCTCTGTTTTTGGCATCATGTGTCTTGATCTCCTTCCAAAGTAAATTGTGATTGCAATAACAACATCATGCCCCTATCAAGTCTCGGGCCAGGCATTTTCTATGACGCATCTGAAAATGTGGAATTTCCTGCTCAACTCTTTGATAAAGCTTTTTTTTTAAATGATTCCCTGTTACACCTGCTGAAGTCCCAAATTAATCTCTCAACTGGAAAATACGGAATTTCCTGAGTTTAAAAAATGGTTAGTGTAAGGCTCAAAAACTCAAGGAAAAGAAAAAAGAAAGAAGAAGTTGCCAGAGTATCTCATGGAAGGAGCCAAAATATGATTTTGCTTGGGATGCTAAGGCATGGAGAGCTGGCCCTGCCTTTGACCAGGGAGTCAGCGTCTTTGTGAGCTTTTAGGAAGTCCCTGCGGTCTCTGTATTACTAAACTTTCATGTTGGGGTCCCAGGGTGAGGTGGGGCATTTGCAGAGGGCCTATGTCATGCCCCTGTCGGAATCTGATTCAGAGGGGGAGGCTGAGCGGGAGTGGGAGTGTGACTCCGTAGACTGGGGAAGAAACTGGGGAAGGGCAAAATCCGGCTGGGCAGAGCAGGGGAGAGGTAGAACAAGGCAGAGGGAATTCGGAGGAAGATCCAGGCCCACCCCCTCTTCATCCTAGGGCACGCAGGGAGGAACGGAGAAGGGAGCAACATGAGTTGCATGGCTTACAGGGGAGGAAAGGGCCCTGATTCCCTTCATTAGCTGCAGCTGGGAACACAGTGTTTAAAAAGGGAAGCTGCGCACAGCAAATTGTTGGGAGCAAATCGTGAATTATCTGGTATCATCAAGATTTATCTGGGTTCCTGGTGACTTCCAAGCTGTGTGTGTTTTGCTGGGCTTTCAAGTCTGCAATTCCTTCTCCTGCCCTGTCCAGTTACTTACTGCAGCATGGTTTGTGTGGATTTTTATTTACAGTTTGTATGTACTTTGTTTTCGGACTGAATTTCCTCCACTTAAAGATTGTTCTTGGGAGAGATTTTTCTCCAGCCGAAGGTCACGTGGACATTGGGGGCAAAGTTGGAGGTATTAGGTGCCTCTGTGGCGCAGTGGTTAGAGTGCAATACTGCAAGCTACTTCTGCAGCCAGCTGCCTACAATTTGGCAGTTCAAATCCCACCAGGTTCAAGGTTGACTCAGCCTTCCATCCTTCCGAGGTGGGTAAAATGAGGACCAAAATTGTTGGGGGCAAGAGGTTGGCTCTGTAAACTGCGGGTTGCAAAAGGGTTGCAAAACACTATAAAGCAGTATATAAGTCTAAGTGCTATTGCTATTGCTATTAAAGGGACTCTTCTTACTTATGTGACTGTGTTGCCTTTGTGCCACACCCCCGGTCATCACAACCTACAAGAAGATGGGGTGGTGGTGGAAATGATGGGAGCTTTGTCCTGGCCAAAAGTCCCTTGAGACAGATTTGGCTCTTGCTCCTACATTGTTGTGTCAATGTAATTTATGTTCCCTTTGGCTTCCCCTATAGGGCGAAGGAAGACCTGTTGGAAAGCACAATTCTTTTAAATTAAAAGGCGAGCCGGGGAAAAGCTCCCGAGAAGCCCACCTGGCCCCAAAAGAAGCCCGCCTTGCTCAGACTGAAAAAAACACACGCCAGCATTTGAATTTGGAAGAAGCAGAGGGTATGTCATTTTTAAAATATATGCAGTAGTGTGTGTGTCTCGTCTGCCGTGGCGACCCAAGCGGAGTGCAATGATCCCTTCCGGCCGTGTATATTGGCGATGCAATAAACTTCACCCACTCTGAAGTTACGTTCCTGTATTGCTGGAAGTGTTTGGGACGAATGTGAAGGACGTCGGAGCTGAGCCCTGCCTGGTTCTTGGCGCTCATTCGCTTCGTCTCGAAGTGAGCCCCTGCCCCGCGCTGGGTGGGGGGCTGGGGAGAAGAGAAGGAAGGGGGAATTCTGTGATCCACCCACAGGGTACCCATGGTGTCATCGCCAGGTCACCCCGACCTCCTGAATCTTCAACTTTTCTTTGGAAAACAGCGGTTCATGATGGCTTTTCTTATCGATCCATCGTTGGGTCTAGGATAACCTGCCGTGGCCATCTTGCCTCGGCCAACTCGCCGCCGAACGACTCACGGCGGGACAAGAAGTTATACTAAGATTGAAGAAATGATGGAATAGAATCGTTAAGGAAAGGCTGCCAGAGGAGAAACCAAAACGCAATGGGAATGAGACAAATTAATATATATATATATATTTTTTAATGATTTTAAGTAATTAAACAGAATTGTTTGCTTGTGCCTAGTGGGTTGGCCAGGGCGAGGGGGCTCGCAGCAAGTTAGCCACGGCAAGTTATCCCATTGCATTGCTTGTCAATCCATAGTTGATATCTCCATCGCGGCTTCCACCAGCCCAGTCTTTCCAGAAGTTTCTGTTTTGAGTTAAGGAAGCCTCCCTACCTCAGAACCTTGAGCTGCTGCCTGATAGATCCATGTGACCCTCGATCTGGAGCAGTAGTGGGATCCTATCTTAATCGTTACCAATTTGGTGGGTGATTGTGCGTGCATGTGCACGACCCTAACGTGTGTGCACTTAACAAGCCAATCAGCTGAGAGGATGAAGAAATGAAAAGCTAGGCATGACCCTCCCACCCTCCCATGCACTTTTCGGTCTTTTATGCTCTCAGCTGATTGTCGGAAGGCTCTTTTTTACTGGCTGAACCAGTAGTGATTTTTACTACCAGTTCAGACAAACCGGGACGAACCGGTAGCATCCCACCACTGATCTGGAAGGCCTGGGGTTAAGGGATCCTTTCCCCAGCCCCTCCCCGGCCCACCTCTGCTTTCCAACTTGCCACAGTGGCCTCTTCCTTCTGGCGCATTAAAGACAACATTTGGCAGGCAACGAAGATTGCACCACTTCTTCAAACGTCAGGGACACATTTTGCAAATTAGGGATACACAAAATATGCTGGGATATTCCACACTTGAGACAGTTCTTTCACCTGGTGCAAGCTTGGGTGCCAGTGGAAGTAATCCTCGACTTATGACCACAATCAAGCCCAAAATTTCTCTTGCTAAATGAGACCTTTTTTAAGGGAATTTCAGCCCATTTCCACTATCTTCCTCACCCCCATTGTTAAGCAAATCACTGCGGTTGCTAGGTTAGAAACATGGTTGTTAAGCGAATTGGATTTCCCCCCATTGTTTTTGAATGCTGCGCGCGTGCGCTCACAGAAGCAGTTGTTAAACCGATTGCAGCCCAGCACTGATCATAGGGCAGCCTCGGGTACGTCTCGCTCGCTGTGCCTTTCCCTGCTTTTCAAGTCCTCTTTTACTACACAAACACACACCCCTTTTTCCAAAGCAGCCATTTCCCCTGTAAAATTCCTATCACCAAACCATCTGAGAAGAAACCAGGCTCTGAGAGATCGCAAAGGATCTTGAGTTCAGACTGGATTAGTAGCAGGCTCCCTGTGTCAGGATTCCAGCAGTTACCCCCCCCCCCCCATTCAAATCATGAGTCTCGAGCCAAACTTCCAAAACTTAAAAAATATTTATTGGGGGTTAACATGCCAGCACTGCCTGGGTGTAGCTGACTCTGAGACACATCATTCATTGTCATCCTTGACCCTGGTTTTCCCTCCACCCCCTGGGTGTATCGTAATTCATATTCTCCAATGGGACACATCCATAGCCAAGACTCATCAATCATGTTCTCCAGTTAGAATTTTGCGCGGCAGAAACTTCGCTCACCTAGTTATTATCTCTGAAAACTTTTGTGGAATGCACTTTCAGTTTTGCAAGCACTGCTCCCCCCTCCCTTTCTGTTGGCAGCTCTAAAAAGACCATATAAATATTTTATGAGTTGACACCCTGTTCCTATGGACTAGCCACATTGGCACCAAGGGTCTCCTTGAAAGAGTCAGGATCAGATCGGGGTGGGGGATGGAGGATCCCCTACCTGGCATCTCTGGAATGAGGTGGGGCTGAATGGTTTGGTCAGTCCCATCCTCTCGGGTGCGGTTTGGGTCCAAGGATCAGGAGGTAGATGCACAAAAGACCAAAAAGATGATAGGGCCGCCTCCAATGCAAGTCCATGTGTCAGAGTTCCAGGTAATACATCCACAGCAAAGAGAACTATGAGGCAGGTGAATTCCTCAAAGAATAGGTTTATTGGATATATCATATTGGCACAGGCTGGTGAAAACTGACCTGCGGTATTCAACTAATCAAAAGTAAAAGTTTTGTCCTTCCCCCAAACAGTCACGTAGTCCAATCAAAGTGTCATTCGGCTGCCTGGTGACTTCACTCCTCCCTTCTCTGACCATCAGTGGGAATGTCCTTGGTTCCCAGGAGAAAATATTTTGTTTTGATTACAAAACCCCATGTATCTCTATTTCCCCCCTCCCTATCCCCTAGCTCCAGTGTGGCAACCCTGAAGGCTTCGGTCAGGTCAGCTTCAGGGTTGACACCAGGCTGGTCTCAAGGACAGTGTCCGATGGTACATTTGATGGTTATTGGTGACATCGCCACATTGCTTGCAACTCTTAACAAGGCATGATTTCTCAGCAGAGAGAAAGACAAGTGTCTTTCCATCAAAGTTGTTTAGCATCTGCGTGGGCATCACTTTGGCATTGTCACAACTCTCAAGAGCATCGTACGAGCCACATCTTCAATTAGAATCATAGGGTCCTGGGGTTGGAAGGGACCTGGGAGGCATTCTAATCCAACCCCCTGCCCAAGGCAGGAATCCTCATACCATCCTAGACAAACGGCTGTCCAGTCTCTTCTTAGAAAACTACATTTGTGCAAATCAGCCATCGTTCATTCTGTGGATCAGAAGACTCTTGGTGAGAGGACCGGAAGGGACCTTGGAGGTCTTCTAGTCCAACCCCCCTGCTCAAGGCAAGGAGACCTCATGCCATTCCAGACAAGTGGCAGCCCAATCTTTTCTTGAAGACCTCCAACGATGGGACACCCACAGCTCTGGGAGGCAGGCTGTTCCATTGCTTAATCGCTCTCACTGTCAGGTGAGTTCAAGGTAGGACCTCTCTTTGAGGAACTTCTACCCGTTAGAGGTGGGGCACCTGTCCCACCGAACAGCAAAGTCATGGCTTTGGTGGATAGCCCAGATGATGACTTTGGACAACCAACGTGGTAGAGGACCTGACTCCTATCACCTCTGTCCAACTACTTTTTCTAGACTTCCCTTCACCAAACACATTCAACAGGTAGGTGAAGCTTTCCTGCATCCTTCACAGAGGGAAGTGTTGGGGAAAGCCTCCTAGCTTGGCCATTCAATACCTCAACCCTTGGTGGGGATGGAAATAAAGACAAGGCATCTAATGGTTTGCTGTAGTGATGGGGTTCAACCCTTTTTCCTACTGGTTCAGTGTGAGTGTTTGCACATGCACAGCATTTGCAAATCACCTTCTGCAAGCCCTGTGTGTAAAGGGCAGGAGGGCTCAGCAGCTGATTGTCGGAGCAAACTGGTTCGCTCACAGTTGATTGTCAGAGCTACCGGTTCAGCCAAACCAGGCCGAACCGGTAGCATGCCATGAAATGCTTTTGCTGGCATTTGAGCTCCTGGATGTCACCCAGGGCAGATCAAGGGGTGGGAAGCATAACTCATATAGAATCCTCAAAATGCAAAGGTTGAAGGGAACCCCCAGAGATCATATAGTCCAGTCTCCTGCAGGAATCTTTTCCTGCAGCTTCTTCGATGGAGGAGAGTCCAAAGCAATCAACTCTATTGCTGGACAGGGTTTTTTTTTATGATGATGATTAGGACAATCCTCCTTTTGTGGCTAGCCTGAATCACGAAGTCTCATCACAGCAGACTTTGCCTTTTGACTTGCTTTCTCCCAAGCCCCCACCAGCTCATCACCCCCCCACCACACTCCCAGCCTAAAGTTTTTTTACTATGTAGGGAGACGGTTGGGTCTAGTGACCAAGGCGCCACGCTAGAAACCTGGAAGACCAGAAATTCTAGTCTTGCCTTGGATCCAAAGCCTAAGGAGGGACCATAAGATCAGAGTAGCAGGTCTGGGATCCCACCATGATGCCGCATCTGCATTCAAGGCAATTTTGGACAGCTGGTCCTGGAAGATCCCCCGTTGGCCCGCCAGCCAGAAAGGTACGTTCCCCTCCTTGTGAAATACTTTGCAAAGGAAAAATTCAAGTTTCGTGATTTGTCCTGGACTGCTTCTCTCTGCTTGTGGCAATGTGGCTCTATTACGCCGGGGGTCCCCAACTGCTCGGTTGCTTGCTGCCAAGGTTCCAGCGATTGCCCTAATTAAATCATGAGCCTCGGCCCAAGCTTCAAAAGAATTCAGGAGCAACATGCCGGCATTAACCTGTATGAAGCCAACTCTGGTGTACGTAATTGACAGTCACCTGTGACCCTCTTTCTCCCCCTCCCCTCTGGGTGTGTCATAAATCAGATTCTCCAATGAAGCACATCCATTGAGCTGGGTGTCATCAATCACATTCTCCAATGGAGGAATTTCTTGGGCAGAAGATCCGGTAGCTTAGCTACAATCTTTTTAAGATAAGAGTGGAATGTACTTCTGGTTTTAAACTGCCACCCTGCTCCTTCAGATTCCTCCCCCCCCCCATTAATGGCAACTTGAAAGCCTCCATAGGAATGTTTTACGAGTTGACACTCGATCCATGGACTCACACAGGGCCCACATCCATGGTAGGATTCAGCCGGTTCGCACTACTTCAGGAGAACCAGTTGTTAACTTTCGGAGCACTTTGGTGAGCTGGTTGTTGGAAGAACTGATTAAGGCAAGAGAACCGGTTGTTAAATTATTTGAATCCCACCACTGGCCCACATGCCAGGAACCAGGCCTCGCAAACAAGCAAAGCTCCATCCACAGGATCCAGGCAGCATGCAAAACCACGTCCCCTCTGATCCACGGAAAAAACTCTCCGCAGAACCAGTACCCAAAATATTGGGAGGGGGCAGGGATGGAATGCAAATTTTTTAACTACCGCTTCTGTGGGTGTGGCTAGGTGGACATAGCCTATCCACATGTGACTGGGTGGGCATGGGTAGGGTTTTGTTGTGGGTTTTTTTTGCCTACTGGGCTGCAGGGAAGTTGCCTGAGAGCAAAAGGGGGCTGTGCCGTGCGATTTAGATTAGCTAGAAAATAAAAAATCCAATGATTTCTTGCTTTCTAGCTAATCTAAATCACATGGCATAGCTGATCTTTGGAAAACAAGCTGATCGGTGGGGGGGAAAAAGGAAATACCTTGGTCTTCGGAGCGAACCGGTCTCTCTCCCAGCTGATCTTCGGCGCAACTGGTTCGCATGAACCAGGCCGAACCGGTAGAATCCCAGATCCACACCAAGTCCAGTTGAATTCTTATCAAGGTTACAGACTTCTTTTGTGACCGTTTTACCACCTAATCATAGGTAGTCCTCGAGTTACGACAGGGTCCCACAGTTCCACCCTGAGGTACCAATATTCTCTTCTGTCATTTCCCCGTTAACGTCCAGACGATTGACAGTCCACCAGCCGATTTAACAACAGTTCTTTGAGTGGCCGTTCGAAGTTACAACGGCACCAGGAAAAGGGACTTACGGCCGTTATTCACACTTACGGCTGTTGCAGCATCCCGTGTGATCAAAGCCCAGATTCTTGTCAACTGACTCATAGTTATGACGGTCACTGTGTCCCCCAGAGAGCTGGGTGAGTGTCTCACGATCCCTATTTTACCGACCTCCCGCAAACGAAGTCGACGGGGAAGCCCGATTCGCTTTGCAACCGCAGCAAGAAAAGTCATAAACCGGGGCAGCTGCTCCCTTTAAACCAACGTCTCCCTTTAGCAGCAGCAAATTTCAGGGCTCCGTAGTGGTCGTAAGCCGAGGACTAGCTGTAGTAACGTTACGATTTTGGCAAATACGCTTCATACCTGTGGCAAGGAAGGCCGTAACGTGGGGTCACAACTCACTTAATGCACATTTCCCTTACCAACATAAACATTGGGCCCAATTGCAGTCATATGTTGACGAGGTATTTAATATCCCATTCTGTATTTAATATCCCATTCCTGATCGGGTTTTGTGGCTCTCTTCCCAGAACCCTTGTGAACATTGCTGAGCTCTTCCTTTGTCCTGTTATCACTTTTCTTTGGTGATGTTAATGCTAGCCAGAGCCCGTGTTGTCTGCGGAAAACACATCATGACACATAAAATAGCCCAAGTGTAGTTGTAAGTTGAGGACTACCTGTACCGCAAATATCGGAGAGGGGGAATCCTCCATAAACTACGGCAAAGAAACTTCTGCTGGCATCTTGGAGTCTTAGTAGACAACCAACTAAATAGGAGCCAGCAATGTGCAGCAGCCGCAGCCAAAATAACCCAATGCAACCCTAAATTGCATTAACTAGAGGGATTCAGTCAAGATCAAGGGAGATACTAATACCACTTACTAAAGCCTTAGTAAGACCACACCTAGAGTATGGCATCCAATTTTGGTCACCATGCTATAAAAAAGATGTTTGAGACTCTAGAAAGAGTGCAGAGAAGAGCAACTAGGATGATTAAGGGACTGGAGGCTGAAACATACGAAGAATGGTTGCAGGAATTGGGAATGTCTAGTCTAGTGAAAATAAAGATTTCCTGCTTGAGCAAGGGTTGGACTAGGAGATCTCTAAGGTCCCATCCAATTGGTTGCCACTATAAAAAAGATGTTGAGACTTTGGAAAAAGTGCAGAAAAGAGCAACCAGGATGATGAGGGGACTAGAGGCTAAAACATATGAAGAATGGTTACAGGAACTGGGCATGGTCAGTCTAGGGAAGAGAAGGACCAGGGGAGACAGGATAGTAGTATCCCAATATTTGAGGGGCTGCCCCAGAGAGGAGGAAGGGGTCAGGCTATTTTCCAAGGCACCTGTAGGCCAGAGAAGGAATAATGGATGGAAACTGAACAAGGAGAGAGTCAACCTGGAAATAAGGAGAAACTTTCTGACAGTGAGAACAATCACCAGTGGAACAGAAGTTGCCTTCGGAAATTGTGGGAGCTTCATCCCTGGAAGCTTTCAAGAAGAGACTGATCTGCCATCTGTCAAAAATGGTGTAGGGTCTGCATGGGCGCGAGGTTGGATTAGATGACCTCCAAGGTCGCTTCCAACTCTGTTAAATCTATTAATTAATTTACCATCCATGGAGGCTTTCAAGAAGAGACTGGACTGCCCTCTGTCAGAAACGGTGTAGGCTCTCCTGCTTGGGCAGGCAGCAGGGGGTGGGGGGGATGGACTAGATGACCTCCAAGGTCCCTTCCAACTCCTGTTATTCTTCTTTGGCCATGAAACTCTTTTTGATTTGTAATTCGGATTCCAGAACAAGAGTGCAAGGATTAGAAATGTATGATCTTCAAGGCTGTCCATTCTGATGTTTGCTTAACTCCAAGCAGGACAGGCTTGAAGCAGATTAAAAAATTGGATCTCCCCGCATGGAGTTTAATTCCATGTTAGAAGAAAACCTTCAAGAGAGTAGGACAGTACAGGTAGCTACAACAGTTTGTTCAGTGACCGCTCCAAAGTTACATCGGCCCTGAACAAAAGTGACTTGTGACCGTTTTTCAAAATTAACGACCGTTGCAATCTCCACATGCTCAACTGTGTTGCTAACGTAATAACTTCAGGCCTTCCCTTAGCCACGGGGGCAAGAAACAGGCTGTAAAATGGGGCAAGTTCACTTAAGAACTGTCTCACTTAGCAACAGGAATTTTGAGCTCCCTTGTCATAAGTCGAGGACTGCAGATATAGATTCATTTAATGACCGTTCGAAGTTAAGTGGTGGGCTTTTACAATGCTGACTCTCAAACTTCTGGATTTCTTGCCGTAGAATTTTTCGAACTCGTCTCCAAAGTCCAGAGCAACCGAGCCGACGACCAGCGAGGGTTGCTACGAAAAGAAGACCTGGTTTTGCCCGACTTCCTTCAAATGCCCCCGTGCCAGGCAGGCATTTCCACATCTGTCCCACGGGAACCTGCAGGCCTTTCCCCGAGAACGTCCCATCCTGACGGTCAGGAGGAAAGCAGTCCGGAGGACCGAAGCTGCCCGCAACCCCCAAGCGACTCGGGGGCTGGACAACAAGGTCCAGAGAAGGCACTGGGGCTGCCCGTGGCCTTCGGTCAGGTGGCCGGCGAGGCCCCTGCCTCCGGCACTCCTCCCCGCCCTCCGAATCTGCTTTTGCAGGGCAACCCGAGATGGAAAGAAGAGGTGGAGACGATGGAGGAAGAGGACGTGATCCTGGCAGACCTCAGCCTGGTGCCCGAGGGGGACATCGGCAGCCCCCCAAACCACAGGCTGACACTCTCCGAGATGGGAAGCCCCACCGAGGCCAAAATGGCCTCCGAGAAATTCAGACCAGGTATTTCCCGATGTTGAATGCCTTGGGGATCATTCCCTGTTATGCTTGTTGCGCTGCTTGTTACACCGGCTTACGCGCATTCAAAAAAACCCCACCAATTTGAGCCTCTATAGCAGTGATGGCGGATCTTTTTGTTGTGTGCTGAAAGCACGCACGCGTGCAATAATGCGCATGCAGTGCCAGGTATCTACAACGCAATGTGCCTCGCCCCCCCGATGTGCATGCGCGCACAACACCCTGCCCTGCCCCCTTACCTGCACTGCGCATGCATGTGCCTCTCAGCTGATTTTCGGCCTGTTTGAGACCATTTTCGCCCTCGCAGAGCCTCGAGGGAAACAAAGTCATTCTAAGGAAACAGGGAAAGAAAATAGCATCGCAACCTCATGGGCTAACACATCACAATGCGAAGCCCTGTCATTTTCCCTCTTCCCTTTTGCCTCTGTGTTCTAGGTCCGCTCCATAAGCCTAGAACCCACCCCCGAGGGAGCGAGGGAAGCCTCGACGACCCAACCTCCCCAAACCCTCGTCGTGACGTCCACCCTGCTGGGATCAGGAAGGAAATTGGTAGATCTGAACTCCCAATCCATGGCGTCATCGATGTGGATAGCGTGATAACATCGCGAAGCCCGACGTGGTTTTGTCCTGAACCGGAGAGCCATGTCCTTTTCCATGGCGGTGTCTCAGAGCTCAGGGCCGGCCAGCCAAGAAGACCAACTAGAACTCAAAGGACATCCAACCTTCCCGCTTTCCTGGCTGCTGGGAGTGAGAAGAAAGAGGAGAACGAGGGCCCTTGTAAGGCCACTTTCGTTTGAATATCTGAACGCACAACTCGGGGGGCTTTGGCTCCCTGTGGCATTCACCTGTGGAGCCATGGTGGGCGCAGTGGTGAGAGTGCAGTACTGCAGGCTACTTCTTCTGCCTACCGGCTGCCTGCAATTTGGCAGTTCAAATCTCACCCGCCTCAAGCTTGACTCTGCCTTCTGTCCTTCCCAAGTGGATAAAATGAGGACCCAGATTGTTGGGGGCAAGAGATTGACTCTAAACTGTTTAGAGAGGGCTGCAAAGCACTGTAAAGCGGTATGTAAGTCTAAGCACTGTCGCTAACTCTGCCATGGTGGCACAGTGGTTAGAATGCAGTATTGCAGGCTAACTCTGCTCACTGCCAGCAGTTCAATCCTAACCAGCTCAAGGTTGATTCAGCCTTCCCTCCTTTCGAGGTTCATAAAATGAGGACCCAGATTGTTGGGGCAAGAGGCTGACTCTATGAGCAGCTTAGAGAGGGCTGGAAAGCACTGTGAAGCAGTATATAAGTGTAAGTGCTATTGCTAAGTTGGAAGGGAGGAAGGAGGGAGGGAAGGGAAGAAGAGAGGGAGGGAGGAAGTGCTGTGTCATCATGGTTAGAATGCAGTATTGCACACTGACTCTGCTCATTGCCAACAGTTCGATCCTGACTGACTCAAGGTGGACTCATCCTTCCATCCTTCCAAGGTGGGTCAAATGAGAACCCAGATTGTTGCGAGCAAAAGGCTGACTCTGTAAACTGCTTAGACAGGGCTGTAAAAGCACTGTGAAGGGAGATATAAGTACTAGTCCTCCCTCCCTCCCTTCCTTCCCAGTGGTTAGAATGCAGTATTGCACTGACTCTGCTCATTTCCAGCAGTTCAAATCCCATCAAGCTGAAGGTTGACTCAGCCTTCCATCCTCCCAAGGTTGGTAAAATGAGGACCCAGATTGTTGGGGGCAAGAGGCTGACTCTGTAAACCACTTAGGGCTGTAAAAGAACCATGAAGTGGTTTATAAGTCTAAGTGCTATGGCTATTCATGCAGTGAACACTCTGGGCAGAAGAAATCTGGTGTCGCCCATTTGAGAACACGGAAAAGATGCAATCATCCCAAACCTACCACCATTGCTGGTCCCAGATCAGAAAAAGGCCAAGTGTCTTTGAATATTTCTTCCCGGGTCTATGACAACTTACCGTATATCCCAACTCACCGCGGCCAACTTTCCATGGAAAAACTTGCCACGTGTTACACTAATTTCGAAGGAATGGTGGAATAGAATCATTTTTTTAAAAAGGAGGGACAAAACGAAATGGGAATGACAACAATTAAAAGCATTTTTAAATTCTTTTAAATAATTTAATAGGATTGTCGAATTGTCCCGTGCCGAATTGGCTGCGTTGAGTTGTCCTGTTCCATTTGTCCTGGGGCAAATGGCGAATTGGCCAGGACTACGGCGAGTTGTCCCGTAATGTTTATCCCCAAGGAACAGCTGACAATCCTGTGATTGTTGGTGAAGCCACAAGTAACTTCACACTTAGATGGAGGGACCCCTTGAATGTGGGCTTGGGGCCTACTTGTATGCCACCACTTCTGTTTAACGGGAAGGATCACAACACTGGTAGTTGTGGTAGTCATTCACAGCCACTCACATACTGGTCATTTGCAGCAAAGCAGAAGTTTCTGGCATTATGGGCTGGATCATGCCACCCCCGAGGCAGAATTCAAACTCTGTTCTGGTTGCATAACATTATGGAATGTTTTGGTTTTGCCTGTACAGGGCTTTCGTTTGTCAACTGTGTGTAAATCGTGGTTTAATTTAAGAGTAAACTATCTTTTTGAAATTACGCTGCGTCGTCAGGCTGCATTACTCAGTAGGGATCCTGGGAGGTTAAAAACCACATTATTTCAGAGCGTAACATTCAAAAGCAAAGCACAGCCAGTCCTTGACTTACGACCACAACTAAGCCCCCCCACCAATGCCTGTTGCTAAGTGAAACATCTGTTAAGTGAGCTTTGCCCCATGTTACAATATTTGGCTTCCCCATTGACCGGGGCACTGCGACCGTCATAAACATGAGTCTGTTTGCCAAGCGTCTGAATTTAGATCACAATACCAAAGGGGGCGGGGTGTTGCAAGGATCATGTAAGAAAACAGCCATCGGTCACTTTTTTCAGTGCCGTTGTAACTTTGAACGGGCACTAAGCAAACCATCGTAAGTCGAGGACTGCATTCTAAGGGAAATAAATAAACCCTATCTCCCTTTCTTTTCCTAGGCCACAGGAGATCTGGAGTCTACAATGCAGAACATAGGCCTGTGATGGCGAACCTATGGCATGTTTGTCACAGGTGGCACGCAGAGCCATTTGTGCTGGCATGCAAGCCGCAGGCAAACTTACCTCACTGCACATGCACTCACCTCACAGCTGATATTTGGCCGGTTTGAGGCCTTTTTCAGCCTCCCAGAGACTTGAGGAAGGCCTCTGCAGGCTTTGCAGGTCGAATAATAGGCCTGTTTCATCACTTCCTGTATTTCCGGAAATACCAGAAGTGACGAAACGGGCCTATTATTTGGCCTTCAAAGCCTGCATGCAGGGGCTTTCCTCAAGCCTCTGGGAGGCCGAAAAAGGCCTCAAACCAGCCAAAAATCAGCTGAGGCACAGTGCAGGTAAGGGGGCGGGGAGGGGAATTGTGCACACATGTGCAGGGAGTGGAGGTGCACACACTGCCTCCTGGGTGCTGGCACACGAGCATGCGATTGCAAGCATGCACACAATTTTTGGCACAGGAGCCCAAAAAGGTTAGCCACCACTGACATAGGCTGATCAGATGAGCTTTGTTAAGTGGTGGGATTCAGCTGGTTCACATCGGTTCAGGAGAACTGGTTGTGAACTTGCTGAGCAGTTTGGTGAACTGGTTGTTGGAAGAAATAATTAGGGCAGAGAACCAGTGGTTAAATTATTGGAATCCCACCATTGGCTTTGTTGCATGCACCGGTTCAAAGGATTGTGGGAAGCTTCCCTCTTCCCCCCCATCCTAGAAGAATGAAATATTTGGGGTAATATTAAAAAGGCAGAATATTACATTTATTCCCTAAAGGAGAATTGAAAAAACATCACTCTTAAAGACAGAAAGCAGCTCCCCCAAGTCTTCCTTAATAGCCCACAGCAGATGCCAGCGCTTAAGAGATTAAGAGCTTATTGAAAGAGGAAAATGGCTATCTAGATGGCTCTATTCATAAGCAAAGCCTAAGCACCAGAGCTCAGTGTAACAGTATTGCCAAAAAGACATTAAGAGTTGTAAATCTAATCTTACAAAGCTTCTCTTCTGGAAATATTGAATTGCTAACTAGGGCATACAAAACTTTTGCTAGACTTATACTCGAATACAGCTCATCAGTCTGGAATCTGCACTGTATATCAGACATTAATACAATTGGAAAGCAGGTTGGTAGCAATGGCTATTTTCTGCAGTCCTAATTATCCATTGACGCTGGTGGGATTGTTATTTCATTCTGAGCAAGTGGAATGGGGAAACGGAAGCATTCTGCAAATATTGATCCTCTTCAATTCTCCGCAACCTTCCATTTCTCTCCCAACAATTGGTACATGAATCAGGTGAATCATTAACCCTCGTGGAAGTCATTGCAGAAGTGAAACTCATCCCAAAATGAAGTAAATTTGCACACGTCCCCATCTTGCTTTGAGTTCCCATTTGATCCTTCAGCCCTGAGATACAAGGAGTCCAGGAAAAACTCCCAAGGTTGTTTTGTATTTAAAAGAAAAAGAAAGGGAAATGTGAGGACCCAGAGTGTACCACAAATGTAACAAAATCCAAAACGTAAATAAATGTCCTTTAATGCCTCCAACGTGGCCCCACTGTTCAATAATACTCAGTTGGAGATAAAACGTACTCAAAAATAGTCTTCAAAAGAAAGCAATACAATCCGAATTTAATGAGCAGATAGAGGTGAAATAAAAAACCAAACAAATTACAATGACGAAATTTCCACAACAGGGTAATAATTACCAACTTCAAGGAGATAACAAGGCACAGTCTGTTGGAAGGACACCCACCAACTTCAGACCAAAATAAAGCACGCTTTGTTTCCAGCGTTTGCCAGTACGCAGGTCCAAATTCTTATGCAGTTGTACCTGCATCCCATGAAGAGGATCAAGGCCCTCTCCTTCCAAGTAGACCACGTCTCTCCCTTACCCTCTCCTCCCTGTGTGCCCTAGGATGGAGAGGGGATGTGCCTGGGTCCTCCTCTGACTGCTCAGCCAGCCTCTGCCCTTCCCAGCCGCCTCCACAACCTCCGGAGCCACACCTCCACTCACCGTCAGCTGTTCCTCCTCTCCCTCAAAGTCAGTCTCTGCCAGGGGCATGACAGGAAATTAGTGAAAGAGAAGACAATGCAAATCTATATTTTTTCCATGATACTTGCTCTGGTTTCGGGTCTGAGGAATGCTACTACTGGGCTGGTAAGTGTGTGTAATATCTGCTTGCTTTTCACATTTTTTGCTGGCTGAATCTGGAATCCTAAAAAGGAGAAATTTGGGGAGGATAATGGGAGAAAGAAAGAGAAAGATAGCTTCCGAGAAATGCTCCTTGTAGCCCAGATTTTGTCCTTACAAACACCCAGATCTTTCTAACAGGAGCAGATAAAGGATCATCCTCGACTTACAAATGCTTTATATAGTGACCATTCAGTATACGGGGCCGCTTAACCACGGTGGCAAGGAAGGTCGTAAAAAAACAGGACAAAACTCAGGGTCTCCCTTAGCAACCGAAACGTTGGACTCGGTGGTGGTTGTAAGTCGAGGACTGCCTTGGATTACAACCTGGAAATGGAGTTTGCAGTAGGTAGGACTTCCCGCATTAGGAAAGATTGGACGAAGCAAGTGGCTTGTATTTATGAAGCTGGTAAACACGCAGGTCTTCTCATCTGGAGACCAAAATCCTTGCCTGAAGAAAATACAGGCAATCCTTGGCGTACAACAGAGTCCAAAATTTCCGTTGTTTAAGTGAGAGGTTGCATTTTGACACACACACACACACACCATTTGATCCCCTCTCTTGCCTTCATTCTTAAGTTGAATCCCTGCGGTGGCTAAGTTAAGTCACCCGGTTGTTAAGCAAATCCAGCTTCCTCCATTGACTTTGCCGGTCAGATGGCTGCCAAAGAGGATATCAAGTGACAACCCCCCCCCACACACACACAAGGACACTGCAAACCATCGTAAACGCGAGTCAGGTGCCCAGACTCTGAATTTGGATTGCGTGACCGCAAGGAAGGCTGCCAAAATGGTGTGAAAAACGGTCATAAGCAGGGATTGGGCTGCAAAAAAATTAGCAACTGGTTCTCTGCCCGGTTGCTGGGTAGGCATAGTGGGCATGGCCTAGTTGGCCTCCTGCACCATGGCACAAGACCCGTTTTTCACCCTCCCCGGGCTCCAGAGGCTTTCCTTGGTCCTCCAGGAGAACAAAAACAGCATCCCCGGTCTCCTGAGGCTCTCCGGAGGGTAGAAACAGACCGATTTCTGGCCTTCCGGAGATTCTGGGAAACCCGTTTTTTTGCCCTTCCCGATCCTCCACACAGTCCCTGCACTTACCTGGGATCCAAAATGGGCCTTGTTGAGACTCCTGGGAGGGGAAGGGAAAGGTGAGTAGGGCCAGCCAGTCGTCGTAACTCGGCGAACCCAATGAAAAAATTAACATCCGGTTCGCCTGAACCGGTGCGAACCATTAGCAGCCCCATCCCTTGTCATAAGTCAGTTTTATCAGTGCTGCTGTAACTTTGACTGGTCACTACGTGAACCTGTTGTAAGTCAAGGACTAATCTGGAGGCAGTCCTGTGCCTGCCCCTCAGACCTTCTGGCTGGGGTTATCTGGAAAAATGGGCTTCCTCATCCTTTGAACCTCTCCCTAAAAATAGGGGGGGAACCCAAAACAACAGTTTAGCAAATTAGTTTCAGAGTACAAGCCTTCTCCGGGAATTCCTCTCCCGCCCCTTCTGTCCCTTCTGTCTCTCGCCCCTTCTGTTCTGCTTTGATGATGACATGATGGATGATTGATTGACCAACACGAGGAGAGCAAGGGAGGACACCGGCCTCGGCCTCGGAGAGAGACTGCAGAAACAAGTTAAGGGTTGTTTTCTCTCTGCAACTTGCAGGAGTCTTCGTCTCACTTGCCTCTGAAATCCCGAGTCCCTTTCACACAGAACCTTCTCTTTCCTCAACCCTCTTTCTATTAAATGATAGATCATAGAATAGCAGAGTTGGACGGGACCTTGGAGGTCATCAAATCCAACCCCCTGCTCGAGCAGGAGAGTCTATTATTCCAAATATTAGCCTCTGCCTAGGATCAAACTCGCAGCCTCCTGATTGTGAGGCGAGAACTCCACCTCTCTAGGCCACCGCCATGGCATCCTTCAGCTTGCTTGGAAGCGTCACCTTCCAAAATACGGAAGCAGGATAATGAGTGAGATTTAACAACAGCAACAACAGAGTTAGAAGGGACCTTGGAGGTCTTCTAGTCCAACCCCCTGCTCAAACAAGACACGCTAGACTAGGGACAGGTGAACCTTTTAGGCACTGAGTGTATGTGCATGCATGTGCATGTATCCGGAGTGCCGGAAAACTGAAGACTAGCTGGCTAGTGCATGCATGCCAGTTTTTTTGGCCATTTTCCAAGGTGTTTAGGGGCTGTTTTCCAAAACATGCACACCAGAAACCAGAAGAGCAGCGGGCAATAGCGTGTGCCCACTGAGAGGGGTCTGTGTGCCACCTCTGGCACATGTGCCATAGGCTTGCCATCATGGTCCTAGACCAGTGGTGGCTAATCTTTTTAGGCTCCTGTGCCAAACATTGTGCTCATGCTTGCACACTCGTACTTGCATGCCAGCACCCAGAAGGCAATGCGTGCCCCCCCCCCCATGCCCCCTATGCATAAGCGCGCAATCCCCATTTCCCACCCACCCCCTTACCTGCACTGTGCTTCACTAGCTGATTTTCACCAGTTTGAGGCCCTTTTCGGCCTCCCAGAGGCTTGAGGAAGGTTTCTGCAGGCTTTGCAGGACAAAAACTAGCCCCGTTTCGTCACTTCCAGAATTTTCAGAAAAACATTTCAGAGAGAGCAAGAAACAGAGGATCTGTTTACGCGGGGAAAAAGTCCACCAGTCACACAATTTACTCTGACAAATGGCTTCTTCAAAATAAATTTGCATTGCTATTATTCCTAGGAGGAAATAAAAGCGGGCATTAAGACAACAGCCAACCCTGAGTATGAAGTCTATCAACAACAAGGCACCGAAAAGAATGACGTGGAACAATCTGGTCAGAATTTAATTCTTTACTTGCTTACACACAGCAGCCAGAATCTTGCCAGACTAAACTCTCACTATTCTTATCCTGGTAGATATACCCCAGGAGACTCTAACTAGGCAGTGGATATCCTAACTCTTTGCCTCCTATGCAGCTCTCTGCTGAGCTGCCTCTTTTCTCCTTCGTCCCTTTCCCCTTCCTGCTTTCTTTCCTTCCCTTCCCTACCCTACCCTTCACTTTCACTTTCTTTTCCCTTTCCCTTCCCTTCCCCTCTATCCTATCTTTCCCTTCCCTTCCCCTCTATCCTATCTTTCCCTTCCCTTCCCTTCTCTTTCACTTTTTTTCCCCTTTTCCTTTCCTTCCTTTCCTCTCTCTATCCTACCTTTCCCTTCCCTTCCCCTTCCCCTTCCCTTTCCCTTACTTTCCATTTCCCTTCACTTTCTCTTTCTTTTCCCTTTCCCTTCCTGTCCCTTTCCCTTCCCTCTCTATCCTACCTTTCCCTTCCTTTCCTTTCCCTTTCTCTTCCTGTTATATATTTGCATACTCACCTATTATTGGCTGGTTCGGGGCAGCGGGAGATTTGAAGAGCCGTCACTGGCTGGCGAGCCGCGAGCCACTGGCTATAAGAAAGGCTGCCGTGGTTTCTCCGCGTTCCGTTCTGGGGAGAAAATAAAAGATGAAAAAAGTCAACTGGGTCCTCGAGTCTCTTTCCCGCGACGCAACACTTCCTTTATCCTTACTTTCCCTTTCCCTTCCCTTCCTTTTCCTTCCCTTCCTTTCCCTTCTTTATCCTACCTTTTCCTTCCCTTCCTTTCCCTTTCCCTTCCCTTCCTTTTCCTTCCCTTTTCCTTCCCTTCCTTTCCCTTTTCCCTTCCCTTCCTTCTTTCTTATTACCTTTATTTATTATTCTTTCATTCAAAATTTGTACAGTTTTTAGCTCTGTCTAAAAACCTTCCTCAATAAAAGTTATTTAAGAAAGAAGAAAGCGAGTTAGAATTGTCATGGCAAGGACACCCCTAAAGAGAAAACCGTCAAGGGATCCACAGACAGGGGAGACCAATACAGTGAATAACCACCCTAGAGGAGATTTCTCTACCTGGCCTCCAAGGTCTGATCCTGGCTTGGTGTTGCATAACAATCCCCTTTCCATTTGTGCTGTTCATTCATGTACAGGGCCAATCTGCTGCTGCCTTTCTTGATTTGCTCTTTGACTGCTTTCTTGTGTAGATGTTTCCGACGACTGTGGACGTAACCCTTGTAGAAATGGGGGCACATGTTTTAGGGAATGTGACCAATGTTCTCAACGCTGCATCTGCCCTGCAGAATTCACAGGGAAACAGTGTGAAGTTGGTAAGCTGTGTCTCAAAAATGGCTTTTGTTTTGAAAATTGCAACCGGGCTGGTTTTGTGAGAACGTTTCACTTCCTATCCTGGGAAGTTCCTCAGTTGTATTGCATGCTGTGGCAGATGGACATTCATGGATGTTTGGTTAGTTGAGATTCTCCACTGAGTCTATGAAAAGTCACTGCAGCCAACTCGCCATGGCCAACTCGCCATGGCCAACTCACCATGGGCAACCCCCCACAGCCAACTCACCACAGCCAACTCACCCTAGTCAATTCACCATGGCCAACTCACAATGGCCAACTTGCCATGACCAACTCACCACAACCAACTCACCACAACCAACTCACCACAACCAACTCACCATGGCCAACTCACTGTAGTCAATTCACCATGGCCAACTCACCATGGCCAACTTGCCATCACCAACTCACCACAGCCAACTCACCATGACCAACTCACTATGGCAAACTCACCATAGTCAATTAACCACAGTCAACTCACCATGGCCAACTCACCTAGTCAATTCACAGTCAACTCATCATGGCCAACTCACCATGGTCAAGTCTCCACAGCCAACTCACTGTGGGACAAGAGTTACAGTAATATCAAAGAAATGGTGGAATAGAATCATTAAAGAAAGGATGAAAGTGTTGGGACAAAATGAAATGTGAATAACAAACATTAAAATATGTATTTATTTATTTTAAATCATGAAATTGAATTGTTAAATTGTCCTGCAGCAAGTTGTCCCACAGTGAGTTGTCAGCAGTGAGTTGGCTGTGCGACTTCTCCCATGTTGTCTCCACGAACCAGCCCTTCTGAAGGGTTCCTAACCAGCCTCCGTTAAGTCCCATAAATGGTCCAGGAGGGACCGGTGGACTCAGCTCATTCACAGAACTCTTGCATATCCCAGTTCAAATTCCATCAGGGAAACCAAGGCAGCTATCCCTATGACTTTCATAGGTGATGCTGTTCTGACCCAGGCCCTTTTCCAACAAATCAAACACAATCCAAAGGGAACAGAAACCTTTTAATGCTTCTGCAGAATAATTAGCTGTGATAAACACAAGCTTTGCCAAACTGTGCGAGACTTGCCAAAAGATAACAGACAAGAAATAATTTGTACTACATGAATCTTCAAATACAAACTCAGGATACTGGAATGTCCACGAGGCTGAGTTTCAAAACGTCTTTGCCTTCTGCAAAGAAGGTTCGTTTCACAGCTGCCTCTTATCTTCTTGAAGGAGAGGCCATTACCTTGCAGCCTTACTCCCGAGTTGCCCATGCTGTTGTAGCTGCTCTTTCCTGTGAGCAGCCCTGCAGGCACGTGCACTTGGCACAGGCTCCTCGGGAACCTCTTCATCACTGCTGCCAGCTCCCACAATCTCTGAAGGCAGCAGTCCACTCCCTAATGGTCCTGGCCCCTCATTTGAGTCCTCGCTCTCCTCAGCTGTCGGCACTTGCTGCCGGCTAACCATGACAGATACTGTTTTTCACCAGTACCCTCTTTTGGTCCATCCTCTGAAGACAAGGCGTGTTCAGCAACCCTCTGATTTCTTACAAGTGAGCGGAAGTAAACCTGCTACATGGTTGAAGCCGGGGGGGGGGGGGGGGGGGGGGCGGGGAGAGAGATGTTTAAGGATCAAACAACCAATTGTACAGCTCTTGATTGCAGACATTGTGGTCCAGAGACTAAAGGCTTTTATGCTTCCCTCCATTGCAGCAAAATGCTTTGATGAGACTCTGTATGAATACTTTGAGGTTGGAGACAGTTGGGCCAGAATCTACCAAGGCTCAATACAAGCATGCACCTGTGTTAAAGGCACAACTGACTGCCGTCCAGAAATATATACAGGTATTGTGGCCAGGGAAATGTTTATTAGAATGCTTCCTTTGATGTATTGCAAAGAGATCAATCAATCAGAATATAGCTGGAAGGGACCCTGGAGGTCATCTCGTCCAACCCCCTACTCAAGCAGGAGACCCTATACCATTTCAGACAAGTGACTGTCCAGTCTCTTCTTAAAAACCTCCAACCCACAACTTCTGAAGGCAACTTCTGTTCCATTGGTTAATTGTCCTCACTGTTAGGAAGTTTCTCCTTAATTCCAGGTTGCTTCTCTCCTGGATTAGTTTCCATCCATTGTTTCTTGTCCTGCCTTCTGGTGCTTTGCAGAATAGCTTGACTCCCTCTTCTTTGGGGCAGCCCCTCAAGATAGAATGCTGCTATCATGTCCCCCATAGTCTTTTTTATACCTAAACTGGCCAAGCCCAAATCCTGCAACCATTCTTCATGTGTTTTAACCTCCAGGCCTTTAATCACCTTAGTTGCTCTTATAAGTGAGTAAACGTTCTATGGTGAGTAACCCTTTCAGGAGGCATGAGTAGAGCAGAAAAGGTGCTGAGGTAAAAAGGGTTATGTGATTGGCCAGCATAAGAGAAAGAAAGAAAGAAAGAAAGAAAGAAAGAAAGAAAGAAAGAAAGAGAAGAAAAGAAAGAAAGAAAAAGAAAGAAGGAAGGAAGGAAGGAATGGAGGAAGGAAGGAAGGAAGGAAGGAAAGAAAGAACAAGAGAAGAAAGAAAGAAGGACAGGACAAGGATAGGAAGGAAGAAAAGAGAAGAAGAAAGAAAGAAGCAAGAAAGAAAGGAAAGAAAGAAAGAAGAAAAGAAGAAAGAAAGAAGGAAGAAAGAAAGGAAGAAAGAAAGAAAGAAAGAAAGAAAGAAGAAAGAAGAAAGAAAGAAAGAAAGAAGAGGGAGGGAGGGAGGAAGGGAGGAACGGAAGAAGGAAGGAAAAGAGAAAGGAAAGGAGGGGAAGGGAGGGGGAGAGAGGGAGGAAGGAAAGAAAGGAATGGAAGGAAGGAAAGAAGAAAAGAGAAAGGAAGAGGGAAGGAGGGAAGAAGGAGAGGGGAGAGGGAGGAAGGATGGGAGGGATGGGAAAGGAAAGGAAAGAAACAGGAGAAATGCCACATTTCACTATTGGCTGGCTGTTTCCCAATATTTAAAGTGAAAACACCTAAACCTGGTTCTGCAGGTGAGGCTTCCTCAAAGGTTCTTCACGGTGGCTGGACAAATCTCAAAAACCATCCACAGAAATGCCAGTTCCAGGCATAGCTCTCAATGCTTCGTATTTTAATGCTTCGTAACTGTCGGTTTTAAGGGGCCCCCTTTTGCCTGTGCTTGGCTTCCCCCCTTTCCCAGGCTGTCCTTCCGACCCCTGCCTGCTCCGGGGCAGCCGCTCTTGCAGGAGGACGCTACTCTCGGACATGACCATCTGCGTGTGCAGCCACCTCTTCAGAGGGAGACACTGCAACCTGGGTGAGCCTAAGTCACATTTTTCAATGCCGTTGTTGTAACTTTGAGCAGTCACCCAACGGAGCGCTGTAAGTCAAGGGCTATTTGTGTTACTAAAAGGATGCAAACAATGCGCGCGCACCACCGCCACCCCCGAAGGGCGATCTTCCAGTTGAACATTTTATTTGAACTTGGAACAGTGGTAGGATTCAACTGATGTAACAACCGGTTCAGTGAGCGCGATCCATTTTTTATTTATTTATTTTGGCACGGACTTGGATCTTTTTGCCTTTCCTTCTTCATCAGCTCCAAGTCAAAGCTGTTATTTGGGCAATGCAACCAATTACCTGGGCCTGGCCAAGAAGACTATCTCTGGAGATGATTGCCTTCCATGGACATCCGACCTCCTCTCCTACGACGATCCTCAAACAAACGCGGTGCAGCTGGGATTGGGCTCCCATTCCTACTGCCGGTAAGACGCCAGAGGAGTAACTCCTTTGTAAGAACAGTTTGGAGTAGGTGTCAATCATCCAGGTCATGGCTTTTCTCAGAATTTAAGATCAAATCGTCAATTGGGTCTCCATTGAATGCTAGTCCTATAAATTCTAATTATTGCTCCTGTAGCTCTGACAAGCCAATTAAGTGTGATGGTGAAAATAAAGTGTGAATATGCTGCATATGGGATGGGCAAATTGTCGCCTTGATTAAATATCAAATATGTAAAGGGTTGCTGCATAAAAGAAGAAATGGACTTATTCTTGATTGCCCCAAGGAACAAAATTAGAAGCAAGTTAGTTCAGACTAAGACATCAGAATAATATTTCTGTTTATACAGTCTTTGAGGGGCCTTTGGTGCTCTCTGACCTTGCTTGTTTTCTTGCAGATGTTTCACTGTCCATTACTCATTATCACATTATTATATCATTAGCACAGTTGAGAAAGTCCAGAAATATTTCACAAGAAGAGTTCTTCACTCCTCTACTCGTTGCAGAATACCTTATGCCACCAGACTCGAAATTCTAGACCTAGAAAACCTTGAATTACGCCGCCTTTGGTCTGATCTAAGTATGGTATATAAAAATCATACATTGCAATGACTTACCTGTCAATGAATACTTCAGCTTCAGCCATAACAACACAAGAGCACACAATAGATACAAACGCAAGGTTAATCGCACCAAACTTGATTGCAGGAAATATGACTTCAGCAACAGAGTGGTCAATGTCTGGAATACTCTACCTGACTCTGTGGTTTCTTCCCCAAACCCCAAAAACTTTAACCTTAGACTGTCTACTATTGACCTCACCCCTTTCCTAAGAGGTCTGTAGGGGGCGTGCATAAGCGCACCAACGTGCCTACCGTCCCTGTCCTATTGTTTCTTTTTTATTTTTCTTATATGTACCCATTTCATGTATTTATAACTATGTATATACAGTACTTATACCTATTATCTTGTAAGCGATCGAGAAATCATCTGTGCTAGTTAGGAGTAGAGTTTGCTGTCATTTTATATTCTAGTGCAATGATGGCGAACCTTTTTGCTGCGGTGTGCCAAAAGTGCACATATGCGTGATAGTGCATGCGTGCACATGCCAGCACCCACAATGCAATGCGGCCCTCCCCCTGCGCATGTGCACGCAACACCTCCGCCCGACCCCCTTACCAGCATTGTGCATGCACGTGCCTCCCAGCTGATTTTCGGCCTGTTTAAGGAAAGTCTCTGTGGCCTCAGGAGGCCGGAAAACGGGCCTTCCAGAAATATCGGAAGTGCCTGTTTTCAGCCTCCGGAGGGCCTCTGCAACCTCGGGAGACTGAAAACAGGCCCGTTTCGGCACTTCCGGTATTTCCAGAAGGCCCGTTTTTCGGCCTCCCGAGTCTGCAGAGGCTTCCTTCGAGCCTCCGGGAGGGCAAAAACGGCCTCAAACAGGCTAAAAATCAGCTGGGAGGCGCGCACATGCACAGTGCAGGTAAGTTTGGCTGGGGCTCACGTGCCCACACAAATGGCTCTGTGTGCTACCTGTGACAGGCGTGTCATAGGTTTACCATCATGGTTCTACTGGCTTGCCTATCAGTGTTGCTGAGAGCATCCCTTACTAGCACTGATGATCCAAGAATGATCGCTTCTCATCCAAGCAAAGCCAAGCATTCTCAGCCAAGTGAAGCATGGCTGGCTGGGGGATTCTGGGAGTTGAAGTCCACAGGCCTTAGGACACCCCTGCTGTATATGGTGTAATCGGTTTACAAACTCCCTAAATTGCTGGCAAGACCATGGACCAAGAAAGAGGATCATGCCAAGTAAGGCAAAGAGTGAGAAAGCAAAGAGAAGGCAGAATTGGCTTTGGTGACTTGAGATCCCAAGCACCACTTAGGATGGCTCCTGGAGGGAGGGA
This sequence comes from Bungarus multicinctus, assembly GCA_023653725.1. NCBI lineage: Eukaryota > Metazoa > Chordata > Lepidosauria > Squamata > Elapidae > Bungarus > Bungarus multicinctus. The sequence continues at coordinate 56,108,763 of CM042849.1, forward strand.
ATTTGGAGGAGGGGTCCCACAAAGCCACCCCAGATTTATTAATTTCATTTATTTATTTATTTATTTTATTTATTTATTTATTTATTTTGTTTGTTTGTCAAACATGTACAAGATAACAAGTATGAACATATAAACAAGAACTAAGGAAGTAAATACAGATAAATGGGGACAGTTAGACAGGGACGGTAGGCACACTGGTGCACTTATGCATGCCTCTTTTAGGACCTCTTAGGAATGGGATGACAGTTTGAGGTTGAAGCTGTGAGGGGGTTGAGGCTGTAACAATGGAGACTGGTAGGGCGTTCCAGGCATTGACCATTCTCTGTGGCCGAAGTTGTATTTTCTGCAATCGAGTTTGGAGCAGTGTACCTTGAGTTTGTATCAGTTGTTTGCCCATGTATTACTGTGATTGAGGCTGAAGAAGTCCAGAGGTGGTATTCAGCAGGTACTGACCAGTTCTAGAGAACCAGTAGAGGAAATTTTGAGTAGTTCGGATAACTGGCAAATCCCACCTCGGACTGGAGATGTTACAGTATCCTTCCCCTGCCATGCCCACCAAGCCACACACACAGAACTAGTAGTAAAAAAAATTTGAATCCCACCACTGTCGTTGACGGGCAAGATGTTATAGCAGACAATTTTGATCGGACAGCAGGAGGCGCAATTCCAGATTGTCCAGGCTCAAAATTTTGAGCCTGGAGGCATAGAAAGTTCTAGTGTGAGTAAAGGAATGGAGTACTCTATTCGAGAAATACCTCTGAACCTGCTCAGTTGTGTTAATGTCCGATATACAGTGCGGGTTCCAGGCGGACGTGCTGTATTCGAGAATTGGTCTGGCAAAGGTTTTGTATGCCCTACTTAACAATTCAATGACAAAGAGGTCCCTCACAGATAGCTGGGCATCTCCTAAACGTCAAGGAGCCATCTTGGAGTCCTTTCCCGGCTCTTTCTTCTGACATTAGCAAATCCTAAGTCAAATCCACTTTTGAAACGTGGGAACTCCTAACAAAACCAGAAGACATCGAGCCTGGAAGTCAATGGGTTACTCAAAGAGTTAATTCCTTCATTTTTTCCAATGTCTTAGAAGTCCAGATGAGGATGAGCAGCCGTGGTGCTATTTCATTAAGGATGGTGGGCTGTCTTGGGGATACTGCAATGTGTCATCATGCCGTAAGTAACCTGTAAACCGCAGGATTTAATTTGGGTTGCACCGCAAAATTAGCCCAAGTATGGACAGACGCAGGGGTGGGATTCTACTGGTTCAGATCAGTTCGCATGAACCGCTAGCTCCAACAATGAACTGGCAGCGAACCGGTTCGCTCAGATGATCACGTGGGCCCGACCGCCCACCCCTGCACTGTACTTATATCCACTTAGCTGATTTGCGCGGCAAAGCGTATTACTGCTCCTCAGCTATGTTACTTTCTAGTAGTAGCAGGTAAGTTTTTTCAGAAAGCAGCTCACACATGCACAACGCATGTGCGCATGCACAGCACATGATCACTGAACCAGTTGTTACACCAGCAGCATCCCACTACTGGACAGACGTGTTCGTAAATGTAGATGTGATAATAGCCAAAAAGCAACAGGAGCCCGGGAACGATAAAGAGCTTGTTTATTTAGCATTTGCAAAGGCCAGGACCCCTTCTCCCTCAAATGAGAGAAATAGGAGACCCTTCCCAAAATCCCCATTGGAGATTTTTATATGCTTCTGCATACAAGATTCTGTTAATATCACCTTATCCCGTTTCCTACTTACTGGGTAATTTTCCAGTAACACCTCCTGTTGTGGTTAGCCGGCAGCAGGTGCATATGGCTGAGGAGAGCGATGACTCAGATGAGGGGGCCAGGACCATCAGGGAATGGACTGCTGCCTTCAGAGATTGTGGGGGCTGGCAGCAGTGATGAGGAGGTTCCCGAGGAGCCTGTGCCAAGTGCACGTGCACAAAGGATTGAACAATTACAAAGGAAGAATAATTACAGCAGCACAGGTGACTCGGGAGAAAGGCTGCAAGGTAATGGCCCCTCCCTCAAGAGGATAAAAGCCAGGTTTGGAAAAGCCTTCTTTGCAGAAAGGAAAGAAGCTCTGAAGCTCAACTGGTGGACCTCTTAGTTTGGAGAATCTTGTAAATTAGTTCTTATCTCTGGGTTTTAGACAGCCTTGACAAACAACTTGGCAAGGCTCTTTCTTGTCAGAGATAATTGTTGGAAAGCAGCCTTTTATCTGTAAAGGAACAGCATTCGTGATTAAACCTTGAAAGGTGGGGGCTGCTGCCTTTGTCTGTGTTTGTTCTCAGGGAACCTGGTTGGTTCAAACACCTAATCTCATTTCCAGATAACTCCATCTCTTATGGCGTATCCCCATGATGGCGAAACTAAGACATGTGGGCCGGACGTGGCATGTAGAGCCATTTCCCCCAGCATGCGAGAGCTTGCCCGGAAGAGCCCCACTGCGCATGTGTGCGCGACACTGCCTCCCGACAGATGATTGTGGGGTATCTGGTGTGCATGCACAGAGGATGCATGGGAGACACATGCGCATGTGCAGAGGCATGCAGCATGCATGTGCAGAGGTGTGCAGCATGCGCTGGGGGTTGCTCGCGCATGCAAAGACGCACGGCATGGGGGGGTGACTGCATGCATATGTGTGGACGCATGGCACACGGAGGGGTGATTGCGTGTGCATGCACAGATGTAGGGTGCATGGAGGGGTGATCGCGTACGCATGTGGAGACACATGGTATGCGGCGGGGGAATTGCGTGTGCAGGTGCAGAGGCGTGCTGTGCACAGCAGGGGAGTCATGCGCACAGGCGCAGAGATGCATGGCACAGGGCGGGGGAATCGTGCATGCAGGTGTATGGCACGTGGTGGAATCGCTTGCGCAGGCGCAGAGATGTGCTGCACGCAGCAAGGGAATTGCGTGCACATGTGCAGATACGCACAGCACTGCAGGGGATCATGCACACATCCCAGGGGGCTGGGGAGCCAGCACCCATTGCCTTCTGGGTGTTGGCACATGAGCACGAGCGCACAAGCGCATGCGCAATTATCAGCACAGGAGCCGAAAAAGGTTTGCCACCACTGGCGTATCCTATATCCTGTTTGGCAGACTGGTATGAACATCAGCATTTCTTAATTTTAGCACACAATAACACATTAGTGTGTACTGCCAGGTCTGTGACTTGCCAAAAATTTGACATGTTCCAGAGTACAAAATAACTTTGTTTTTGTGATTAATACAACATTGATATAATCGTTAGTTAATATTCCAGTAATATTCCAGTAATATTGCCATAGGTCATTGATAGGATAAATATGGCATTACTTATGTTTTTTTATTTTCACATAATTCTCAATATTTAATTTTACATATCACAGTAGACTTTAAAAAAACCCTGCAGTTATCAATCAGTGTCACATCAATATCAATATTCGTGTCCATACCATCCTTCTGGTCAGTCTCTCCTCACTACAGGTAGTCTTCGAAATCTCTGTTGTTAAGTGAAATCTCTGTTGTTAAGTGAGACATTTGCCAAGTGAGTTTGGCCCCATTTTACGACTTTTCTTGCCACCATGGTGATGCGGATCGTTGCATTTCTCAAATTAATAACATGGTTGTGAGGTTGTGAGATTATGATAAAAATAAAACAACGGATTGTGATAATCAGAATCCGTAACAGGCTTTCTTTGATATTTCAATATCAACCCCCGATCTCCCAGACCGCAGTTGGAGAGAAAGGAGACACCTCCCCTTCCAGTAAATACAACCTCATATAGGATTATCACATTTAGAAGATTACATAACACTCCCGGTTTTGCACATATAGCAATTACAGAGATTCTCATAAGAAATCCATGGAAATCCCCCAACTTTCTCCACTTCGCCATTTATCATCAGATTTCCTGTTTTCTACTTAAAAGATTACACAAGAGATCATTAATAACTCTTAACAAAGCAATGGTGATAAATATGAACCAGTGGCCAAGCGCCTGAATTTTGATCAGGTGACCACAGGAATGCCGCAACCGTCGTATGTGTGAAAAACGGTGCCAAGTCTCTTTTTTTTTTTTCAGTGCCTTGGTAACTTTGAGCAGTCACTAAATGAACTGCTGTATGTCAAGGACTGCCTGTATTACAGAAGGCTTAGCAAGGACAGGTTCCTCTCTTCTAGAATAACAGTAAAAGATTCACTATCCAGTTGTGTCTGATTGTAGGACCCGGTGCTCATCTCCATTTTTAGATGAAAGGAGCCAGCATTGTCCGAAGACCTTTCCGTGGTCAGGCGGCCAGCATGGCTATACGTCAAATGCTCACGGAACGCTCTTAACTTCCCACCAAAGTGGTACCTATTGATCTACTTGCATTTGCATGCCTTCGAACTGCTAGGAGGGCTGGAAATGAGACAAGGACGGGAGCTTACCCCGTCACGTGGCACTTGGGTCTTGAACCCAGGCTATCGGCAGATAAGCTCAGCAACTTTAACCACTGAGCCATCACACCCTCCCCCTCCTACAACAACATTCTGAAAAGCAAACGGAAGGAAAATCCAATAAGGAAATAAGAGATTCCCTATTCTCACCCTTCTTTCAGAAAGTGGGCGCAGAGGGCCACCGCCACCACCGCCGCCACCAAACTTTCTTCCAGAAGTTGTGGATGAGTTTGTCGCGGTCAAGAAGTCATGTGGGAGGAGGCACAAGAAACAGAAGTTTGTAAGACCCCGAATTGTGGGGGGATCTTCTGCCTTGCCAGGATCCCACCCCTGGCTGGCCAGCATAAACGTCGGCAGGAATTTCTGTGCTGGAAGCCTTATTCGCTCTTGTTGGCTGGTCACATCGGCCCATTGTTTCGCTAACAGGTAATGCCACTTGCTTTGTTGATGGGTCTCAAACTCTGGATTTCTTTCAAAGATCTTCCGGGAGCCAATTGGTGAGGGCTGAGTGAAAATGATTCCCCTGAGCTCCAAAATGGTCCAGACCTTCCTCCACCTCCTTCTTTTTCTCCCCCCTTCTTCCTCCTCCTTCTCTTCTTCTTCCTCCTTCTCCTCTTCCTTTCCTGCTTCTTCCTCCTTTCCCCCTTCCTCCTCCTCTTCCTCCTTCTTTCCCCTTCTTTCCAGCCTCCTCCTCCTTTCTCCCTCCTCCTCCTCCTCCTTTTTCCTCCTCCTCCTTTACCCCCTTCTTCCTCCTTCTCCTCTCCCTCTTCCTCCTCCTCCTTCTTTCTCCCTCCTCCTCTTCTTCTTCTTCCTTCTCCTCTTCCTTTCCCTTTTCTTCCTACTCCTTTACCCGCTTCTTCCTCTTTCTCTTCCCCTTCCTTCTCCTCCTCCTCCTCTCCATCTTCCTCCTTCTTTCTCCCTCAGTTTCCTCCTTTTCTTCTCCTCCTCCTTCCTCCTTCTCTTCCTTTCCCTCTTTTTCTTCTTCTTCTTCCTCCTCCTCCTTCATTTCTCTCTGCTCCTGTTCAGTTCCCAGGGACCTCCTCCAGTTACCCCACTGAGTGCAGAGTTGAATGAATGAGGGTGACAGAAGATGGCACTCCCAACCCCCAACCCCAACCTCTTTTTAACATGTGCTGCATGGCTGTGGTGGCCATCTTGACTTTCTGACCTCACCATATGGCCACCTCTGCTTGTATTCTTCTTCAGACCCCAGAGGACTGAAGCAAGAAGGAAGGAGAAGCATGAAGCCCCATCACTCAGCAGACAGAGAAACAGGAAGGGAAGACTGCATCTTGGTACCTTCTGCCCAGGCAGAAAGCTTTGGATGCTGGAATTGGCATCCTTGCCTTCCTGACTTTGGCTCTGAGAAAGATTGGATCAGTGATCAACTGCCCATACAATGGGGTGAAGGCTCAGGATAGGATGCCTGTCAACTCGTAAAGCATTCCTATGCCTATTTCTGAGTTGCCATAGGAAGGAGGGGGAGAAACCTATACGAAAGAAAAAAAACCCAGAAGCACATTCCACACTTACAAAGATTTTATAAGACTTTAACTTATAAAGATTGTGTTGTGGTTAGCCAGCAGCAGGTGTGGACGGCTGAGGAGAGAAAGGACTCAGATGAGGGGCCAGGACCATTAGGGAGTGGACTGCTGCCTTCAGAGATTGTGGGGGCTGGCAGCAGCAATGAGGAGGTTCCCGAGGAGCCTGTGCCAAGTGCACGTGCACACAGGGTTGCTCTTAGGAAAGAGCAGCTACAACAGCACGGGCGACTCGGGAGTAAGGCTGCAAGGTAATGTCCCCTCCTTCAAGAAGAGAAAAGTCAGCTGTGAAATGAACATACTTTGCAGAAGGCAAAAATGTTTTGAAACTCCAGCTTTGTGGACATTCCAGTATCCTGAGTTTGTATTTGAAGATTCTTGTATTGCAAATTATTTCTTGTCTGTTATCTTTTGGCAAGTCTCGCACAGTTTGGCAATGCTTGTGCTTATCACAGCTAATTATTTTGCAAAAGCATTACAAGGTTTTTGTTCCTTTTGGGTTGTGTTTGATTTGTTAGAAAGGGGCGTGGGTCAAAACAGATTGTAGCCTAGGCTACTGGATCTTCTGCCCTCGAAAATCCTTCATTGGAGAATGCGATTGATGACACCCAGCCGTGAATGTGTTTTGTTGGAGAATCTGATTTATGACACACCCGGGATGCGGTGAGGGAAAACAGGGTCTTGGGTGATAGTAAATTACGCATCTCACAGTTGGCTTCATACGGGTTAGTGCTGGACATGTTGCTCCTAATCAATCTTTTGGATTCTTTTGAAGCTTGGCTCGAGACTCATGATTTAATTAGGGCAATTGCTGGAACCCTGACAGTGCCATTAACAGGACTTTTCTCATTTCCTTCAGCCCGCTGACATCAACCATCCATGTGGTTTTGGGACAACATTATTTCAACAAAACAACAGACGTCACTCAGGAATTTAAGATAGAGAAGTACATCATGCATCCTGACTACTCCGTGTTCAACCCAACCGAAAACGATATTGGTGAGCTCTTTTTCTTGTCTCTACTGCCATGTAAAGCAGTGGTCCCCAACCTTTTCGGGGATGGTTTCGTGCACACACTGCTTTTCACAAACACAGCTTCGCATGAGTGCAACACATTCACTTGCCTATTACTTCTGCAGTTCGGTTCCAAATGGGCTGCGAGCTGACACTGAGCCATGGACTGGGAGTTGGAGAACCATGATGTAAAGAGTAAATTCCATTTATTGGATCAAGAATAGAGTAGAGTAAGGAATGGAATGGAATATGATAGGATAGGATGGGATAGAATATGAATATGAATAGAATATGAATAGAATAGAATAATTGTAGAATGAATGAAGAATGGAATGGAATAGAACAGAATAGAATTAGAATAGAATAGATATTTGAATGAAGAATAGAATAGAATAAGAATAGAACAGAATATCAGAATAAAGAGTAGAGTAGAATTAGAATAGAATAGAATATCGGAATAAAGAATAGAGTAGAGTAGAATTAGAATTAGAATAGAGCAGAACAGAACAGAACAGAACAGAACAGAATAGAATAAAGAACAGAGTAGAGTAGAATTAGAATTAGAATAGAACAGAATACAATAGAACAGAATATCGGAATAAAGAATAGAATAGAGTAGAATTAGAATTAGGAATAGAATAGAATAGAATAGAATAGAATAGAATACCACCTATGCTATACCTGTGCGTTTTGGTTTCAGTAGGATAAGCACTAAGGCCATGGGGCAGAGGGCCTTGGTGATGCAGGCTGTTAATCATCTAGCACTTAGTGCAAGCTGCCTGCAATTAATGCAGGCTCAAATCCCACCAGGCTCAAGGTTGACTCAGCCTTCCATCCTCTCAGGGTAGGTAAATTGAGGACCCAAGATTGTTGGGGGCAATAAGCTGACTTTGTAAAAAATGCTGCTTGGGGGAGCCAAAAGCCCTAGTAATAAGCAGGCATTTACAATGGAATGAAGGCTATTGCCGAGCACTTAGCATGGTGCTCCATAAACTGTAAGCCGCCCTGAGTCTCCAGAGAAGGGTGGCATATAAATGCAAATTAAAAAAAATAAAAAAAAAATAAAAATAAATCTACTAATAATTCACTCCCTTCCACATTCAACCTGTTCTTCCCCTCTCTTGCAGTTTTGATCAAACTCAAGAAAGTCAACCAACGCTGTGCAGTGAGATCTCGATTTATTCAACCCATATGCCTGCCAAAAGCTTCCATGTCTTTCCCAGACCACTACAAATGCTACGTTGTCGGATGGGGACACTTGCATCAAAGTAAGAGTTGGGGTGCCTGATCACCCCCTTATTGCCAGGAGTTTCAGCTGACTCCAAGACGAGCTTCATGATGTCTGCCCATCACACTTGGTCTTTCTATAGTTGATGTTTTCAATAGAGCGCTGATGGCACAGTGGTAGGAATGCAGTATTGCAGGAAAACTCTGCCCACAGCCAGCAAGTTCAATCCTGAATCCGGAAGTGGGCAGATGCTGGAGCAGCTTCTGTGGCCCACGGGAAGGTCCCCTTCTTCTAAATTCAAGGGGTCTTTCCCTGCCTTGGAGTTGTTGATGCACCTCTTGTCCTACATCGGTTGAATAAACCCAGGATTCTCAAATGCCGTGGCAGGTTTCCAGAAGACCTTTGTGGACCTCTGGCATTAGGAGTAGAATCTGCCCTCTTCCTCCTGATGACCCTTGTGGGTGCCAAGGAGCCTTGGCTTCTTCCTGGTTGTGCAGGGAACAGTCAAAGAGACCAAGAGATAGGTACAGTGGAAGTGCGAAAGATGTGTGTGCCGGTCACACTTTAGAACATGTAAGGGTGCCTACCAGAAAGTGGGAGGGGCATTACTAATGATTTTTTATTGAAACTCTTGTGGGGGGTCTATGACAATTCATCATGGCCAACTTGCCATGGCCAATGGTCATGGCCTATTTGTCATGACTAACTCACCACAGCCAATTCTCCAAGGCCAACTCTCCATGGCCAACTCACCACAATCAACTTGCCACACCCAACTCACTACAGTCAACTTGCCACAGCCAACTCATCCTAGCCAACTCACTATGGCCAACTTTCCAAGGCCAACTTGTCACAGCAACTTGTCATGGCCAATTCACCAGAGTCAACTTGCCACAGCCAACTCACTGGGGACAACTTGCCACAGCCAACTCGCCATGGCCAATTCACCACGGCCCACGGCCAACTCACCACGGCCAACTCGCCATGGCCAACTTGCCATGGCCAGCTTGTCATGGCCAACTTGTCACGGCCAACTCGCCACAGTCAAATTTCCATGGCCAACTCACCATAGCCAACTTGGCATGGCCAACTAGTCACGGTCAGCTCACTATGGCCACGGCCAACTTGTTGTGGGACGACTCCACTGTATGGGAAGAGTTATACTAATCTCAAAGAAATGATGGAATAAAATCATTAAAGAAGGGATGCAAAAGGAGGGACAAAATGAAATGTGAATGACAAAAATGAAAATATTTTATTTCTTTTAAACAATCGATTTCTTAAATTGTCCTGCATTGAGTTGGCTGTGGCAAGTGGGCAATGACAGGCTGGCTATGGCAAGTTGTCCCATTCCGCTTGTGGGCGTCCTTTTTCCGCTTTGTCATGGAGCTAAAGCCCTTTTTCGGGCCCAGCTGCTGTTCCTCACACTTATTCTCCTTCTCATCCTTTGAGCAGATTCATCCAGATACTCCAATGTGATGCAAGAAGCATTAATTCCGATTATCCCAGATTACAAGTGTCAAAACGCAGACGTTTATGGAGCTGAAATCAGTGAAAATATGTTCTGTGCTGGTTACCTTGACGGCAGGTCAGATGCTTGCCAGGTAATCCTGTGGAGTTTCTGCAGAAATGTGTGGAGTCTGGGCAACTGAATGGAGCTAGCAGAGTGTTTACTGGCCGGATGCCCTTCCTGTCACCAATGTGGAGTTTTGTTCGGCAGATATATTCTCATCGTGCCCTGAGAGAGAAATAGCTGCTTCTACCTAGGATCGAACTCACAGCCTCCTGATTGTGAGGCGACAGCTCCACCTCTAGGCCACCGCATCCCTCCATAGTACATATATATACTATATATGGCTGTTGGTTACCTTGATGGCAGATCAGATGCTTGCCAGGTAATCCTGTGGAGCTTCTGCAGGAATTAGCCGTGTGTGGATGGGACAGCATAAAATTGTGAGGCCATAGTACACACATACACACACACACACACACTTATATTCATCTTCTTTTAACGACCTCATAATCCCTTGCGGGGTGGAGTTTCGGCAATTGAATGGAGATGAGTGTATACTGGCCGGATGCCTTTCCTGTCGCCAGTGCAGAGTTATATTCGGCAGATATATTCCCCATGTGCCCAGAGAGAGAAAAATGTCTGCCTCTACCGAGAATCGAACTGATTCTGAGGTGAGAGTTCCACCTCTAGGCCACCACGCTCCTCCATAGTACACACATGTATATACTATATATGGCTGCATAATTCTCCTATGGATTGTATAAGTCAGCCATTGCAATATTTCATACTTTTTTTTCACTTCCTACCCTGGAGTTTTGGCTGGTTCTCTCCATATTTGATGATTTATTTATTTATTTTTACTTATTTATTTTATTTGTCAATCGCTTACAAGATAATAGGTATAAGTAAAACATAGTTATGTATACATGGATACATATAAGAAAAATAAAATATAAAAGAAACAATAGGACAGGGACGGTAGGCACAGTTGGTGCGCTTATGCACGCCCCCTACAGACCTCTTAGAAAAGGGGTGAGGTCAATAGTAGAAAGTCTAATGTTAAAGTTTTTGGGGTTTGGGGAAGAAACCACAGAGTCAGGTAGAGTATTCCAGACATTGACCACTCTGTTGCTGAAGTCGTATTTCCTGCAATCAAGTTTGGTGCAATTAACCTTGAGTTTGTATCTATTGTTTGCTCTTGTGTTGTTATGGTTGAAGCTGAAGTATTCATTGACAGGTAGGACATTGCAATGTATGATTTTATATACTATACTTAGATCGGACCGAATGCGGTATAGTTCAAGGTTTTCTAGGTCTAGAATTTCGAGTCTGGTGGCATAAGGTATTCTGCAACGAGTAGAGGAGTGGAGAACTCTTCTTGTGAAATATTTCTGGACTTTCTCAACTGTGTTAATATCAGATACGTAATGTGGGTTCCAGACTGATGAGCTGTATTCAAGTATTGGTCTAGCAAATGTTTTGTATGCTCTAGTTATTAGTGTAATATTACCAGAGAAAAAGCTACGTAAGATTAGGTTAACAACTCTTAGCGCCTTTTTGGCTATGTAGTTACAGTGGGCTCTAGCACTTAGGTCATTTGAGATGAGTACTCCAAGATCCTTTACAGAGTTTGGGTCATCAACAAGGTCTTGACTATTCAACCAGTATTTTATTTTCTGATTTTTTTTTTGCCAATATGTAGGACAGAGCATTTATTTGTTGAGATCTGAAGTTACCATTTGTTTGACCATTCTGATACGTAGTCAAGGTCTTTTTGAAGGGTAGCAGTATTTTCTGTGGTGTTGAATAGCTTTACATCATCAGCGAAGAGAACACAGTTGCTCTTGATATGATGGCCATTCACACACACACACACACAAAAATAGTAAAATCTTCAAAAGGTTCAGATTCGGGGAAAATAAAGTGAGCCTAAACCAAGTTCTGGCCTTCAGAGCATATAAAATAACTTTGCAACTGTTTTAGTTCTCTCCAGGTTGAACATCGGTAAGGCATTTGCAAATACAAAATAAAGAGTTTCTTCCTTCCCAGGAGCCTTAATGTTCCGTATCAACCTCCCTTACATCCTGCCAAGTCTGGTCTGGCTGGGTTTGTTTTCCTATCAGCCAAAGGTCCATCACTGGGTGCAGCCAGTGGATGCTGGGAGGTGCGTTTTTTACCGTTGTTTTCCCATGGCTTTTAGCCGTGAGTTTGTTGAGTGCCGTTGGTGTGCACTCCCAGTCAGGCTTAGGCCTAAAAAAATATACGGAAGCTTCCGCCATTCTATTCATTTCTTATTCGGGGATTCGGGGACGTCCCTCCTTTTAATCCCAGGCTCTAGGTTTCATCTGCTGATTTAGGATCAGCTTCTGATACCCCCCAAAAAAGAGCAGGAATGGGCAAATCCGCCCACAGATTTTCACTGTACCCCAAGAAGTCTTGCTGCTACTGAAGTTACTGAATTTCAGGTCCCTCCCTCCCTCCCTTCCTTTCTTCTTCCTTCTTTCCCTCCTTCCTTCCTTTCCCCTCCTTGCTTCCTTTCTTCCTCTCTTCCTTCCTCCCTCTCTTCCTTCCCCTTTTCCTTCCTTCCTTTCTCCTTCCTTCCTTCCCTCCCTCCCCTTCCCTCCTTGCTTCCTCCCTGCCTCCCTGCCTCCCTTTCTCCCTTCCCTGCCTCCTTCCCTTCCCCTTTTCCTTCCTTCCCTCAATCCTTCCCTCCCCCTTTTCCTTGCTTCCTTCCTCCTTTTCCTCCCATCTTTTTTCCCTCCCCTCCTCCCCTCCCCCTTTTCCTTCTCCTTCCTTCCTTCTTTCCTTTCCCCTTCTTTCCTCCCTCCCTCCCTTCCTCCCTGCCTCCTTCCCTCCCCTTTTCCCTTCCTCCCTTCCTCTCTGCCTTCCGTTCCTTTCCCCCTTTCTTCCTTCTCTCACTCCTACCCTCCCCCTTTTCATCCCTTCCTTCTTTTCCTTCTCTCTCTCCCTTCCCTTTCCCCTTCTTTCTTTCCTTCCTTCCTCCCTCTACTCTTCCTCCCCTCCCTCCCTCTCTCCCTCCCTCCCAATCCTATTCCTTCCAGTTCTGAACTGTGCATTTTGGGCAGGTCTTGGAAGGAAGGAAAGCTGAGCTGTGCCTTGTTGAGCCAACCTGTTGAGTTTTGTTACTTTTGATTTTTTTTAAAAAAATTTCTAGCTGCATCCAATTGTGGGAATTGTGGAATTGCTCAGTTGGAACGTGGCTTTCTCGGAGAAGAAGAGTGGGGGTCACAAGAGGCTCTGCCCTCCCCACTTTCCCCTGTCCCCCACACCCTTCTCTCTTCTCCTAACGGATTCCCCTTGCCCCTAGTTTTTACCGGAGACATAGCCAAAAAAAAAAGGCGCCGTTTTCTAATTGCTTTACTTTTCCCTTGTGAGTCCAACTTCCTTTTCCCCTTTACCTTTTCTAGGTTTTTCCCCTCACAATTTTCATCCTTGAGCGTCCAAACAATTCGTTCAGCAGCCCACTCCCCACTTTATTCCCCTCACCGAAATTATGGGTTTCCTTTTCCCAAATCATAGGGACCATTTCCATCTTCACGGAGATCTTCAGGTGTACTGAGAGGACAGGGGTGGGCTTCAAAATTTTTTAGCAAGGGGTTCTCTGACCAGTGGCTGGGTGGGCGTGGCCATGGTGGGCGTGGCCTAGTTGGCCTCCTGCACCACGGAGGCGGGGGGGGGGTGTTTTTGCCCTTCCTGGGCTCCTGTGGCTTTTCTCGAGCCTCCAGGAGGGCGAAAACGACTTCCCCAGGCTCCGGAGGCTCTCTGGAAGCCAGAAACAGGCCCATTTCCGGCCTTCCTGAACTTCCTGGAGGCCTGTTTTTCACCCTCCTCGGGCTCCAGAGGCTTCCCTTGGGCCTCTGGGAAGGTGAAAACAGACTCCCTGGGCTCCGGAGGCTCTCTGGAAGCTGGAAATGGGCCCATTTCCAGTGTTCTCAAACTTCTGAGAGGCCCATTTTTCACCCTCCCCGACCCTCCACATAACACCCTGTACTCACCTGCATCCAAAATGGGCCATGTGGGGACTCCTGGGAGGGGAGGGGTGGGGAAGGCCAGCAAGGAATGGAATTTGGGGGTTCTCCGAACTGCTCAGAATCTTAGCTAGGGGCTCTCCCAACCCCCCGCAAACACCCAGCAGCCCACCCCTGTGAGGGGGGGGTCTACCCATCCATTTCCCCCTAACCAAAACGCAACTACCATTGGAAGTTACCCAAAAAGAAAACCCTTGGCTGGCTGAGATTTCTGACGTCGCGTAGCTCTTCCATTTACCTTCACCTTCTCTATCTCCCAGGGTGATTCGGGGGGCCCCTTGGCCTGCGAAAGGGACGGCGCCTTTTACTTATACGGCATCGTCAGCTGGGGCGACGGTTGTGGCAAGGCCAGGAAACCGGGAGTCTACACCAAGGTGACAAACTACATCAATTGGATCGACCAGGAGATCCAGCGCCAGCCCAAAGGATAATAAGGATGCCTTATCGTAGAGGGAGCGTCCACCTTCTCAGGATGCACCGGTGGTGCGCCCTGCGCTCTTGAGAATAAACGCTCTTTCTACCAAACTGTTTTCTTTTTCTGGTGCTGGCAGAACGAGGGGAAAAAAAGCGGACTCCAAAATCCAAGATGTCCTATAAGGAACTAAAGACTCATGCTTCCCTTGGGATTTCTGCCCGATGTCCGATTAACAGCGTAGGAGAGAGCAGATGGGTTGGTTTTCTTGCTGGACAGGGACCTTGGAGGTTATCTAGTCTAGGGGCCACCAAGTTTTTGGACCTCAGGGACCACGAAACTCATTTCAAATTGTAAAAAGACTTCGGGTAACCACAAATATGGCCAGAGGTACAGTTCTGCTTCTGGGTGTCAACCAGGATTATTCCTGGTTATATCTGTGGCTCTTTGAGGGATTACACTGACTAAACCAGGGATCGCCAACCTTTTGGACCTCAGGGACCACCAAACTCATAATTTTAAATCCTATGGACCACTAATATGAATTTTGACTGACGGTGGCTTGCTGATGGTGGTGGGAAAGTTGGTCCTTTATTCCAGAGCTGCAGGAGTCCCAGGACTGGCCCTTTGGTCATCCCAGAGCAGCTGCTCCTCCTCCTAGGTGCACTGGCCTGCCATGGACTGGAGGAGGTGCTCCAGGATGGCTAAAGGGCCAGTCTTGTGATTACTGCAGCTCTGGAATAGGGGACCAACTTTCCCACCAATGTCAGCAAGCCAGACCCGGGCGGATTTCCCTCCCCCGCCATTGTTCTTACATTCCAGTTCCAGCTCGCGTGGCTTTACTTAAGGTAAGATTTGTACTCGGCTGAAGGGTGGGAGCCAGTGGGTGGGTGGGAGCCAGTGGGTGGGTGGGCCCTGTGATCAGCACAGTCTTGTGTTCCTGCACAGCCTGGGTTAATTGCTTTGGGGAGGACATTTCTCTGCGGACCGCCAAAATTTTCTCGCGGACCACCGGTGGTCCCCGGCCCAACAGTTTGCAACCACTGTTCTAGTCCAACCTCCTGCTCAGGCAGAAAACCCTATCCCATTAAGGAAAGGAAAAAGAAACCTTGCCCTTTAAGGAATAGACAAAGTTCTTTCCTTTGTAGATTCAAATTTCCCGGCTGGGAGAAATGCAAAATGATTTGGTCAGCTGCGTTGAAAATCAGAATCAGTTTATTAATAGGAAGGCAGATAAGAAGAAATCTCACAGCGTTCCTACGATTAATCTAATAAGTGAGTAAGAAAACCTCTCTTTTATACACTTCAGGTTCTTTGATTTGTAGGTGTGAACCCTTGAAATCTTTGGTTTGTGTGTGTGTGTGTGACGAATTCCTGTCTCTTGAGCTTCTTCTTGCATTAAGTTGCAATATCCTGAGTTTCCTATTATGCCTTTTGATTTGCTTTTCAAAAGTTTTTTATAGCTTGCCATCTATTTGATTTCTATGGGAAAGGATCTTAGCTAGTTTGTAGGGGTTTTTTCTCTGTATCTCATGCCTGTTATTTTCTCCTTCCTTTGTTGTGAAAAGTAAGCTGGCTCCAGCTATTTTAATAGCCCTACTTGACGAAGGGTGGGGGCTGTTTTCCTAGAAGAGAGGGGAATCGCTTGCAACTTCCAACACTATTTCAGACAAACAGCTGTCCAATCTTTTCTTAAAACCTTCCAGTGTTGGAGCATTTATAACTCCTGGAAGCAAGTTGTTCCACAGATTAATTGTTCACACTGTCAGGATAACCAATCTCATTGTACGCAGGTTGTACTCTGACAATAAAGGTAGCAATAAGGAAATTTTCCTTAGTTCTAGGCTGCTTCTCTCTCCTTGATGAGTTTCCATCTTTATTGCTTCTCCTGCCTTGTGGTGCTTTGGAGAATAACAGATAATCAGAGTTGGAATGGACCTTGTAGGTCATCTAGTCCAACCTCCCCCCATCCAAGCAGAAGATCCTATACCATTTCTGACAAATGGCAGTCCAGTCTCTTCTTGAAAGCCTCCAGTGATGGCGCTCCCACAACTTCCGAGGGCAAGCTGTTCCATTGATTGATTGTTCTCACTGTTAGAAAGTTTCTCCTGATTTCCAGGTTGAATCTCTCCATCAGTTTCCATCCATTATTCCTTGTCTGGCCTTCAGGTGTTTTAGAAAATAGCTTGACCCCTTCCTCTCTGAGGCAGCCCCTCAAATATTGCAACACTGCTGCCCTGTCTCCCCTGGTCCTTCTCTTCACTAGACTAGCCAGGCCCAGTTCCTGCAACTGTTCTAGTCTCCTCCAGTCCCCTCATTATCCTGGTTGCTCTTCTCTGTACTCTTTCTAGCTTGAAAATAGCTTGACGCATTTCTTCTTTGGGGCAGCCCCTGAGCTATAGGAACACTGCTATCCTTTCCCCCCGGTCCTTCTTTTCATTCAACTAGACATACCCAATTGATAAAACATAGAATAACAGAGTTGGAAGGGAGCTTGGAGGTCTTCTAGTCAAACCCCCTGCCAAGGCAGGAAACCCTACACAACTTCAGACCAATGGTTATCCAGACTCTTCTTAAAAACTTCCTGTGTTGGAGCATTTACAACTTCTGGAGGCAAGTCGTTCAGCTGATTAATTGTACTAACAGTCAGGAAATTTCTTCTTACTTCTAAGTTGCTTCTCTCCTTGGTTACTCAAGTTAGGGACTTAGGCTAAGAGAGACTCTTAACCCAACAGAGAAAACCCCAGGAACAAACTTATCAATTTAGGAGCATTGATGTATAGATCAATGAACAAGATAGGGTTGCTTGTTTTTTTAATTAAAAGGGATATAACAAATACTCTTTACCGAACCGTATTACAATTGAACCCATTTCAAATTTGAAAAGACATAAACATACAAAATCATATTTGAAAAAGACAGTTTACAAGCATTTAAAAAAAGAAAAAGAAAAACCTCATATTTGCCTCAAAGAAAGAGAATTAGATTCAAAAAGTCCTCCCTTTCAGATGAGAAATCTCTCCGGTAACAAGTTGTGTTCTGGATTATTTTGAACAATGGGATCTGCACCATTTCTTGGGAATATGAACATTTATTACAAAAACCCTACTGATGAACAATCAACGGGGTGGAGAGCTTCTTTCTAATGATTGCATGTTTCTTTCTTTTCTTCTCTCTTTTGGGCTCCGATGTCCCACATGCAACCCTGTTTTTTTTAAACGTTGTTTGAAAAAAGTTTTAACCCGCTCTGCCTACCATGTACCATGAGCCTGGATTACAGAATCTCACGATTTGTCTTGGAGGCATACCCATGGGGAAGCCAGATTCGCTTAAGAACCTGCGGCGATTCGTTTAACCACGATGGCAAGAAAAGTTATAGAACGGGGCAAGGCTCACTAAACGAACATTTCATCAAGCCACAGAAATTGTGGTTGTAAGTCAAGAACTACCGGCCCATTTACCACGCTGATTTCTCACAGTTACTTTCGATGCACGATCTTCATTTTACAGTGAATATTAAATCCTTTGTAAAAACTGGCGTCGTGTTAAAATCTCCTCATGCAGTAGAACCTCTGATCTGGAACACTGAAGACCACTACCAAATCGGGTTCTGACTAAGAAATTCACAATCATTATTATTTATCTCCGCAGCTGATTTCTCCTTCTGAACCATTTTATTTTTGTAAGAGCCAAATTTCCAAAATTAGGTTCAGGTCACGACCAAATCAAGTTGCAAAAGTCATGGAATGAATTATGGTGGTCACCAGAGGTTCTACTGTATGTTCGTTCTGTGTATATATTAGGGGATATGTTCTACACCCCCTACATTCATTATGAGGGAACACATTTCTAGTTAACAGGATGAGGACTAAAAAATACACAAAAGAGGCCTTTTCAAACTCCTTAGCTCAATGGAAACATCCACCTCCTGGTATTCAGAAATACCCTGTTTCCCCGAAAATACGTCCTACCCTGAAAGTAAGTCCTAGCTTGATTTTTACACTTGTACCCAATATAAGCCCTACCCCCCAAAATAAGCCCTAATTAAGATCCCGCCCATTCCAGAGTGCACAGGTAAAAATTAAGCTAGGGTGGGGATGGAGGGGTGGAGCTTACCTTTGGACAGTTGAAGCAGGCCTCGCACACCCCAACACCTGCCTGGCTGGCCCATTTCTTCTGCAGCCAGCAAGGCTGGCAAGGCTTTCCTGAAGGCCTCTGGAGCTGATAACAAAGTTCTGGATCGATCCTGATCTCTGTTATTGGCTGCAGAGGCCTTCAGGAAAGGCTTGCCGGCCACAGAAAAAGAAGTTCCTGAAGAGGAGGCCGGCCGTGACGCGCGCAAGTGAGGTTAGTCAGTGGATGACATCCTACCCCCAAAATAAGGCCTGGTGCCTTTTTGGGTGGCAAAAAAAAATATAAGACAGGGTCTTATTTTTGGGAAAACACTATAGCTTTATCCTGCCTCACTTTAAAGACTTTCATAGCCACAGACAAACATGTCTCTTCAGCTTGGTGGCACTTCTGGCTGGGTTAGCTCCTGCTCCTTAAAGTCCAGCCAAAACTGGCCTTCTCATTCTCTCTCCCCAAATTGAAGCACAAATACAGCTTCCTTTTCTATATGTTCTGAGATGAATACTCCATCCATCCATCCATCCATCTATCCATCCATTCATCTCCGTGCCCTCCATTCTTTTACTGGAAGGGATTATACTTGGCTTCCCTTCACTATGTTTACTTAAACTTATACCCTCTCTATAGAGACCATGTCTTCTTCTCCTCCTCCTCCTTTCTTCTTCCATCATGAACTTGGCTTTCAACTCAAACTGTCTCAGCCCCAAGCGGACAGAGTTAGGGTGTGTCACCACATTCCATCTTCAACAACCAAGTTTCTTTTGATATTTCAATTGGGTGCCAGCATTCCAAATTCCATCCAGACCCTTTTCTTCGCCCGAATCCGAGTATAAAATCAAACTGTAGGATTTTTAGGATTCAGCCTAAAAGCTGAAGGTTTAATATCCGTTTCACTCATGGTTGTCACTGGTTCTGATATGACCCCAGAATATCATTATTCCACACACACACATACACCCCGAAATTGGGAATAAGGAAGGAGAAAGAAAACGTATAATATTGGAAGAGGATTGCTAGGCCTTCGTGTTATATTTAAAATATAAATAACATTTTCTGTCTCTCTTAAATGTCTTTTAAAACTAACCGTATTTTAGCACGTACGCTCTGGAAAAA
The DNA here is from genome assembly GCA_023653725.1 of Bungarus multicinctus. NCBI lineage: Eukaryota > Metazoa > Chordata > Lepidosauria > Squamata > Elapidae > Bungarus > Bungarus multicinctus. The sequence goes on from CM042849.1 coordinate 56,128,195, forward strand.
AGCTGTGCTTTGTAGAACGGAACATAATAAATAAATTTGTGGCACACAATCCTTCTCGTGTATTTTTCCCCGCCACCCTGCAGACTACAGTGTTTGCAAGTAGAAGAGTTCTTTCCAAATTTTCCTCTTTTTTTTCCCAACGTAGGTGATCACTGAGTATATTTCAATTATCCTTGAGAGATTCTGGAGTCTCCGATGAGAGAGAAGGAAGATGAGGAGGAGGAAGATCTGGCTTAACAGCAGAGAGGAATCCAGCCAGCCTGGTCAGCCATTCGTTCCCTGATTTTTTTTGGGGGGGGAAGTGAGGGTGGGATTTCCAGGGACTTCCTGCAGGGACCGTCCCCGTGTCTTTCTTCCCGGCTTCTGTTTTCCTGCCTCCTGTCCAGCACAGTGGCCCCACAGCCTCTTCCTGATGTTGCCTGGCTCCTCTTTCTTCTCCATGGTTTTGGACCAAAGGTTTGAAATTACAGCCGTGAGTCCATCTTTTTGGTCCTGTAAGCTTCCGGAGATTGCTTCTCATCACTTGCCTTTGTTTTCTTTCCCCCCCCCCCGTTCAGCGCCGTTAAGATCGGCGCTGTTTCTCAAGCAGGAAACCAAATGTGTCAAAGTGTGGAAAGGAGATTTTCGGAGATCAGGGTTGGATTTAAATTTTGTGAACTGTCAATCAGAAACAGAAAGAGAAGAAGGCTGAATGGATTAAGCAGACTCTGGGCAACTGCCTTTGCTTCTTCTATCTCATCCCATTCAAGGTCCACCCCACCCCCCCCGCCCCAGCAGAACATCCTGGAACCCTCTTCCCCCCTGCAGTTCCACAAAACATCTCGACTTGAATTCAACAATACAACGCGAAAGGTCTCGCCTGCCAAAATCATCATCATCTTTTAACTCATAATCTCTTGTGGGGTGGAGTCTGGGCAACTGAATGGAGCTTTACTGGCCAGATGCCGTTCCTATCTTCAATGCGGAGTCTTGTTCAGTGGCTATATTTTCATTGTCCCCAGAGAGAGAAATAGCTGCCTCTCCCTAGGATCGACCTCACAGCCTCCTGATTGTGAGGTGAGAGCTCCACCTCTAAGGCCCATCGCACCACTCCTCTCGCCTGCGGGCCTAGAAAACAGGGGATGGCCCTAGTTGACCCACCTAGTTCGAAGCAAAACACCTTCCTGGGCCTCAGGAGAGAGCAGAAAGCAAGGACAGCCCTGGTGTCAATCGTTGGATGACAACCCAGGTCTACGTGGAGCGATGGGTCCCCAACGTGAAAGTCCCACCCACCTACAGCCCTGCCTTTTGGATTTCTTGTGACACCTTTCAGGAACACCACTGATGATCAGCCTTGGCTCCAAAGGAGAGGTGGGTCATCAGGAACTGGCATGGACACCCTTTGTATTTGTTCTTCCTTCAGTCTCTCTTCACTGCAGTGGTGGGTTTCCACACATTTTTCCTACCGGTTCTATGAGAACACACTTCATGCGCGGGCATGCAAAGACCGCCCTCTGTGTCAACGCTGGTGAGCTGAGCTGAGCTGTTTCTCAGCTCAGCTGAGTCACAGCAATCCGCTCTGCCACGCGAATCAGCTGGGCTAATAAACAAGGAAATATAGGAAAGGTAATGATGGGGGGGCAGTCAGAGGCGGTATTTGCTGATTCTCTGAACTATTCAAAATTTCCGCTACCGGTTCTCCAGAACTGGTCAGAACCTGCTGAATACCCACCTCTGGTTTATTCATTGCATTCATACTCCACTTCCTTCAAATATGGCTGACAAACCATTATGCTTAGCTTGGTAACAGAATTTTTGGCATGCACACATTACAGTAGTTCTCGACATACAACCACAATTGAGCTCAAAATTTCTGTTGCTGAGTGAGACATTTGTTAAGAGAGTTTTCCAGTGGTGGGATTCAACATTTTTTTACTACTGGTTCTGTGGACATGGCTTAGTGGGCATGGCGTGGCTTGGTGGGCGTGGCTTGGTAGGTGTGGCAGTGGAAGGATACTGCAAAATCCCCATTCCCTCTCCCACTCCTCTAACCTGCTTTCCAGCTCCATTCTCCTGTGCAGGACAACAAAAAAAGACCCAGCCAATCAACTGAGACTCAATGGGAGGCAGAGAATAGATGAGGGCAGGGCCAGTCAGAGGTGGTATTTGCTGGTTCTCCGAACTACTAAACATTTCTGCTACCGGTTCTCCAGAACCGGTCAGAACCTGCTGAATACCACCTCTGATTCCCTCCCTACTCCTCTAACCTGCTTTCCAGCTCTGTTCTCCTATGCAGGGCAAAGAAGACCCAGCCGATCAACTGGGACTCAATGGGAGGCAGAGAATAGATGGGGTTGGCGGGGCCAGTCAGAGATGGGATTTGCCGGTTCTCCAAACTACTCAATATTTCCACTACCGGTTCTCCAGAACCAATCTGAACTGGCTGAATACTACCTCTGATCAGATTCCCCAATGTAGCTTTGCCCTCCCTGCCGTTCCTCCCCCACCAAATAAACTCCTATTATCAAGCCCAAATTTTATTCGCTAAAGAATTATCCTGCAAGGAGAGGAAGCAGTTTCTTTAACCGTTTTGATTTACCTGGAAGGAAGAAGCTATCCTAGGGATATGAAATAAGCCATTTCTATCAAAACAGGTTAATTTTGCTTTCTTTTTCTTTTTCCCCTCCAGGTAGACATTTAAACATTGGCTTTGGTGATCATCTTCTCCAGTAAATTCATCATTCGTTCCTGCAGCTGCAGGCTTTGGACCTGGATAATGTTTTGCTGGTCCAGAGTCCTTCGCACTTCACGACACGTTTCCTCCATGGCCCTGCTCAGCTTCTTCTGCTCTTCCAGCATGGCCTCCATCAGCTTCAATTTCTTCTTCTGAAAATTGCAGCTCTGCACTTTTCTTTTCTTCACTGGTCGCTCTTCTGTTCTGAAACGGGAAAGCTTCAGCATTAAAAAAAAAACCCCATCGCGAGATTAGCCAAGATGTTCCCCAATATGATCCCAAACTGCTGGAAGTGCAGCTACATTCAAGGAACATGGATGGACTTGCCTATGTGCACAGAAATGTTGGCCAAAAATTAGAATCTGGATATTAGAAATAACGAAACAGAAATTAAAATTTGAACCTGAAATCTTTTTATTAGGCAGGATAGAACTAAATCTGAAAAAGAAACACCAATACCTGATTTTGCATGTCTTAACTGCAGCCAGATTAAGCTTCGCCCAAAATTGGAAACTCACTACGACCCCCTCAGAAAGCATGGTAATTAATAAAATACATGAGTCTGCTGAGATGGATAGACTAACTAAACTCTTAAAAAATAATCAAGATAGTGACTATTACAAGGTATGGGATATCTGGTATGATTGGTTAAAGAAAAGGAGATATCTGATAATCTGACAATATATTGAAAACAAGGGTGACGTGTAACTAATTGTAAATTTATACATATATAATTAAAGACATAAAAAAATGAAGAAGTTATTGTAACAAGGTATAACACGTCAATAATAGAAATGTATAAATGTAACAACTGCTCAAAATCTGCTGCAAAATGTATATAGATATATATGTTTGCTTGTCTGTTTTTAACTTTATAAATATTGAATAAAAACTTTAAAAAAAAACCCTGCTTCGTGCGCCGTGATCGTCTTTGCAATGTTACGATATCAAAATAATCCAAGGGCACATCCCATCCCTGCTTAATAACGATAGGAGGTAATATAGAAGAATAAAAAGAAAGAGAAAAGCTTGAAAAATTATAGAAGCAAGAGATTTCATGGACTTTGGAATAATCGCTTAAACATGAGCCAGCCGTGTGCAGCAGTAGTCAAAAAAAGCTAATGCAATCGTTGCTTGGATAAACAGAGGCCTAGAATCAAAATCACGTAAACTATTAGTATTGCTTTATTAAACTCTTAGTAAGACCACACTTGTAATACCACATCCAGTTTTGGTCATCACATTACAAAAAAAGATGTTGAGACTTTGGAAAAAGTGCAGAGAAGAGCAAGAAAGATGTTTAAAGGCCTGGAGACTAAAACATATGAAGAAGGGTTGCAGGATTTGGGTTTGGCTAGTCTTAGAGAAAAGAAGGACTGGAGGGGGGGGGGGGACATGATAGCAATATTCCAGTATTTGAGATGCTGCCACAAAGAAGAGAGGGTCAAATTATTCTCCAAAGCACCTGAAGACAAGGCAGGAAACAAAGGATGGAAACGAATCAAGGAGAGAAGCAACCTGGGATTAAGGAGAATAACAGTGGGGACCATGAGCCAGTGGAATGGCTTTGCCTTCAGATGTTATGGTTGCTTCATCACTGGAGGGTTTTAAGAAGAAACTGGGCAGTCGCTTGTCTGAAATGGTATAGGTAGGATTTTCTGCTTGAGCAGGGGGCTGGACTAGAAGACCTCCCAGGTCCCCTTCCAGCTCTATTCTGATTGAATGGATGGGAACTCATCAGGGAGAGAAGCAACCTGGAATTAAGGAGAAAAGTCCTAACAGTGAGGACAATCAACCAGTGGAACAGAAGTTGCCTCCAGAAGTTGTGGATGCTCCATCACTGGAGGATTTTAGGATGAGATTGGACAGCCACTTGAGCATAGGATTGGACTAGAAGATCTCCAAGGTTCCCTTCCAACTCCATTCTGATTCAGTGGATGGAAAAGGAGAGAAGCACATGTGAAGCAAAACATAAATCACTGAACCGGTAGTTACATCGGTCGGATCCCACCTCTGGAGAGAAGCAACCTGGAACTAAAGAGAAACTTCCTAACACTGAGAACAATTAACTAGGAAGGAACCAGAAGGAACAGAAGTTGCCTTCAGAAGTTGAGGCTGCTCCATCACTGGAGGATTTTAAGAAGAGACTGGCCAGTCACTTGTCTGAGATTATATAGGGTTCCTGCTTGTGCAGGGGGCTGGACTAGAAGACCTCCAAGGTCCCTTCCACCTCTATTCTGATTCAACAGATGGAAACTAACCAAGGAGAGAAGTAACCTGGAATGAAGGAGAAACTTCCCTAACAGGGTGCACAATTAACCAGTGGAACAGAAGTTGCCTTCAGAAGTTGTGGGTGCTTCATCACTGGAGGATTTCAAGAAGAGATTAGATACCCACCTTGCCTGAAATCTTCTAGGGACTCCTGCTTGAGCATGGGGGTGGACTACAAGACCTCCAAGGCCCCTTCTTAACTCCATTATTCTATGTTTCATACATTATTCTATGTTTCATATATTAGGTATATATTTTTAATGAAAAGAAGGACTAGGAGTGACAAGACAGCAGTGTTCCAATATCTGAGAGGCTGCCCCAAAGAAGAGGGGGACAAACCAAAAGACAAGACAAGGAAGAAGAAATGGAAATTAACCAAGGAGAGAAGCAACCTGGAATGAAGGAGAAACTTCCTAACAGGGGGGACAATTAATCAGTGGAACAGAAGTTGCCTTCAGAAGTTGTGGGTGCTCCATCACTGGAGGTTTTTAAGAAGAATCTGGACAGTCACTTGTCTGAAATACGAGTCAAAGGAATCCAAGAGAGGTTGGAGTTAGATCACTTGTGGGAACTTATTGACTCCAGGATGATTCCTCTCTTAACTCCAACTCCAGCTTGCCAGTCCTAAGTCCTTGAATTAAGGAGAAACTTCCTGACATTGAGGACAATTAACCAGTGGAACAGAAGTTGCCTTCAGAAATTGTGGGAGCTTCATCACTGGAGGTTTTAAGACCAGACAGTCACTTGTCTGAGGTTGGATAGCTTCTCCTGCTTAAGCAGTGGGCTGGACTAGAAGACCTCCAAGGTCCCTTCCAGCTCTCTTCTGATCGACAGCATTGCTTGAAATTTTCCTTTCCCCGTCTCAACTTAAGGCAAATGTTGATCTGAATGGTCCATTGATACCAAGGTGGTACAGATTTCTCTTTTTGGTGTGCAATACTAAACCTTTCAGCTGTTTCCTTCTGACTTCCCAACCCCATCATCACATTTGAAAGTAAAAATGTGGGGTGTTTTACCTTAATTTATACGAAATTAGGCTGGAGGAGCTGTCCGAATGCGCGTCTTCGAAGAATTCTTCTCGTCCTTCGTACGGGAACTGGTTATAGGGCAAATAGAGAGGTGCTGATTTGGTGGAGGGCGACTGGGAGGCTTCAGTCTGTGAGGTGGAAGGGCCCGGTTGCTGGCTATCGTGAATCTTGACATCGTTGTGCTCCGAGACTTTAGATAATATTCGATCAATGGTTTTGAAATAAGGCCAATCGGGTGCCAAAGTTTCACTATCGGTCATGCATTTTAATTTCCTGAGATGACAAAAAACACAATCAGATAGGCAAATGTGTGTCACACCCATGAAAATAAGAAAGATTCACCATAAAATAGGGCATCTAGCAGCTGACAATAGAATACGGATAGAATAGGATAGAATGGAATAGGAGTAAAATAGAATAGAATAAATATAGAATAGGAATAGGATAAGAATAGAATAGAATCCTCCCATCCCAGAGAAGATCGCCAAAGACATCTGCAAGGACCCCAGGTTAGGGTCTATGACAATTCACCATGGCCAGGTCTCCATGACCAACTCACCATGGCCAACTTGCCACAGCCAACTCACCATGACTAACATGCCATGGCCAAGTCTCCATGGCCAGCTTGCCACAGCCAATTCACCATGGCCAACTTGCCACACCCAACTCACCATGGCCAACTTGCCATGACCAACTCACCATGGCCAACTTGCCATGGCCAACTCTCCTTGGCCAAGTCTTCATGGTCAACTCATCACATTCAACTCACCATGGCCAACTTTCCATGACCAATTCATCATGGCCAACTTGCTATTGACAACTCATCATGGCCAACTTGCCACAGCCAACTCACTATGGCCAAGGCTCCATGGCCAACTTGCCACCGCCAACTTACTATGGCCAATTTGCCATGACCAACTCACCATGGCTAACTTGCAACAGCCAATTCACCATGGCCAACTGGCTATGACCAATTCACCATGGCCAACCTGCTATGGCCAACTGTCCATGGTCAAGTCTCCATGGCCAACTTGCCACAGCCAACTCACTACGGCCAACTTGCCATGACCAACTCACCATGGCCAACTCACCGCGGGACAATTAAACAATTCAATTTAATTATTTAAAATAATTTTAAAAGTAATTTTAATTGTTGTGACGCACATTTCATTTTGCCCTTCCTTCGGCATCCTTTCTTTTGTGATTCTAGTCCATGATTTCTTCGATATTAGTGTAGCTCTTGTCCCATGGCGAGTTGGCAACTCTTAACTAAAAGCATTTCTCCCTCCTTTCCGTCTCTCTCCTCTCTTTTTGACTCTGAGGAAAAAAATTCAAAGCAAAAGACCGGGATAAATTCAGACCAGTAGAGCATTCTCAGCCTCTTTGATTTTCCCAATTCTGCAATCTCTCCAGGCCATCAGTCCTGAAGCATGTCAGATTTCTGCTCTCTGCCTACACAGAAATTTGTTGGGGGCAATTTCCCTCTGGTGAAAATTAAAACTGATTGAAGAGGATGCAAAAAAGTCAAGATGGCCACCCCTTATGCCAATGCGGGGGGAGCCCTTGCCCTGCCTTTGGGTGCAGGCATCCCGGATCAAAAAAGACAAACCAAAGTCCTTCACATCCTAAAATGCTTTCAGGGCTCTTTGGAGTTGCCCTCCGTTGACCGAGGGAGGACTGGGTGAATCTTTTAACTCAAGCAAGGAGGCCAAAGTGGATGCACTTCTGAATACCTTTGGCACCCCGGCATTGGGAAAAGGGGACAGCAAAAGCTCCCAGGTTGCCAGGTAGGCATTGAATGCCTTCCAAGAACAGATTGGGTCAGTCAAATAGGAACCGTGTCTGCTGCTACCATGTCTCTTTTCTCCTTTTGGACGGGCACGGAAGGCATTTCCTAGGTGCTGTCTGGGGAGGCCAGCTGTCTGGGTTCAGGGGCAAGAGGGACCAAGATTGGCACAGAGCAGTGGTCGCCAACCAGTGGGCTGGTGGTCCGCAGAGAAATGTCCCCTCCCAAAGCAATTAATCCAGGTGGTGTGGGAACACAAGGCTGTGCTGCTCACATTGCCCCCACCCTTTGGCCGAGCGCAAACCTTACCTTGTGTAGAGCGACACGAACTGGAACTGGAAGGTAAGACCAACGACGGGGGAGGGAAATCTGCCCCGGGTCTGGCTTGCTGACATTGGTGGGAAAGTTGGTCCCCTATTCCAGAGCTGCGGGAGTCCCAGGACTGGCCCTTTAGTCATCCTGGAACAGCTCCTTCAGTCCATGGCAGGTCAGTGCACCTGGGAGGAGGAGCAGCTGCTCCGGGAAGACCAAAGGGCCAGTCCTGTGACTACAGCAGCTTTGGAATAAGGGACCAACTTTCCCACCAACATCAGCAAGTCACCGCCAGTCAAAATTCATATTAGTGGTCCACGGGAATTAAAATTACGAGTTTGATGGTCCCTGAGGTCCAAAAGGTTGGCGATCCCTGGTTTAGTCAGTGTAATCCCTCAAAGAGCCACAGATTTAACCAGGAATAATCCTGGTTGACACCCAGAAGCAGAACTGTGTGCTAATGGACCTCTGGCCACATTTGTGGTTACGATTTGAAATTATGAGTTTCATGGTCCCTGAGGTCCAAAAGCTTGGTGGCCCCTGGCACAGAGGTTCCCTGGGAAAGGTTGAGGCACCTCTGGCTCCTTCCTATGCCCGCTGGCTCTTGGGCTGCCCTCTCGTTTCCCAGTAAGGCTGCTGGGACCTTGGTGGCTAGCAAGGGAGGCACCCCTGGGCTACAGGGATCCATGGAGCGGGCTTGGAAGTATCCCGGGCATCTCCGAGCATCCTCCTCCTCCTCCTTCAACTCACCTGTACTGGAAAGTCATGTTGGTGATTTTGATCTTGATCTCTTCCCCGTGCCGGATCTCGCCCGTCATTTCGAAGAGTTTGTTGGCCATTTTCTCGTAAACTTTGGCGTTCCTCTTGGTCTGCTTGAGCTCCTCGAAGAATTCCTCCCAGACCAGCATCAGGCCTCGCATCTCGGCTTCGGTCCAGTTGCGCGCCCGGCGGTGCTTCTCGCTCTGGACGGAGAGCAGGCAGGCAGGGGTCGGGGTGGCAGCCATGGCAGCTGCCGCCCGAGGACGGCTCTCCGGCACAAGCCGCGGCTGGCGGCAGAAGATGGGGCCTAGCACATCTGACAGGCTGGAATTTAGCTAAAAGCTTTTAAACAGAGGGACGTCATTTCGATGTCACGTTCCCATAGCAACGGAGCCACTGCATAAGCTACAACAACAAAAACCTTTTAACTGAAAGGCAAAGAATCGGGACAAAGTTGACAGGCCATCAATATTAAAGCTTTTAACCACATTAGGCTTAACTAAGCCGCACGCTCTCCCTCCCCGGGCACACAAACACACACACACACACATGCACGCACGCACACCACACAGAGGCAGACTGGCCCCCTGCATCTCTCTCTCCCCCTTCTTCTCCCATCACAGCAACATCTCAAGCCAGGAAGCAGCTGAAAAGGCCCTTCGTTCAAAAGGGCCGTGGATTCCATCGAATGGGATAACCGAGTTTGGAAGGGGGCCTTGGAGGTCATCTAGTCCAACCCCCCTGCCCAAGCAGATCCTAGACCATTTCAAGACAGGTGGCTGTCCAGTCTCTTCTTGAAAGCCTTCAGGGATGAAGCTCCCACAACTTCCGAAGGCAACTCCTGTTCCATTGAATGTAGGATAACAGAGTTTGGAAGGGCCCTTGGAGGTCATCTAGACTAACCCCCCCCCCACCCAAGCAGGGGACCCTACATCATTTGTGACAGATGGCAGTCCAGTCTCTTCTTGAAAGCCTCCAAGGATGAAGCTCCCACAATTTCCAAAGGCAACTTCTGTTCCACTAAATGCAGAATAACAAGAGTTGGAAGGGACCTTATAGGTCATCTAGACCAACCCCCCCACCCAAGCAGGTGACCCTTCACCATTTCTGACAGAGGGCAGTCCAGTCTCTTCTTGAAGGTCTCAAGTGATGGCACTCACACAACTTCTGAGGGCAACTTCTGTTCCATTTGGTTGATAGTTCTGTCAGAAAATTTCTCCTTATTTCCAGGTTGAATCTCTCCTTGTTCAGTTTCCATCCATTGTTCCTTGTCTGGCCTTAAGGTGCCTTGGAGAATTCCCTGCCTTGCAAGCTTTACAACAAGGGTCAGGGGGGTCTCTCTGGGGAACCCCCTTCCCCACTGCAGCCTTTGGCTCTGGCAAAGCAAGGAGAGCACCTTCAGATCACTGGAAGCTTTCAAGTAGGCTGCCATCTGTCAGAAATGGTGTAGGGTCTCTTGCTTGGGCGGGGGGGGGGGTGGACTAGATGACCTACAAGGTCCCTCCCTACTCTGTTAATTTGTAAGCAGATCCGAGGCTCAGTTGCTGCAGGGCAAAAGTCTGCTGGGCCAGAGAGGGTGGGATACATATATACCCTATATCCCACCCAGGAACTGGGCATGGCTAGTCTAGAGAAAAGAAGGACTAAGGGCTGACAGGATAGCAGTCTTCCAATATTTGAGGGGCTGCCACAAAGAAGAGGGAGTCAAATTATTCTCCAAAGCACTAGAAGGCAGGACAAGAAACAGTGGGTGGGAACTAACCAAGGAGAGAAGCAACCTAGAACTAATTCTAGCAAAATCCTTTCTTAATGAGCCCCTAGAAGCCAAGAGGAACCTACGTGCCAAATTTCAAGTTTGTAGGCTTTACGGTTCTGGACAATTTGTGATGATGCGTGAATGGGTCGTTCGCTTTTATATATATAATTAGCATTTATTCCCACCAAAAAAACAAAATCCAGATACCTACAAACCGCAGGCTCACTGGAAACTTGAGCACAAAAAAATAACGGCTCTTTTTTTTTTCTCTTTCCCCCTCTTGCCTTTTGATTTTGGACCCATGAAAAATAATTCCCTATTTGGAGCCATTTCTTTAAAATGAACTAAATAACGCAGACATTACAAAACAACAGCTGGCCCGCAAGCCGAAAGTAGTTTAAACTCTGTTTAATAAATAATTTGTATGCATACATCCAACGCAGTTGCATATATTTTTACGTACATTATATACACCAATGCAGTTCTGATAAAATTTCACTCTTGTTAGCAAGGGAAAAAGGAAATGGGGGAGATGAATTCTATAACGGGGAACATTGCTAAAACAAAACAAAAAAATAAATTCCAAAGGCCGAACGTCCCAACCTGATTTGGTCTCACAAGGAGGCACCCAAAGCTCCACGCGAGAAAAGCACAGGATCCCGTAACCTCCAGCTCAGGATGATGGGCCTCTGGGCGTGCACCAGATGCCCGATTGGGCTGGGGAGGAAAAGGTTTGAAAGAGCTTCTTTGGGGCTGGAAGAAGCCCCAACTTCTTCTCGGATTGCCCCGGGCAGCCTTCACAGCTGGCACCCTTGCTGGGCACAGAGAACAAAAAGGCCTTTTGAGGTGAGCCCTGCTTGCCCGGGGCCAGCCCAGCCTCTTGCCGTTGCTTTCCCCGGACAGAGGGATCCAAAAAAGGATCCCCTTTGGATCTGGGAAAGAGGGGAAGGGTCGGTCACATTTCAGTAGGCAAGGGAAGAGAGGAAAGCAGGCGCCCCAAAGCCCCAGAATTTTTTTTAAAAAAGGGACTGTGAAACCAAAGTCATGCAGAGAAAGCAGGAAGTGTGGGATTGAAATTGTGCATTTGTGTGAGAGTGTGTGTGTGTTTGTGTGAGAAACAAGGGCCGTGTCCTTGCCAGCTTTTGTGATCGAGTCTGTCCAGTTTTGAACTACAGATCCTGAACTGCTGCCCCTCCCTAAGATAATATTTGCCTGGTTTTTCAAATCTTCTCTAAAGAGTCACCGAAGGTCACAAGAATCAGGATTTTTTTTTTCCCCTCTGTTTCTTTGGGGAGTTTTCTTAACCAGAAGCAACTGCTTTATTCCTTCCAAAATGCTTCTAATGGTAAGGAGGGATTTCCTAACGTGTTCACCCTTCAAAGGGTTTCACAGAGTGACCAGCTCTTTTCCTCCTACCCTTCCCCAATTGTTTATCCAGTAAATCCAAATCCTCTCTCTCTTTATTTAAAGGTCCAAAACTTAAACTCATCGCTATATTTTAAACTTTTTCAAAGAGCAGCGTACAAAAGATGAAACAAACAAACAAAAAAAGAGTTTAAAAGGTGAGCCAGGAGTGCATTAAAAAAATAGACCTAAAGGACATACGATAGGAAAACAGTCAATGCGCTATATTCAACATACGGAGCAAATATTTCTTTTTTAACCGTGTTAAGTATTTCCCCAGCCTCCACACCTTTCCTGTTCTCTTAACATATTATACACCGTTTTAGAACTATTTACACATTGGCTATTTTTTAAAACCCAGATATCGATCCAACTTTGAAATCTTAGAAGTATAAAAGAAAACTATCTCTTCATAGGTCTGATTTCCCCACTCTTAATACATCAAAATACATTGGAGTGTGTGTGTGTTTGTGTGTGAATTTTCAGTGTGTTTACAAGTCTTTTTCCCTTTTATTCTCTCTGTCACATTAGGAAAGAACTACAAATTGCAACAGAACTCTTGTAGCTACATGAAACTAAAGGCTTTTTAAATGCCTGTGGAGCCGATACTGCAGAATTCACAAGGTTCAGCATGAGCAATATATAAATTGAAGCCAGGATGAGCTATTTGTTTTGCATCCATCTCTCTCTCTCTCTCTCTTTTCCCTTCCCAAATACCCAGGAGTTGTAGTGCATGGCCCAGCCACCGTTACCTACTACGGAGTAGTTTGGGTTGGGAAAAATGGAATAAAACGATTGCAGAGGATCTGGAGGGAGCTCCGTAGCGTAGAAGGTTCAACTTTTCCAGACCTTTCCGTACTTCCCCTGCCCTTTTTTTTTTTCAACACGGGGTGATCTTGTGAACGCTCTGTAAGCAGGTCAGCAAACGGTGGTACGGATTTCCCGGGGAAGAGACCACTTCGAAGATCGACTGAAAGGCTCGGCGATCCAATTCCTCATCGATCTGATGCCGGTAAAAATCGATGGCCACCAGGCAGAACAAATTGAGGTCGACTTGTTCTGATTTCCCCATTCGGCTGATAATGTGCGGGAGACTTCCGGAGGGGAAAAAACGAGTCAAGGATATATAATAAAGATGCACCTGGTTAAAACTTCACATAAAGCAGGGATCGCCAACGTTTTGGACCTCAGGGACCACCAAACTCATCATTTTAAATCCCAAGGACCAGAGACCCTAGGAAAATCCCCCCAAAAAGTCTGCAGGAAAATTCCCCACCCTGTTTTCTTACTAATCGATTGTTCTTTATTTGGGATCGCAGGATACCATTTTCCAGCTCTGTTCTCAAGGGAAGAGAAAGAGAGACTTTTGGCTTCATGCAAGGAAAGCAGCAGAAGCAGCAAAAGTCTTTCTTTCTCTCCCGCAAACTCTGCCAGAAATGAGTTTTTGAGAGACTTGTCGTGCCGGCGTAGCCTCTTGGAGCAGGAGGCCCTGCAGGCTCCCAAAGACTCATTTCTGGCAGACTTTGAGGGAGAGAAAGAAAGACTTCTGCTGCTTTCCTTGCGTGCAGCCAAAAGCAGAAGAAGAAAGAAGTGGAAAGAAGCTGTCCGGTGTCCAGGCCAGGTGCGTGGGGCGAGTGGGGCAAGTTCCCCCCCCCTCTGCCCTTTCCCCCCTCCCCTCACTACCTTGTGTTGTGCGCAATGCAAGCGACACAAGCCTTGTGTTCCCATGGGTCATGTGGGCGGTGCAGCCTTCTGTTCCTGTACAGCCTAGATTAACGGCTTTTGGGGTAACATGTCTCTGCGGACTACCAAACTTTTCTCGCGGACCCAGTGGTTTCCGGGTCCACAGGTTGGCGACCGCTGACATGAAGTATTATGAACTTTTAACTCTATTCCTCAGCGCAACTAATAGAGGTGGCCCTCGACATACAACAGTTCGTTTAGTGGCGGGTCAAAGTCACAACGGCCCTGGGAAAAAGTGACTGACAACCAGTGGTTGAGTTCTACCGGTTTGCAACAGTTCAAGCGAACCGGTAGTTTTGGTGAGCCGTTGGCCTCTCTCGCCCGCCCCTGCCCTTTCCTGTCCTATATTTCCCTGTTTTTTAGCTCAGCTGATTCGCACGGCACAACGGATTGCCGTGCATCAGCTGTGTCAACTCAAAAATATTTATCTGGTTTTTTTAAGAGTTGTCAACAGAAAGGGAGTGGGGGAAGCAATGCATACCTTAAATATTTTCAGAAGATAATTGCTAGGCAGCCGAAGCTTCTGGCGCGCAAGATTATTACTGGAGAGCATGATTGATAACTCTTGGCTATGGATGTGTCCCCTTGGAGAATATACATCCAAGGGGTGGGGGGGAAGACCAGAGTCAAGGGGGAAATGAATGATGTATTTCAGTGTCGGCTGCATCCAGCTAACGCCAACATGGTCTCTCCTAATAAATGATGCGGCTAGAGATTCAGGATTCGAATGTTTTACTCACCAGTGCTGATATAGAAAGTAATTTTTTAAGCTTAAAATGGGCGGGGTTTTTTAATGCTGCGTGCTTGCAAGTGCAAAGTGCGCACGCTCACTGAACCGGCTGCATCCCACCACGGCTTATGACCGCCTTTCAGATGTACGACTGGCTGCAGCCTCCCCTGTGGTCCCATGATCCAAATTTAGGCACTTGGCAACTGACTTGTATTTATGACGGTGGCATTGGTCACGTGATCTGCTTTTGCGACCTTCCGATGGGGAAGCCGGATTCACTTAACAACGGGGTCCCGAACTTAATGACAGCGGTGATTCCCTCAAAACCACGACGGCAAGAGGTTCGCTTAACAAGGAGGCTGCTGACTTAACTATTGCAGTCATTTGCTTAACAACAGGGGCAAGAAAGATCGTTCAATGGGGTGAAACTCGCTTAAGATGCATCTCACTCAGCAACATAAATTTCGGTAGTGGTCGTAAGTCAAGGACTACCTGTATTTCTCTCCCCACCCTCTCGGGTTTTCCCCCGGAAACCAAAGGGCTGTTCTTCCCTTCTAAAGGAGAATGTGCAAACCAAACAAGTCTGCCAGAGGACATCCCAAAGGTGCTTTTTTCAAGAAGCGACTGGATTTACTTATTTTTCCTTGAAGATGTTTCGCTTCTCATCCCAGAAGCTTCTTCAGTTCTGACTGGATGGTGGGGAAGGGAAGGATTTATACTCCTTGCAGACAAGCTGGTCATTTGCATCCTTTGAGAGTGTCGTTGAGGCCGTTTGGAGGTTTGTCTGTGTCCTCGGGGTCACCTGAGTGGTGCAAATGGGGGTGGAGCTTTCTTGGAACTGATGAAAGGGCCGTGTTGTGGACTCACACCCATTTGCACCACTCAAGTGACTCTGAGGACACAGACAAACCTCCAAGTGGCCTCAACGGCTCTCTAAAAAGAATGCAAATGACCAGCTTGTCTGCAAGGAGTATCAATCCTTCCCTTCCCCACCATCCTGAAAAAGCTTCTTCGGGATGAGAAGCAAAACATCTTTAGAGAAAAACCAAGAAAGTCCAGTGGCCTCTTGGAAAAAAAAAATCACCTTGGGGACATCGGTGACTTGGAGGATGGCGAATCTCCAGAGACCTCTGTCGGAGGATACATTCCTGAAATCCAGTGGCTGGTGGAAGCGCTGACAAAGAAACAGGAAAGGCTCCACATTGCCATGGCGATCGGCGTCCGTTGCGTGAAGTTGGAGAGCGACAACATCACCCAGTCCCGGACCATGGAGGACTGTCCCGTCGTATGCAAGGACTGGAAGACCTGGAGAAATCAAAGAGCCATTGTTCATCCTTTGGAGGTCTTGGAAAAGTCATTTGGATATCATGTGACAAATGTCTAAACCGCTATTATTTTGAGGTGTGCTGATCGCGTCCTGCATCCAGTAAGGGTTTTTACGTGTAATTAAAAAAACAACAACTGTTACTTAAGAATACAGGAAGTCCTATCCTCGGGCTCCTATAAGAAGAATATTTATAAAATATTTTATTGGTGGCATTTCCCACCAGTGAGACTAGCCAGAATGTTTCCCAACCTATCAGCGAAATGTTGGAAGTGTAACCATAGCCAGGGAAAGTATTTTCACATGTGGTGGATGTGTCCCCAAGTACAAAAGTATTGGCTTAAAATCCAAGCATGGTTAGAGGAGTTAACAAAGCAAAAGATCAAGTTCAAACCAGAGATGTTTCTATTAGGTATGCTAGAACCGACATGGGATAAAACACCTAATACTACATATTATAACCGCTACAAGAATTTCTCTCGCTCAAAACTGGAAACTGACCACGACATCCACGGATCTAGTAGTAATTAACAAGATACATCAATACGCAGAAATGGTTAGACTAACAATGTTATTAAAAAACAGGGAAGAAGAGTATTTTATGATATGGAATATATGGCGTAAATGGTTAAGAAAAAGGAGTAAAGATGTTTGTGAAAGTGACTAAATAAATTTTAAAGATGAATATGATATATGATTCATATGTATATATGCAAAGTAATGTAAATAAGTAAGTATTGTAATCTAACTAGTATAGTAATCAAGGAACGAGTAAATTAGTTATAGATATACCAATGGCAAACGAATCTAATTGTTATTAAAAAAACATATACACTGCTATGATGTCACTGTAAAATGTGAGAACTTGTTTCTCCTTTTTAAATTTTTGAAATTTTGAATAAATAAACTTTAAAAAAAAGAATACAGGAAATCCTCAACTTACAGCAATTTGCTTAGCGGCCATTCAAACTTGCGACACTAAAAAAAAGCGGTTATAATATGTAGTATTAGGTGTCTTATCCCATTTGTCACATTTATGACCGTTGAAGCATCTTCACGGTCAACGTGATCCAAATTAGGACGCTTTGGCAACTGGCTTGTATTTACGACGGTCGCAGCATCCCTGGGATTCACGAGATTCCCTTTTTTGCGACCTTCTGACAAGCAAAGTCAACGGGGAGGAAGCCGGATTCACTTAACAACTGGGTTACTAATTTAACAATGGCGGGGATTCACTTTAACAACCGTGGCAGGAAAAGTTGTAAAATAGGAAAGGGAAGGGAAGGAGAAGAAGGAAGGGAGTAGCAATAGCACTTATATACCGCTTCACAGTGCTTTACAGCCCTCTCTAAGTGTTTTACAGAGACAGCCTCTTGCCCCCCAACAATCTGGGTCCTCATTTTACCCACCTTGGATGGATGGAAGGCTGAGTCAACCATGAACTGATCAGGATCGAACTGCTGGCAGTGTGCAGTCAACCTGCAATACTGCATTCTAACCACTGTGCAAGGAAGGAAGGAAGGGAGGGAGGGTGGGAGAGAGGAAGGAAGGAAGGAAGGGAGGGTGGGAGGGAGGGAGGGAGAGAGGAAGGAAGGAAGGAAGGAAGGAAGGAAGAAAGGAAGGAAGGAAGGAAGGAAGGAAGGAAGGAAGGAAGGAAGAGGAAAGGACGGAAGGAAAGGAAAGGAAAGAAGGGAGTAGCAATAGACTTACATCCTGCTTCACAGTGCTTTCCAGCCCTCTCTAAGCAGTTTTACAGAGTGAACCTATTGCCCCCAACAATCTGGCTCCTCATTTTAGCCACCTTGGAAGGATAGAAGGCTGAGCCAACCTTGAGGCGGTCAGGATCGAACTGCCAAATTGCAGGCAGCCGACAGTCAGCAGAAGTAGCCTGCAGTACCGCACACTCACCACTGTGCCACCAAGGCTTACCTTGTGCCGCAAAACCTTACCTTGTAGAGCACTTTCGCCATAAATTGTGGGTAGGGTTGCTGGTTGGATAAAAATTCTCCAATCACTTTATTCATCACGTCTTGCGGAGGGAAAAAGTCATCCAGGAACTGAGGGAGGATCCGCGTTACCACCCGGGCTTCAAAGGGGAATCCTTTCCGGACCCTGCGGAGAGAGCCCGGCCATCAGTCTCTGGGGCCGGCTGGCCAGCCAGCGCCTCCTTCCAAGATCTTCTTCAGGGGATCCCAATGGCAGAACTGTCATCGTATGCTTGCATTGGCTAGCTACCAGTTTGCCATGACGGGAGGGAGCGAGGGGGAAGGCTAACTACTCATCGTACCATCCCAAGACTCAAGCTTAAGGCCAAAGGGCTGGGAATGGAAGGGCTCATCAGAGACAGTTCCCAAAACAATTTATTTTAATACTAGCTAAATAGCCGTGCTTTGCTATGAAACTATGTGGTGGGGGTTAGTTTTTTGGGAGGAAAATAAAGAGGGGGAAATGCTGCCTCTGCCTACCAACATCCATCGGTATTCATCTGGCTAGCGTCCTGTCAGTGTGTGAGAGAGTTGAGGGCTGTTTGGAAATTGAAACAGTATTTGCTGTTGAGCAAGAAGGAGGACAGCAAGGAGCCTAGGTGTGGCTTAGCTCAACTGTTCTGTACTAAAGCTGCTTGGTGCTGTGAAACTGAAACTCCTCTGCTTGTGTTTTGCCTTTGGAATAGATTTCTTTTCAGGTGGGGAGGGGGAGTAGAACTCCTTAGCATCAGAGCGTGTTAATAATAATAATAATAATATAGGAAATACTCTAAATGCTCTGATGGTCATTTGGAATAATGCTTTCTTAGTGAGCTCCTAGAAGCCAAGAGGAACATACGGGCCAAGGATGAATTCTTCCTGGCTTTCTGTTCTTACCGGTCAAAGAGGACAGATACTCGCTCCATTGCCACGATGACCGATTCGCTATCCGGAGCTGCTGACTGAGGATCTGAGCTTCGTCCGGGACTGACTTTCTCTTTTCCTAAAGCCGCAATTGGAGAGGGGAGGTGAGGTGTGATAAAGATAAGAATCATTACTATAGTCTTGCGAGATTGACCAAAGGGAATTGACAAGAAAAGATGATTGACAGAATGCAGGCCATTCGCCTATACCGGGTGGGGGTGGGAGGGGAATCAAACTCGATTTCATTGAGGAGACGCATCAGGGTTGTATTTGACGTTGGGGGACCGGATGGGTGTGGTCAGCTCGATGTCACTCGTGTCTGGGGCGTGGGGGGGGGGCGTGCCTGTGACAGCCCGAGTTCTTTGCCAGCAAAAATGGGCTCTCTAGTTCTCTCTCTTTTTTTAGATTTTATTCATAAACATTTTATGAATACAGCGTCTTGTCCGGGTACATGATTTACGAAAAAACATATCTAATACTGTGACACAGACACAGACACTACTACCGTGTTTCTCCAACAATACGGCCTCCACCAATAGGAAGATCCAGCATGTTTTCTAGGCATGAAATGAAATTAAGCCCCTCCCCCCAAATTTAGGCCTAGTTTAAAACATGCTGGGGGGGGGGAACTTGCCTTTAACAGTGCCCTGCGTGGCGCTGCCGCTGTTCTCGCCCCAGCAGGAAGTGTAGAAGCGTTTCTGCTGCTTCTCAGGCGGGGGAGCTGCCTCCATGGCTTCCACAGTTCCTGCCGGCACGAGAACAGCAGCAGCGCCGGCGGGAACTGGAAGCATTTCTGCTGCTGCTTGTGTGGGAAGAGTGCGGAAGAGGAGGCTTCCGCACACACCCGAGCAGCGGCAGAAACGCTTCCACGTTCCTGCCGGTGCTGCTGCTGTTGTCATGCTGGCAGGAACACCACTGCCGCCCACCCGCTGATGGGGGGGGGGGAGAGAAATTAATTCACCCCTGAAAAGACAGTTTTTTCAGGGCTCAAAAAAAAATAAGGCCCTGCCTTATTTTGTGAGAAACACGGTAATAATATAACAACACATAAAGGAACAGCTCTGATAATACTCTGATAGTTCCCATACGGTACAATTCCCATGTTTTTATACAGTACATTCATCCTTGTTTTAATAAGATTGTTCATCATTTAACTTCCTCTGACTTCTACCCCTTGTTTTAAACCACTCGTAAAATCTATTCCATGCCAAATAATAATCTGAGTCTTCTTTTTCTTTTCTTTTTAAAGTTAATCTGTCCATCTCAGCACATTCTAGGATTTTCCGGATTATCTGCTCATCTGGTGGGGTGTTCTTATTTGTCCAGAATTTTGCATTAGCTAATCCTTGCTGCTGTCAGTATATGTAAAACTAAATAAGTAGTTCCTTTATCATAACCTTCTGGGATTATGCCCAGCAAATATACTTCTGGTTTCCAGTCTGTCCTCTGTTTGATTATTTTTTCCAGCCAACTCTTTTACTTTCTCCCAATATTGTTTCCCTAGCTCTGTTTTTGGCTGCGACAACCTCCTGCAATCTTGTTCTGACCGAAGCTTCCTAAACCATAATTGCACACACTTCTTTTAAAAACTAGACTTAGTTTATTGCAACGCTGGGAGTTGTTTTCATTCTCAGCCAGAATTAAGCTCAAACAGTCCCCCGAGATAAGCACCCACCTTTCAGTTCTGCGGAATGCTGCCAAAAACAGAAGTATCAAATGAACTAGAAAAGAAACCAACTGAAGAACTGTTCCTTTCCCACCAAAAGGGGTCCCTATTTTTCTACTTGCATTTTTTTTACGTGCTTTCGAACTGCTAGGTTGGCAGAAGTTGGGACAAGGAACGGGAGCTCACTCCAATTATGTGGCGCTGGGGATTCGAACTGCCAAACTTTCTAATCGACAAGCTCAGCGTCTTCGCCTCTGAGCCACCGCGTCCCTGACCACGTGGCCTAAATAACAAGTCATGGAGGAGGGCAAGGAAAAGACAATAGGTGCTTTTACCTGTGTACATGCAGCTCAGCATGAGCCCTAAGGCAGCCATGGCTCTGTGCGGACTGAGGACGTTCACACGGTCCACACTCAGCTTCACTAGCGCTTCGCAGTCCGGCTGGGAGAGCTGTTCTGAGAGCAGGAGCCTTTCCAGACCCCTCAGCACACAGTGGTAGATCACCGATGGAGTGGATCCCTCGTTTTCGGATAGCATCAGTCCACACATCTGGAAGAAGAGACAAGAAAGGGTCAAGATCTGCCATCACGTCGTGCCAGGCCTAGTTCGGTTTGAGAGTAGCCTGTCCTGAAATGTGGGGTGGAGGGAATAAGAGGGACATAGGGATGGCAGGAACCAGAGGTGCCAACCAGACAGAACAGCTGAATGACTCAAAGACACAGGCGTGGGAACGGCATGCGGACGCGCACCAAAGAGGCATCAAACATTATCTAAACTTTGATAACGTGACCATGGAGATGCTGCAAAGCTTGTAACTTGAAAAATGGTAGTTAAGTCACATGGTTCAGTGCCGTTGTAACTCTTAACAGTCAATGAACAAACTGCGGTTACGTCGAGGATTACCTGTACCGCCTTTCACTACAAGTGGAATCGAGGGTCTTTCTTTCCTAAACGCCCCAAGTTGGGACAGGCCTGACATGAAGAAGGATGGCTGAGCAGGCTTTTGAGACTGGCCAATGCACGGCAGGAGGATCAGCCAGAAGATTTTTTTTCACCTCAGCCTCGTTCTGACCTCGGCTTCCCCAAAAAGTACTAAGCAGACTTTTTATCCCAGCAAAACCCCTTTTATTAAACGAAGGTGAATTTCTTGTATTCACATTCAGCCAAAAGCCTGGCAAAAAGTCTTTCAAGGGTGTACTTAGGAGCACAGACCTTATCTAGCTTGGAGAGGAGCCAAGTAAATATTTCCAAACTCAATGCTGACAAGGAAGGGTTTGGCACAGAGTGTGAGATGCAGAGACAGATCTTCACACTGCTGCAACGAACAAATTGTTTCCTGCAAAAGCCCCCTCCCCTTTTGCTCTTCTTTTAATCTCCATGAGAGAGGCCATTCACCATCCAGCTGTGACCTTACTCCCACGTCGACCCTTAGTTCCTAACTGTTCCCTTCTTCTGGCAGCTCTGTGCATGCGCACATTGAGAACAGGCTCCAGCTGTTCTTCTTTCTCACTGATCTCCGACTCCGAAGGCAGCTGATAACTGTCGAACAATCCTGGCCCCATCTTTGCCTCCGACACAGAACCCTCGTCAGCCTCTAGGACTGGCCCAGGTTCCTCCCCAACCTCCTCACTTTCCGATTCTGCTGCCAGCTCCGCTAGCTGGCGGCAAGCCACAACAAGCCTTTACACACGGGAAACTTTTTGGGAGGCCTCAAACCTACCTGAATAATTCCTGAAGAAAATTCGGGTCCAACATCAGCAGGGTAATTTTCGATTAAGTAAAAGGCCACTGCGCACATGACCAAGATGTGTTGCTGGTTGTGGAGGTTCACACAGCTGTTATGAAAGACAAAAAAAAAAAAAGGGTTCAACATATGACAGAGATCGGCATTAAAAACGAACACTCTCTTCTTTCATTTTTCTACAGAAGAAACATAAAAGAGGACTAAACAACTCCCAGGCGGCCTTAGAAGAAGCAATTATAGGTAGCCCTCCACTTACAACAGTTCATTTAGTGACCGTTCAAAATTACAAAGGCACTGAAAGGCGTGACTTACAACCATTTTCCAGAGTTACCACCTTTGCAGCATCCCCACAATCACGCGATCGAAATTCAGACGCTCGGTAACTGACTCGTATCTATGACGGTTGCAGTGTCCTTGGGGGTGGGGTCTGACAAGCAAAATCAATGGGGAGGGAGGCTGATCCACTCAACGACTGGGCTTATTGACTTATCAGCTGCAGGGTTTCACTTAACTATGGTGGCAAGAAAAGTTGTAAAATGGGCCAAAACGCACTGAACAAATATCTTGGCTTCAGAACAGAAGTTCGGGGCTCAAATTGTGGTCGTAAGTCGAGGAGTAGCTATACAAATAAAACCATACCTAAAGAAATAACCAATGCCCCAATCAAGGAACTGCCGAAGAACTAATGGTAAACAGCCTGACCAAGAACCACTCCCGCCAATACTCACAGGGCTAGCCACTAGAATATCAATTGAGAGCACTCCTCTTCCTCCTAGCACTGATGGTGTTACCTAGTTGAGTCCACCAAGCTCAGAGAGCACCAAGGATCCCACAGTCCTCCTCCTCTTCCTCCCTGCAAATCCCACTCCCTTCTAGCACTGATGATGTTACCTAGTTGGGTCATGAAACGTCTGCAAGAAAACTAGCAAGCTCAGAGAGCACCAAGGATCCTTTGTGTCAACCCTGAGCTACAAATATCCTCCTTCATCAGGAACGAAAGGTTCTCAGGGCTGTTTTAGCATGTCAATAAAACGCCTCTTTCATCACTCCAAAGTAAATAACCATGCAAGGTTTTGATGCGTGGTTTTGTTTGTTCCTCCTCCATAACTCCACTCCCCACCTCCACACATCAGATGATTAAGTTTAGCGAGGAGTTTCTTCTACCAAGACCTACTGGGCTACGCCACGCAGATTGGACAGCAGGTATTCGGTGATGACCGGAATCAGTTGCTTCGCCGTCTCGTCCAGCAGATCGCACTCCAAAATGTACAGGATGCCGTGCAGTGCGCCAATTCGGCTCGGCATGTGCGCGCTGCGGAGCGTCGATTCGAGCAGGCGGCTGACGGGTTCCGCCACGGCTTTATCCTGATGGAGGCAAAGAAGACACGGGGAGGGGGTCGGGGTCAGGTTTGTTGTGGTTCACCGGCAACGGAATCGGACAGTGGGGAAGAACGGGGACCAGTCTGGAGGGTCCTGCTTCTGATGCAGAGATGGGGCCAGAACCATCTGTGAGTGGGGTGCTGACTAGGGAGCCTTCGGCGTCTGGTAGCAGTGAGGAAGAGGAACAAGGGGAGCCTGTTCCCAGTGTATGCGCAGAGCTGCCAGAAGGCAAAAGCAGCTGAGACAAAAGGGGCAACTTGGGAGTAAGGCTGGGAGGTGATTGCCTGCCCCCCCAAGGTATAAAGGAAATGCAAAGGTAGAGAAACCTTTGCAGGAAGCAAAGTCGTTCATTCTGTTCAGATTAATCCTTGAAGCTCGGTGTGGACTTTGTACTTCGATTGGTTTTTTTTATAGTTCATTTGGCACTTTAGCTGTTGGCAGCAATCCAAAGGAGAGAAAGAGGTGGGTGCTTATCTCGAGGAACTGTTTGGGACTCAATACAGGCTGGGAATGAACATAATTCCCAGCGTTGCAATAAAACAAAGAGTTGTTTTAACTAAGTGTGTGCTTACGGTCTCGGAAGCCTTGGTCAGAACAAACTTGAATTTAGCAGCTGTGGGGGGGAAATCTTTGCCCAGCATGGATTTCTGAGTGCAGACTCTAATACAGGTAGTCCTTGACTTACAACAGTTCACTTAGTGACTGTTCAAAGTTACACCACTACTGAAAAAAAGAGATTCGGGAGCGTTTTTCACCCTTGCAACATCCCTATGATTACATGATCCAAATTCAGAGGCTTGGCAACAGGTTCCTATTTATGACGGTCGCAGTGTCCCAGGCTCACGTGATTCCCCTTTTTGCAACCTTTGGACAAGTGCAATCATGGGGAAGCCTGTGTTTGTGGCCTGCCAGCTGCCAGCAGAGCTGGTGGCAGACTCGGATGAGGTTAGGAGCAACCTGGGCCAATCCTAGAGTCTGGGGAAGGCTCTGATGGATGCTCTGCATCGGAAGCAGAGATAAAGTGCCAGGGCCATTTGACATTTCCCAGCTGCCTCTGGAGTCAGAGAGAAGTGGGAAAGAGGAACAGCTGGAGCCTGTTCCAGATGTGCATATGCACAGAGCTGTCAGGAGAGAACAACTAAGGAACAGGGGCCAACTTGGAAAGAAGGCACATGGGGACGCTGAATGGCTCCTCTCTGGGAAATAAATAGAAGCAAAAGGGGAGTGGTGGTTGCAGGAGATAATTAGTTCGCTTATTATTATGAGGAGTTGCTTATCCTGGAAGCTCTCGGCCTGGCAACTATCCAGGGACTGATATGGTCTGTTCTTGCAATTCACCCTCGGAAGGATTATTGCCAGGAGTTTCCTGCGTGTGAATGCCTTGAATTCACAGTAGCTAAATAAAAAGGGATTCTTTTTGGGTCAAGGAGTCTATTTTTTGGTTCTGCTAAGCCTGAGTCAGAACAAATGGGACAAAGCTCATGTCAGAAATGTCTCGCTTAGCAACGGGAAATTTTGAGTTCAATTGTGGTCCTAAGTTGAAGACTACCTGCATTCTGGCATGCAATGAATGGTCCTGTTGAGGGGGAACCAGCTTCTTCTGCCCACTATTTGTTTTAACCACACCGGAGTCCTCATTCGGGATCCCTGCCTTTCCTGATCAAGGCTCTTCCCCAATATTCTCAGCCAGGGCTGGGAATATTTCTAGTTTTGCTCTGAAAACCAGAGAAGAAAGGAGGGAGCTCTAATTAGAGTGTTTTTAATTTCTGGCTTCCTAGATTCGATATTTATGTAATATGTAGTGTTGAATATGTGTGTGTCACATGATTGTCTTTTGCCACATTCATCCTCATTTAACGACCCCATAATCCCTTGCAGGGTGGAGTCTGGGCAACTGATTTTAAGCTGAGTGTTTACTGACCGGATGCCCTTCCTCTTGCCAGTGTGGAGTTTTGTTCGGCAGATATATTCTCATCATGCTGAGAGAGAGAAATATCAGCCTCTACCGAGAATTGAACTCACATCCTCCTGTCTGTGAGGCGAGAGCTCCACCTCAAGGCCACTGCGCCACTGTCTATTGACACATTTCGACGAGCAAAGTCAAAGGGGAAGCCGGATTCTCCTAACAACTTCACAATTCGCTTAGCAATGCCTGCAATTTTTAAAATTATAGCAGGAAGGGTGGCAAAAAAGGGGCGCTCCTCACTCAACAACGGAAGTTTAGATTCTGTTATTGGTCGTAAACCGAGGACTGCCTGTCAGGGTTCTGGCATACTCCAATTAAATCATGAGCCTCAAGCCACACTCCCAAAACTGAAGAGGATTTATTTGAAGCTACCATTCTATATCCGGCACTAACCTGGGCTTAGCCAACTCTGAGATACGTAATTCATTGTCACCCTTGATCCTGCTTTCCCCCCCACCCCTCTGGGTGTATCATCCAATGAAAAACGTCCATAGACAAGAGTGATCAATTATGCTCTCCAATTAGATTTTTGCGCGGCAGAAGCTTCAGTCATCCAATCAGTCTTTGAAGAAAATATGAATGGAATGTACTTTCGATTCCACACTGCCGCCTGCTCTTTGAAACTCCCCCCTTCTTTCTATTGTCAACTATAAAACGTGTATACAAAACGTTTTATGAGATGACACTGCCCGTGATTAACCAAACATCTTTACCATGCCAAGGACAGCTGCTGCTTTGCATATAGCAGGGACCAAATACTGAAGAAGGATCTCATCTTCCGACGGGTGCACCTTCCGCAGTTCAGTTAAGGTTGTGTACATCATTTCAAACTGATTTCTTTCCGTGAATAAGTCAGAGACGGCTAAAAGCTGCAAAGACATAAGCCGGAAAATGTGTGAACACAATCAAACTTTTAATGTCTTACATCTTACGTATTTGCGTAGAGTTTGAGTAACACATTGATATTAATACAATAATAATAATAATATTTTACTTATCTACTTTAATAAAATCTCCTTTATAGCATTGGACCTTTTTGTATCTCCATGTTTCTAACTTCTGTTTTTATTATCTAACCATTGGTAAAATAAGTCCCATGTCAAGAAATATTCAGTTCCTTCCTTTTCCTGAACTGTAAGTCTTAAATCTGTCCATTTCTGCACATTCTAATATTTGTTTAATTACACTCTCATCTGTCTTCGCTTTTCCATTGTTGTGCAAATACAAATCTGGATGCAGTTAGTACAGTGATGGCTAACCTTTTTGTTGTCACATGCCAAAAGTGTGCATGTGTGCATGCATGCCTGTGCATGCGTGCCTGCACCCATAATGCAATGCATGTGATCCCCTGCTTCCCCTGTGCATGCGAACCCACTCCTGCCCACATGCATGTGCGTGCAACCCTCCACGCTCCCACACTCCTTGCACCCCGACCCCTGCGCATGCACACACATCTCCCGCACGCATCCTGCCCCCACCACGTATGTGCAGCAGATACCCAACAATCAGCTGGCTGACAGGAGGCGTGCGCGCATGCACGGTGGAATTGAGCTGGGGCGATGGCTCGTATGCTGGCAGAGATGGATCTGCGTGCCATTTCCAGCATGTGTGCCATAGGTTTTCCATCACTAACAGTAGTACATGTAAAATCAAATATATATTCCCTTTACCATACTTTTGCCCAACAAAAATGTGTAAAATGCCATTACTGTCGGCATGCGAGCCCTCGCTCAGAGCAGATCTACTGCACATGTGCATGCGCTGTCCGCCCGACAGATTGTTGGGTATTGGGTGCACATACTCGGGGGGCGGGGGGCAGGGGAAATGCATGTGCATGCACAGATGTATGGCGCGGTGGGGGTTCACTTACGCATGCACAGTGATGCGCAGGAAGTAGCGTTCCCATGAACAGATGTGTGGCGCGCACAGGGGGTAGTGCGCGCATGTGCAGGGGGCATGGGGGGAACTGTGCGCATTGCCTTCTGGGTGCTGGCACGTGCACGCGCAATTATTGGCACAGGATCAGTGGTGGGATTCTACCAGTTCTAGCGAACTGGTATTTCCGGTGGGCAGTTGGCTCCGCCCACTCGCCCCTGCCCTTTCCTGTCCTATATTTCCATTTTTTAGCTCAGCTGATTCACGGATCAGCTGTTTTACTCACCAGTGTTGACATAGTAGGTAAGTTTTTTTACATTTAAAATGGTTTTGAACACTGTGTGTGCACGCAAAGCGCACATTAGGCGTGTGCGCACACAAAGCATGCGTTCACCGAACCGGCTGTTAAACCAGTTGCATCCCACCACTGGCTTAAGATGTGAGATGCTCAGATTTGGAGAGATTTATAAACCTGGTACATAAAGAAAAAAAGCTTAAAATATGCAGAAACACGGCAATGATTAATTGTATCAACGAAAATATTTCTTTGCTGCTGAACTCATCTGTACTGTCAACAATTCGAAGCATGATTTATGAGAAGGAAAACACTGGGAAGCTTACAGATCGGACCACTTCGCTGATCAGGGTAACTGGTGTCTTCTTGTTTGGGCTGGACGGCAGAATCCATTGACTGTATAATTCCAGCAGGAACTGAGAACACGAATGAATGTCTACCCCAGCACGGTGCTTCCTACAAGCCAAGAGAAGTTAGTAAGTCGACAGAAATCCACAGTTAAATATTAGACCTGCAAGGGTGGCAAATATCTGTAATTCAGATACAGGATGGGGGTTAGGGATACGTTCTCCAAGCTGGTGGGCTGGTTTCCAAACATTCCTACAAATCAAGAGAAGTTAATACACCCACAATAATTCCACTGTAAATATTATGGTGCAAATACCCTGTTTCCCTGAAAATATGACCTACCTGGAAAGAAAGTCCTAGAATGATTTTTTTACATGTGTGCCGAATATAAGCCCTACTTCCAAAATAAGCCCTAATTAAGATCCCGCGCACTCCAGAGTGGACAGGTAAAAATTAAGCTAGGGTGTGTGTGGGGGGGGTTTTGCTGTAGCTGCCCTACTACTTACCTTTGGACAGTTGTAGCCAGGCCTTGCACACACCGACACCTGCCTTGCCGGCCCATTTCTTCTGCAGCTGGCAAGGCTTCCCTGAAGGCCTCTGGAGCTGAGAACAAAGCTCTGAAACGATCCAGAGCTCTCTTATCGGCTGCAGAGGCCTTCAGGAAAGCCTTGCCTGTCACAAAAAAAGAAGTTCCTGAAAGCCTCTGACAGCGAAAAGAGACCAGGGGGCAACGCAAACAAGTGAAGTTAGTCAGTGGATGACATCTCCCGAAAATAAGACCTGGTGCCTTTTTTGGTGGCAAAATATATATATATATATTTAAGACAGGGTCTTATTTTTGTGAAAGCATGGTATCTGTAACTTGGGTGTAGGATGAGGGTGGCAGTTCATTCTTCGAGCTTGTGGGTTGGATTCCGAACATTTTGTTACGAGGCGCAGGAATTCTGGGAGGTCCACAGATCACAAAAAGGGCCATAATTCCCCACACTTCTGCTCATTGTGATCCCAGAAATGAGCCGCAATAGAGCCCCTGTCTCTCCTTCTGTCACTGCTACAAGCTCATTTTTGGATCTTTTTTTTTTTCCTTGCAGTTTGGGACGGTAGGAAGTGGCTTCAGCTCACTTCCTTATTCCTGAAAGGGATCACAGCTGGTCATTTCTGGTCACATACAAGCCAGCTTGATTTGTAACAGAATAACAGAGTTGGAAGGGATCTTGGAGGCCTTCTAGTCTAACCCCCTGCTCAAGCAGGAAACCCTATACCTGTGATGGCGAACCTGTGGCACGTGGAGCCATTTGTGTGGGCATGAGAGCCCCAGCCAAACTTACCTGCACTGCACATGCGCATGCCTCTCCTGCTGATTTTCGGCCTGTTTGAGGCCCTTTTCCCCTCCCGGGGGTTCGAGGAAAGCTTCTGCAGCTTCGGCAGGCCGAAAAACGGGCCTTCTGGAAATACCACAAGTGCCAAAACGGGCCCGTATTTTGGCCTCCCGAGGCTGCAGAGGCTTCCTTTGAGCCTTTGGGAGGACAAAAACAGCCTTAAACGGGCCGAAAATCAGCTGGGAGGCGCACACATGCACAGGGCACATAAGGGGGCGGGGGATGTTGCATGCGCATGTGGCGGGGCGGCATGCGCACGTGCTTTCGGCACACCACAACAAAAAGGTTTGCCATCACTGCCTTATACTATTACCAACAAACGTATTCATTCATCCTCCATTCAGAGAAAATAAATTTTTTAAAAAGACACACCTAGAATTGATGGGCGAGGATGGGGGAGAAGGAAGGGCAGGCATGTCACTCTCATCATCTTCATCTTCGCCCCATTCTTCTTCCCGCAACGGGGTAATGCTGTTTCCCAACCACACAGAATGGATGGAGACCTGCGGGCCAAAAAATTAAAAGTAAAACTGAAGAAAAAATAAAAGATTGAAAACAATTCTTGAGCAACTTTAAAGGCCCACCTCAATGTAACAAAACATCACCCTGTGAATTAAGGCATAAATCAAGCCATGAAGACGCCAAAAAGCCATTATGGGTAGTTCTTGACGTACGACCAAAACCGAGGCTCAACATTTCGGTGGGTCAATGGTTAAAAATCGATTTCACAACCTTTCTTGCCACCACTGTTAAGCAAGTTGCTGAAGTTGCTGGAAGGTCGCAAACGGGGATTTGCGTGACCCTGGAACGTTGCGACCGTCATTAAGTAGGAGTTGGTGGCTGAGTATAAATCACGTGATCACGGGGGAATGCTGCAATGGTCATAAGGGTGAAAAATGGTCAGGGGTCCCCTTTTGCTCAGTGCCGTTGTAACTTTGAACGGTCCCTAAATTAACAGCTGTACATCGATGACTGTGTTGTAGTTCACCGGCAGCCGGTGCAGACGGCAGCGGAATCGGACAGTGAGGAAGAAAGGGGGCCAGTCAGGGAGTCTGGAGAGGACTTGGACGAGGGTCCTGCATCCAATGCAGAGATGGGGCCAGGACCATCTGAGAGTGGGGTGCTGCCTCCAGAGTCTGGCAGCAGCAAGGCAGAGAAACAAAGGGAGCCTGTTCCCAGTGTATGCACAGAGCTGCCAGAAGGCAAGAGCAACTGAAACAAAAGGGGTGACTCAGGAGTAAGGTTGGGAAGTGATTGCTCCTCCCATAAGGTATAAAAGTGAGACCTAAATGACAAAACCTTTGCAGGAAGCAAAGTAGTTCGGTCAGTTCCAAATCATCCTTAAGTTCTGTGTACTTGGGTTTTTCTTGTACTTCAGTTGGTTTCTTTTATAGTTAATTGGATACTTCTGTTTCTGGCAGCGCTCCACAGAACTGAAAGGTGTGTGCTTATCTTGGGGAACTGTTTAAGATTAGTTCTGGCTGGGAATGAAAGCAATTCCCAGCATTGGCAATAAAATAGGTATTGCTTTTAAAACAAGTTTGTAATTAATTACAATTGACAAATTCTGGGTCAGAACAGACTGCCTGGGTTTTAGGGATCCGAAAATGGCTCGCTTTTCTTTTTTTTCTTAACAGGCATTTGAACCAACCTGTCCTAGTTTGTATCTCATATTCCCCATTTCACGCTCTGTATTGATCTGCAGCAGCAGCTTGTCGTGACTGATGAGGGCACCTGAAATTAAAAAAAGGAAACGTAATTAGAAGGGCCAGAGTTTCAATTTATTTATCTGTTAGACCAGGGGTCATCAACCTTTTGGACCTCAGGGACCACCAAACTCATAATTTCAAATCCCGCAGACCACTACTATGAATTTTGACTTGACAGTGGCTTGCGGATGTTGGTGGGAAAGTTGGTCCCATATTCCAAAGCTGCAGTAGTCACAGGACTGGCCCTTTGGTCATCCCGGAGTAGCTGCTGGCTACTCGGTGCACTGGCCTGCCATGGACTAGAGGAGCTGCTCCAGGATGACTAAAGGGCCAGTCCTGGGACTCCTGAAGCTCTGGAATATGGGACCGACTTTCCCACCAATGTCAGCAAGCCACCCGGGGTGGATTTCCTTCCCCCACCGTTGGTCTTAGCTTGCAGTTCCAGCTTCAGTGGCTCTACTCAAGATAAGATTTGCGCTCGGCTGAAGGGTGGGAGCCAATGGGTGGACAGGCCATGTGGGTGGTGCAACCTTGTTTTCCTGTGCAGCCTGGATTGCTTTTTGGGGTTGCTTTGTGGGGGACATTTCTCTGTGGACCACCAACATTTTCTCACGGACCACCAATGGTCTCTGGCCCACCGGTTGGCGACCACTATGTTAAACTGATAAAGGAGCTGAAGGGAGGTGAAACCCCACAAGTTGCCAGACCCTGATTTGGAGGAGATGGGGTGTCATGTCCCCGATGGAGTCTGAATCTGCAAGGGGGGGGGGGAAGATGAATGGAAACTGAGTGGGAGATAGAGGGGGTGGCTTTGTTGGAATGTGGGGAGGAGTAGGCCGAGTCAGGCCAGGGCATTTCAGGATTGGGACTGTTTGTAGGCAGGGAGGAAAGGGGGGCAGGTTGACCGAGAGAGGCTAAGCAGGGAACATGAGAGACAGAGCTCAGGCGATGAGCAAGGACAGTCCCCTCCTGATCCCCGAGCACAGAGAGTGGAGCGAAGGAGAGAACAGCGCAGAGTGATCCGGCTACTAGGGAGGAGAGCGCCCCGCCCCTCTTCACAAGGCACACCTGGGAACTGAGACTTAAAGAGAACGCTGTGAGGAGAGGCATTTGTCGGGAACAAACGCTGAATTCACGGAGTGCTGAGTGCTGATGTTTGAACTTTCCTGGATTCCTTGTGTTCTTTCTGGATTTCTGGATTACTTGTCTTACTCCTTTGATTCCTGGACTCCTCGACTTGCCCTGCTGGATTTATTGCTGTGCAGCCCTGGTGTACGCAGCACTGGGCTGGGCTACTTGCAGCCAGAGGCTGCTGGAGGTGTGTGTGTGTGTGTGAGAGAGACCACTTTGCTCTGGAACTTGCCAGAAATGTGGGAGTGTTTGGGGAAATTTGGAGCAATAAAGGGGGGTTTGAACTGCCAGCTGCCTGTGTTGCCTCTGTGCTGTGCCGGCAGGGATTCAATGAACAACTGTAGCAAGAACTCACTTAACAAATGTCTTGCTTAACCACAGAAAATTTGTGGCTCAATTGTGGCCACAAGTCAAGTAAGTTGTCCCCTGTTAAAAATGCAGGATCAGCTGTGAGTTTTTAATGTTGAGCGAGACTTGATTTCTCTTCCCAAATCCAAGCATGCATAGTGTGGGGCATCTCTCTGTGTGCTTGTGCATGTGGTGCACTGATTGTTGTGATACTGACAAATATGTAAATCACTGTTTACCTGTAGTAGAGGGGGTCAGGGAGGGAACTGGGTCCCACACCTGGTAGACGTGATGGCAAGCAACGTTGTCTCTCTTAGAGGCCATTTCTTGGATCTCTTGCTCGACAATTCCTCGGATAATGTTCAATTTTCGCCCGAACCTAATATTCAGCAGAAAAAATGCATAGTTTTGAATATATATATATATATATATGTATGTGTGTGTGTGTGTTAGGTTTTGAGCTGATAAATAACACAAAGTATATATATATATACTTTATGTTATTTATCAGCTCAAAACCTAACACACACACACATATATCTATATCTATCTATATCTATATATATCTGAAAGCGAAAAACCCCTCACGAATCATCACAAAATCTCCAGAACCATAAAGCCTACAAACTTGAAATTTGGCACGTAGGTTCCTCTTGGCTTCTAGGGGCTCACTAAGAAAGGATTGCTCAGAATGACCATCAGAGCATTAGCATTTCCTATATTATTATTACTATTAACGCGCTCTGATGCTAAGGAGTTCTACTCCCCCTCCCCACCTGAAAAGAAATCTGCTCCAAATGCAAAACCCAAGCAGAGGAGTTTCAGCTTCAGACCAACACCAAGCAGCTTCAGTACAGAACAGTTGAGCTAAGCCACGCCCAGGCTCCTTGCTGTCTCCTCCTTGCTCACACAGCAAATACTCTTTCACTTTCCAAACAGCCCTCAACTCTCTCACACACTGACAGGACGCTAGCCAGAAGAATACCGATGGATGCTGGTAGACAGAGGCAGAATTTTTTCCCCCTTATTTTCCTCCCCAAAAACTAAGCCCAATCACATAGTTTCGTAGCAAAGCACGGTATCCAGTTAGTAATAATATAGAGAGAGAAATCGTCAATTCAGTGAGGCGTTTTAAAACACATGTTCCTTTGTTCCCCTTTTCTTGAAAGTACGTGATATTTATAACTGAAATGGGCTACGGGGAAGTCCTTGACTTACGACCATTCGTAGTGGTCATTCAAAGTTGCAACTTGTGGAAGTTAAGATTTAAACCATAACAGTTCTTCAAGCCTTGGGGAGCCCCCTGTGATGACATTGTGCCCCCACCACCCAGAGTTCTGTGTACCGCAGATTGAGGGGTGTTTCCTTAAATCAAAGATAAAAGAAAGGGAAGGAAATTATGAGGAACAAAAGCAGGAAATAAAGAAAAAAAGGAAACGTACTAGGATTAAAGGTATTTGCTCAGCTAGGATGCACAGAGACAATGGCTAAGTCAAAATAAAATTGAGAACTCTGTAAAGGTACTAAAAATAGGGTTGTGATAGTAGAATATTATAATGTGTTAAAAATGAAATATGTAAGTAACTTAGGAGATAAAATTATATTACTATGTTAGACATGTTCATTTAAAGAAGAGAGGGAAACAGGATAATTATTTTTATAGATTGGTAAGATATGGAAAAGAAAGATGAGATATATACCAGCTATTTAGAATGAATTTGAAGAATCATTTTGAAAGATTGATAAAATATTCAAAAGAAAAGATTTATATGCTAGTTAATAGAATGAATTTGAATAGTTATCTTGTTTACTAGGTAAAGCTGTGTAATTATTTAATGGTATATTTATTAATAATTAATGTAAGAATAAAAAAAAGGAGAGAAATATTTTAGCTGTTTCCAAAGATTGTTCAACGCGAAGGATCATAAGGTTCATACCAGCATTAGAATGAATTTGAATCACTATTTTACTTACCAATGTTTATATATATATACAATGTTTTTGTTAGTTGTGTAGAAATTCTTTTTTCTTTTCTATTTGTATGGAGAAGTACCCACCAGAGTTTGAAGGATGAGATTTATATGATATAAAATAGATATTAAAAATTTAAATGTATAAAATTTAAAGTTTTCATGAGAATGCATATGATTATAAATATAAGCTTTAAAGGTGTTGTACTCCGATTGGCAATTATAGGGGGAACCTTGTTTTTTATTTTTTTTAAGAATGTCGGAAGAGAACATACAAAATTGTAAACAATGACAGATGAAAGAATAAGGATAATGAATGAAAAGATATAGAAATTTAGACTGAAATGATCTTACTATAAAAGAAGAGAAGTCAAAGGGGAAATAGTGATAAGTTGGTATAAAATGATAAGGTACGAAGTTGAATATATAAGATGAATATATATATAAAATTGTGTTTGTATGGAAATGTGATAACCTGGAATCATGCTGTACTCAAATAAGATGTTTTATCTGTTTGTTAAAACCCAATAAAACTTGATTTTAAAAAAAAAGATAAATGGAATGATAAGAGTCGAATGAAAGAGCAAGAGCGAAAATAAAGGAAAGAAACTGCTTTTTAATCCTTCTCAAGCATTTGTTGGGATTAGAAAGGATTTGTCCATGGCTGAGCTCCCTCTGCTTAAGTCGCTACGATGTAAAAAAAGATATTGAGACTCTGGAAAGAGTGCAGAGAAGAGCAATAAAGAGGATTAGGGGACCGGAGGCTAAAATATACGAAGAACGGCTGCTGGAATTGGGTATGTCTAATTTAATGAAAAGAAGGTCCAGTGATCTAATATCTAAGGGGCTGCCCCAGAGAAGACGGGGTCAACCTATTCTCCAAAGCACCAGAAGGCAGAACAAGAAATAATGGATGGAAATGAATCAAGGAGAGAAGCTACTTGGAATTAAGGAGAAGCTTCCTAACAGTCAGGTCAATTAACCAGTGGAATAGAAGTTGCCTTCAGAAGTTGTGGGCACTCCATTACTGGAGGTTTTTAAGAAGAGACTGGACAGTCACTTGTCTGGAATGGTATAGGGTCTCCTACTTGAGCAGGGGGCTGGACTAGAAGACCTCCAAGGTCCCTTCCAGCAGTTCTGTTCTCTCTTCTCTTCATTATTCTCTTCTCTTTCGTATTCTTCTCTACTCTATTCTTTATTCCGATATTCTGTATTCTACTCTACTCTAAACTTCATTCTATTCTATATTCTCTTCTACACTCTCCTCTCTATTCTATTCTATTCTATCCTCAGTTCTATATTCTAATCTATCCTCTGTTCTCTCCTCTCTCTTCTCTTCTCTTTTCTCTTCCCTTCCCTTCCCTTCTCCTCTCCTCTCCCCTCTCCCCTCTATTCTATCTTCTCCTCTCCTCTCCTCTCCCCTCCCCTCTCTATTCTCTCCTCTCCTCTCCTCTCCTCTCCATTCCATTCCATTCCATTCCATTCCATTCCATTCCATTCTCTCTTCTCTTCTACCACCAGGAAGTCTGTGACTGACTCAGCGGTTTTCTGCTGGAGGTTTCTCTTGTTTCTAGTTTTTGATACTTCCCTGAAACCACCAGAAGGCTTGCAAATTATGCTCCTATCACAGAGCCAAGGAGTTTACAAGCTGCGTTCCCCTAATCAAGGCGTAATGAGGGATAAAAGAAGTGAAATACCTGGTGTCAAGAGCTTTCAAGGTTTTGTTTCGAGGCTGCTGCTCCAAACAGCTCACGGCTGGATTGCCGGCCAGCGGGATGGTCATTGCGCTCAGCACCAAGGAGGTGATTGCCTGAACAGCCAGAACGTTGATCTGGGTCCTTTCCATGTCTTCCTGGAAACAAAGAAAGGGGCACAGGTGTCAGTCTAATGTAGGTGGGAGGGTGGGAAATGGGGAGTGAGGAGGAAGGAAACTTGAAAAAAATCAGATGTTTAGATCTATCTAGGAAAAAAATGGATTTCTACAAAGAGAGAGAAAGGGACAGAGAGGGAGATAGAGAGGGAGAAAGAGGGAGAGAGAGACAGAGAGGGAGAGAGAGGGAGAGAGAGACACAGACACAGACAGAGAGAGAGAGAGACTGACAGACACAAAGAGAGAGAGAGACAGACACAGAGAGAGAGAGAGAGAGAGAGACAGAGAGATAAAAACACACAGAGAGAGAGAGAGAGACAGAAAGAGAGAGGGGGAGAGAGAGGGGGGGAGGGAGAGAGGGAGAGAGAGAGAGTGACCAAGGCCAGAGGGCACCAAGGACACCTGATTATTTTACCTCTTGCTGGTTTTCCTCCTGATCCATGACGATCGGCTGGGTCACAAGAACTCCCAGGAGGCTGGCCCAGGTTTCCTCAAACTGCATGCGGTTTGTCCACCCTACAGGTAAAAACCACAGACTTGCTGTGAGATGGACAGCTTTAGAAATACGACACATCAATCAATATTTAGCCTTCCAGAATCAAAACCAGGACAGCAAAATAATGAGAAACAAATATCACTAGGATCTTTACAGATGACCTGTAGTCTCTTCAACTCTGAATCAAGAAGAGATGTAAACTGACCCCCTGGACTGGACAGAATAGGGCAGTGGTGGCGCAGTGGTTAGAATGCAGTATTGTAGGCTGACTCTGCCCACTGCCAGGAGTTCAATCCTGACCAGCTCAAGGTTGACTCAACCTTCCATCCTTCTGAGGTCAGTAAAATGGGGACCCAGATTGTTGGCGGCAAGAGGCTGACTCTGTGTAAACCGCTTAGAGTGGGCTGTAAAGCAGGATGTAAGTCTAAGGGCTATTGTTATTGCTATCTTTATGTCCCTGTTCTTGTGATGATCCGAGGCGTGGCACGAAGGCAACACAACCAAAGAACAGGTATGAATCCCTTTATTTGCTTCAACTTTGCCCCCAACGTCCTGCTTACTCTCCGGCCTGGAGAAAAACTCTCCCACGAGCCTGCAACAGCCTCTGGCTGCAGAGACTCCAGTCCAAACGTTGTAGGCAGAATGACTGCAATCAATTACTCCAGCAGGGCAAGATAATAAGTCCAATAATTCCAGCAAGGCAAGATAAGCACACAGAAGCACAGCAGTCAGGAGGAATGACAGGAATGCGGAACACAACTCTCAATATTAGATGAATTCAGCATTTGTTCCCGACAAACGCCCCTCCCAACTGCCTTTCCTTTAAACTCCCTCCCGAGATGTGCCTTATGAAGGGAATCGGGGGCCTTTCCTTTCTCATAAGCCACGCCACCCACGTTACTCTCTTCTGCCTTCTTACCTAGGATGAGGAGGCAGTGGGCCTTGGTCTTCCTCTGAACCCCCTCTCCCTTGTTTTACTTCTCCCCTGTTCTGCCCAGTCTGACTGTGATGACCCAGGGTGGGATACAAAATAAACAGTCACAAAACAGGTGATGCCTCTTTTATTCCTTCACTCTGCTTCAAAGCTCCAAATATCCTTGACTGGAGACAAAAAAATGCCCCAAAAGCAGTTATAGAAAGGAGGAAATGCCATTTAAACTAAAAATGTCTATAAATTATAAAGAGTAAAAACAACACAAACCACACTGAAACAATTAAGGGAACCAGGCAAGATGAGGGCTTGAAGACGTCCACAGATATCGGAACACATACTGGGAAGGACGACAAACTCAGAGAGGAACGACAGACTAGAGATATTTCCACGCTTTGTTTCCAGCACTGGCCCATACGCATGTCCGTCCTTTTAACCAGTTCTCACAGCTGCAGCCCATGAAGAGGATCAAGGCCCTTTCCTCCCCCATAGACCACACCATTCCTGTCTCTCTTTTATCCTCTCCTCCCTACGTGCCCTAGGATGGAGGCGATGGGCCTGGGTCTTCCTCTAACTGCCCAGCCAGCCTCTGCCCTTCCCCAGCCTCCTCCACAATCTCCGGAGCCACACTTCCACTCCCTGTCAGCTGTCCCTCCTCTCCCTCGGAGTCAATCTCCAACAGGGGCATGACACTGAGTTTGCCCTTCCTCAGTTTCCTCCACAAACCAACAGAGCCACTTTCCCGCTGTCAGCTGTTTGTCTCAGATTCAGACTCTGATAGGGGCATGACAGATCTCAGGAACTCTGCCTGGTCTGGTTCGTCAGC
The DNA here is from genome assembly GCA_023653725.1 of Bungarus multicinctus. Lineage (NCBI taxonomy): Eukaryota > Metazoa > Chordata > Lepidosauria > Squamata > Elapidae > Bungarus > Bungarus multicinctus. The sequence goes on from CM042849.1 coordinate 56,166,843, forward strand.
CCTACAATGGCTGCTTAGGATGGCAGAGAATTCAGGCAAATTCACCCAGAATTAAACCTTTTTAATGGGGATTTTTAAATGTTCACCTGTACCCAAAGCCTTCAGCTTTCATGACTGAAACTCATTTCCGGTCTCCGGGACTTACCCAGGGTGTTAATTCGGTAGATAAATTCTTTGAAGATTTCTCTCTCTTGGAGAAATTCCACAGGAATTTCGGGAAATGTTGTGCCGAATTCACCCGTCGGCTTGGGGGACCAGCCCAATTTCCAGACCTATCGCGAACATAGAAGGGTGGAGAAATAGTTAAGTAGTCCTTGATTTACAACAGTTCACCTAGTGCCCGTTCAAAGTTACAACATCACTGAAAACCGTAGCAAAAAAAGCGATAAAATGGAGCAAAACTCACTTAACAAATGTCTCATTTAGCCATATAAATTTTGGGCTCCATTGTGGTCGTATATTGAGGGCTACCTGTGTACTAATACTACCCTGTTTCCCCGAAAATGCGACCTACCCTGAAAATAAGTCCTAGTTTGAATTTTCTACACATGTGCCAAATATAAGCCCTACCCCCCCCCCCCCAAATAAGCCCTAATTAAGCTCCTGCCCATTCCAGAGTGGACGAGTAAAAATTAAACTTCAATGGGGATGGGGGTGGGGTGGAGCTCTCCTACTACTTACCTTTGGACTGTTGTAGGCAGGCCTCGCACACCCCGCCACCTGCCTTGGTGGCCCATTTCTTCTGCAGCCAGCAAGACTGGCCTGGCTTTCCTGAAGGCCTCTGGAGCTGAGAACAAAGCTCTGGATTGATCCAGAGTTCTGTTACTGGCTGCAGAGGCCTTCAGGGAAGCCTTGCCAGCCGCAGAAGAAGAAGTTCCTGAAGGCCTCTGAAAGCGAAAAGGAGGCCGGGGGCGACGCATGTAAATGAGGTTAGTCAGTGACATCCCCTGAAAATAAGACCTGGTGCCTTTTTTTTGGTGGCAAAAAAATATATAAGACAGAGTCTTATTTTCGGGGAAACACGGTAGCAATTTGGAAGCTCTGCTTTTGGGACATTTCGTTCCTGAATAAAGACTGAGAATAAAAAGAAGCAGGCATTTGCAACAATAAATATAGGTTATCTCAAAATACAAAAGCTGGGCTTTCACTCCTCTGAAAATAAGAACGGGCTAAGAGGGAAAAAAAAACACTTCAGCTTCCCGGGTTCAATACATACCAGTAGGGGAACCCGGGCATAGCTGTTGACTAGTGGCAGCCGGGACAGGCTGATGATGATGTTCCTCAGAACGGGAGTCAGGGATGCGGGGATGGGGCTGTTCTTCTTGTGCCCCAGAGCCAAGACAGACTGCAGGCATTCCACCAACTCGGCCACCACTTCACAAGTTGCTGTAATGTTCTCAGAATCTTAAGTGGACAATAAAGCAAACATTTATTATAGTAAATTAAGTGGAAAGACTGGAAGTGTCTGTTTATCTATCTATCCGTCCATCATGTATCCTATTCATGCATCCATCCATCATGTCTATCATGTATCCTACCCTACCCTGTCTATCCATCCATCCATCATGTATCCTATTTTATCCATGCAATCCATCAATTTATCTATGTCTGTCATGTATCCTATACTGCATCCGTCTGTCCGTCCATCCTTTTCTTCCTCTCTCCTTCATTTTCCTTCCTTCTTTTTTCTCTCAGATACCTTCCTTCCATCCATCCCTTTCTTTCTTCCTCTCTCCTTCTTTCTCTTTCCTTTGTCAACCTTCCTGCTTTTCTTCCTTCCTCTCAGAAGCCTTCCTTCTTCTCTCAGAAGCCTTCCTTCCATCCATCCTTTTCTTCCTCTTTCCTTCCTTGCTTTCAGAATCCATCATCCTATCTTATCCATGCATCCATCCATGCATCCATCCATCAGCTATCCATTTATCTATCATGTATCCTATCCATTTGTGGAAACCATTGTGCAAACCACTTGTGGAAATCTATGTCTATCCTGTCTGTCTGTCCACCCATCCATCCATGCATCTACCCAGTTTGATATTAAATGCATTAAAATATCTTTGATGTGTGTATGTTTTCTGATTTCCCAAGAATAGCCACCAAAGGGAAATTGAGGCTGGAGAAGACACGATAGGGGGAAAGTCATTCCTCAACCTTTCTCTTACAGGCTCAATTCCAGCTACCATCTTGGTAAAGATCAACTCCTCCTAGTAAATCTTACCCTGAAGTCTTCAGATAAATTTCCTATACGTAAAAGTGAAACCCACATCTAATTTAGTTGCAAAATATTTGCATCCACCATTAGTTCCAATACAACTCTAAGCTTAGGTAGAATCGTAACATAGAACTGTACACCTATGACTTATATCAAAACACAACTTCATGCATAGGTAGAGTTGGTTTTATCCTTACTTGGTGTTTGTGAGCCCTTTTCATTCTCACTGGTGGCCTTCTGAATCTTCTTCCTCTTCTCTGGACTCAGGAGGCGATTTCCCGGTTCAATGGCCACTAAATCAGATGGAAGCAACACGTTATTTTCCAAAATGGATCCTTCAAAGATCTCTGACTGTACACATGAACTTCAGCAAAGTTTCTGAAGAAACTTCAAAATACAGACTCGCTCCAACTCATAAAGTTTCTTTTCTCTTTTTTTTTGCCTCATGCCTTGAGTGAGTGAGTGGATTTCCCCCCCCACTCCCTGAATAGTGGTGGCTAACCTTTTTGAGCTTCTGTGCCAAAAATTGTGCGCACGCTTGTGCTCGCGTGCCAGCACCCCGAAGGCAATGCGTGCATATGCACGCGCAATCCCCCCGCCTCCTTACCTGCACTGCACCTCAGCAGATTTTTGGCCGGTTTGAGGCCTTTTTCGGCCTCCTAGAGACTTGAGGAAAGTCTCTACAGGCTTTGCAGCACAAATAATAGGTCCATTCTGTCATTGCGGGCCTATTATTCATCCTGCAAAGCCTGCAGAGGCCTTCTTCAAGCCTCTGAGAAGCCGGAAAAGGCCTCAAACCAGCCAAAAATGAGCTGTGAAGCGCGCACATGCGCAGTGAGGTAAGTTTGTCTGCAGCTTGTGTGCCGGCACAAATGGCTCTGTTGCCACCTGTGGCACACGTGCCATAGGTTCGCCATCACAGCCCTAGAACTTCCCTCATTGACATTCATTTTGTTTGATAGGGAGAGTAGTCTGGTGCAGTGGTTAAAGACACTGGACTGGAGGCCAGGAAGGAATGCTTCTAGACCTGCTCTAGGCACAAAAGCAGCTGGTGAATTTGGGAAAATCCTCCTCTCTCTCAACCCCGGGAAGGAACTATCCGGGGTAAACCAGTTGTGGAAATATTTTCCCTCAAGCCTGCAAGAAATTGTCTGGGTGATGTCCTGGAATCAAGACTATTGATATATTTATCAATATATGTATTGTATTGTATTGCACTGCACTGCATATTATATTAATAATAAAATAAAACATATTATATTTATAATGTAATAACTATAATACTGTATCTTATTATATTGTATTATAATATAATATAATATAATATAATATAATATAATAAAATAAAATATAATAAAATAAAATATAATATAATACATATAACATATCTTTTTTGTTTTTTTGTTTTCCCAAATTTTGTTCTATTGTATTTTACTAATTTATTTGATTCTTTTTGTCAGTTTTTTATTTTTTTTATTTTTATTTTTTGTTTTAAATATGTGTAAGCCACCTTGAGTCGCCATGGACGAATAGGCGGCAATATAAATAAATAAAATAAATAAATAAAATAAATAAATAATAAATATATTATATTGTACTATAACATAATACATATAATAAAATATAATACATACCGTATTTTCCGGCGTATAAGACGACCGGCGTATAAGACGACCGGCGTATAAGACGACCCCCTAATTTTATAGTTAAAACATAGGTTTAGGCCTATATTCGCTGTATAAGACTACCCCCCCACTTCCGAGGCAACACCAGTTCTTTTTCAATTAAAAAGCCTGCTTGGATTGGCTGAGTTAGAGAGGCGGTCCGAGCAGCCTTGCAGTGATTGGTGCAGGATCGAGTTGGAAAATTCGTTTGCATGCATAAAAAGCCTGCTTGGATTGGCTGAGTTAGAGAGGCGGTCCGAGCAGCCTTGCAGTGATTGGTGCAGGATCGAGTTGGAAAATTATACTCGGCGTATAAGACGACCCCCGATTTTTGGTTGACTTTTTTTCGTTTCAAAAGTAGTCTTATACGCCAGAAAATACAGTATATTACATACATATATATATAATACATATATTATACATATATATTATATTATATTGTATAATAATATAATACAATACATAATATAATACATATAACTTAATATAATACATATATTATTATATTGTTCTGTAACATAATACATATAATAAAATATAATACATATAATATATTATTATAGTGTATTATGATATAATACATATGTAATACATATAATATAATATAATAAACATATTATATTATACTATAATATAATAAATGATATAATATATATATATATATATATATATATATATATATATATATATGTGTAAGGTTTTTAAGCTGATAATTTTAAATAATAAATAAGGGAGACTAGTATAGATCTATTTCGAGCTAGTTAGCTCTCTTCAGCTAGCCATACCCTTACTGGGATTCGAACCAGGGAAGTATTACATGTGAGGCAGTTGTAATTGCCTCTACACCACTGGCTCTCTCCTTATCAGCTCAGGCAGGGGAATAAGTATATACTTTGTATTACAACACCCTGTTAAGCCCCAATTAAGGGAGAAAGCATACTGCTTTCTTTTCTGTCTTTCGGCTCATCACCAGAGACCATACCGACAGAAAGCTATTTGTTTCGTTGCCTTTTGTTTATTATTTAAAATTATCAGCTTAAAAACCTTACACACATGTAAACAAAAGGCAACGAAACAAATAGCTTTCTGTCGGTATGGTCTCTGGTGATGAGCCGAAAGACAGAAAAGAAAGCAGTATGCTTTCTCCCTTAATTGGGGCTTAACAGGGTGTTGTAATACAAAGTATATATATATATATATATATATATATATATATATATAAAAATATAACGTAATATAAAATAATATAATAAAATAAAACAACACTTGACAGTAGCCTCTCATTCTCAGCTGTTGAAGTTCAGAAATTCAGGCAAACGAGGCGATTCCTTCCCTGGGAGTTGACTGACTGGATGCCATGCAAACTTGTAAAAAGGACTGAAGGAAAAGCTTAGGGAAGGGAGTGAAGCTGGGCTCACCTGCTACCAGGATGAATCGGGTGCAATGGATGAGCGAGGAGGCTTGGCTGGAGTTCTCTGCGGAGGCCCAGAGATTCCACAGCTCCGTCTGTTGCAACGCCAGACAACAGCAATCCAACACAGCCTGGAGATCCATACTTAGGGGCACCTGCTTGCGTGCTAAGTGCCAAGAGAGGATCTGTTAGGACAAAAAAGAAATGGGCAGAATAACAGGGGAGGGATCTTGGAGATCTTCTAGTCCAGCCCCTGCTCAAGCAGGAGATCCTATAGTAACCCTTTCAGACAAGCGGCTGTCCAGTCTCTTCTTCAAAGCCTCCAATGATGGCGCATTCACAACTTCTGGAGGAAACTTCTGTTCCACTGATTAATTGTCCTCCCTGTCAGGAAATTTCTCCTTAGTTCCAGGTTGCTTCTCTCCTTGATGAGTTTCCACCCGTTGCTTCTTCTCTTGCCTTCACGTACTTTGGAAAATAATTTGACCCGCTCTTCCTTATGGCAGCCCCTCAAATATTGGAAGACTCTGCTATCATGTCCTTCTTTTAATTAATGTAGACATACCCAATTCCTGCAACCGTTCTTATATGTTCTCTAATCATCAAAATTGGATGCAATATTCCAAGTGTGGTCTTACCAAGGCAATATTATTATTATTTTATATATTATTATTATTGTTATTATTGTTGTTGTTGTTATTATCTAGATGTAAAAGTTTATTTTAAATAATTATTGAAATAAATTATTTAAAAGCACCATCATCCTCTGATCAGGGAAAGCTTTAAGGGGGCTGATACTTGCAACAAGTGTACAACAAATCATGTAACTTGATAATCCGGTTTTAAAAAAAAACAGCTTTAGTTACTTGCCATCAGGTGCCTTATAAATCAAATAACCGATCAGCAACAACATTCAGGAAGTTGAACAGTACTTTGCAATGAATCAATTGCAAGAAACAATCAACCATGTCTACTCTTCATGATTTCTTCTCTCTTCATTAGTTCTCCCAGATCACCTGCTCTTTCCCAGAATTTCAAATCCATCCATCAAAATTATGCATAACTAATGAAAATATTTAAAGATAAATCAAGTAAATGTTGGAAATGTCATCAAACACCGGGAACATATTACCATATGTGGTGGCCTTGCATAGAAGCTAAAAGATATTGGACTAAAATACACACATGGTTGGAAAAAAATGTTTAAACAACATATAGATTTGAAACCTGAAATATTTTTTATTAGGAATGGTACCTGAAGGTACTAAAGAAAAAATATACTTAATCATACATGTATTAACAGCAGCTAGAATTGTATTTGCTCAGAATTGGAAAAGTGATAAGATACTGATAGAGGGAAAAGTAATCAAAAACGTATTTGAATGTGTAGAAATGAATAGATTAACATTAGAAATTAAAGAAAAGGAAGAATCTGAATATTACATGGTATGGGATTTGTTTTATCAATAGTTAGAAAATAAAATAAATTAAAATGGATTAGATGGAGTTATAAAACAATAAGAGGAAATTGGTAAAATAGACATATTGGATAGTACTTATACTCATACGGGAATGTGATTATTGTTATATTGATAAGAAGAGTATTATTATTAACTGTAAGCACACAAAATATGTACCTAATCGACACATGATTGAAATGGAATGGATTTATTATATGTAAAAATTTAAAAAAAAGTTGGGGAAAAAAATTATGCATAATTTAGTGGTTAACACCAAAAAGCATCACTCTTCCCTGACCTGTTCTGTGAATTACGATATAGTTTCTATTAGTTTTTATTTTTCTTTTTTTAAAAAAAAAAATGGCAGGCAGTGTTTATATTTGTGGTTCTGTTAATTCAAACCTGTGGATTTGCACAAACCTTCTGAAATTTAATTAAGAGAGATGTGAAAGTAAGTTGTGACAGGCAGAATTCTCTCTCAAAACCTAGTAGCAAATCAGGTTTAGGCCTTCTGGTCTGGAATAAACCTACTGCTTCCTTTATGGGAAATTATCCAAAGGCACAAATAAACCACAGATATAAGAATCATAAAAAGGCTAACTCAACATGGGCTTTCAAATATTTTTTCCAGATAACACCATCACAGCAGAATTGTGGCACAATAATAACTCGTGAGACTGCAAGGTTCTTTACGGTTTGTCACTTTTTAGAAGGCAGCGTCATCAAATTAAAAAATATATATTATTGTTTTCTGATATCGTGACCGCCCTTACCTCTAGCAGCATCACAACGAACTTCACAATGTCATTTTCCTTCTCCGGAGGGATGCGCAGAGAAGCTGGCAGTTTGGTAAGCAACACCAGATACTGACTTAAAGCCTGAGCCAAAACCATTGTGAATTGAAACATTTCTGGGTCTCCTGTGGGATAAAAAACAACACACACACATAACAGAACGTCACAACGTCATAACACAAACGCTTTGTGATTTGGTCTCCTCTTTCAAATTTATCAAGAAAACAGATCAGGTACTGAAAAGGATTTGCTCTTGAAAATGGGCGAGATCATTCTGTCCCACTCCGGGAACCCTTAGGAAACTATTTCTCCACCTACCCCCTCACACACATTATTCTTCTACCATCAGCAAGAGCTGACAGCTGTTGGAAGAAAAATCCACTCCGATTCCAAGCCGGGGAGACCAGTTGGCTAAGTGAGTGGATGGACCAGTTGGCTAAGTGAGTGGATGGATTTTTACAGGGTTCGGGGGGTTTGCTGATTGAGATGCTTCAGGGGGATTGTGCAATGTAGTGAGCCTTGTGTCTTTTACTATTCCAATGGTGGTGGGTTAATCCTATTATGTCCTAAAGGTCATGTCCTGTCCTTAGAATTTGGGTGGGGGGATAGAAATTTTTAATCCAGGAGTGGTGTGGTGGCTCAGAGGTGGAGTTCTCGCCTCACAATTAGGAGGCTGTGAGTTCGATTCTAGGTAGAGGCAGATAGTTCTCTCTCTGGGCACAATGAGAATATATCTGTTGAATATAACTCCGCATTGGTGACAGGAAAGGCATTCAGCCAGGAAACACTCAAGCTCCATTCAGTTACCCAGACTCCACCTCGCAAGGGATTATGGGGTCGTTAAAAGATGATGATGATGAATGTAAATTCTTAATCCCATCAGCTCCAGCCTCCTGTGGGAGATGTGGCTGAAGATGTTTTGTTTATTAATAGGATGACCTGGCTTTCTTCATAGGTATAAAATATCCACCTCTAAAGACTGGAGGCTTCTGCTTGAGGCTATGTTAAGTTTTTTTTTCTCCATTTCTCCTTTTTGGGAAAAACAGACACTACAAGGAAGCTGTCGCAACAATCCCTCCTCTCAAATACAAGAAAAGCAACCCAACACTTGTGATTAGATCACGGGGAAACAAAGACACAATTGGCGAGAGATGCCGTCTTCGCAAAAAGCCTACCAGAGGCAGATACCCTGACAGCACAGGCCACAAAAGCCTTCCCTTTTGGCCTGCGCTTCCAGTTGTGAAGAGTCGCCAGAGCCTGTCATGCCCCTATCGGAGTCTGAATCCGAGGAGGAAGACAAACAGTCATCAGGGAGCGGGAGAATGGCTCCATTGGCTGTGGAAGAAACTGGGGAAGGGCAAAGTCTGGCTGGGCAGAGCAGGGAAGAGGGAGAACAAGGGAGAGGGAGTTCAGAGGAAGACCCAGGCCCACTCCCTCTTTATCCTAGGGCATGCAGGGAGGAACGGAGACGGGAGCAATGTGGGTTGTGTGGCTTAGATGGGAGGAAAGGGCCCTGATTCCCTTCACAAGGCACAAGGCCTGGGAAGGGAGTTTAAAGGAGAGGCAATTTGGGAGGGGCGTTTGTCAGGAACAAAAGTTGAATTGATCTAATGTTAGCTGCTGTTATCTAAGTTCCTGGCATCCTCCCAACTGGTTGGATTTATTGCCGTGTTACTTCACTTCTGGAACTCCTTATGATGCCCTGCCAGATTTATTGCCTTATCTTGCTTGGTTGGATTTATAAAGTTTTCTGTTTACACCATTTTGGATTGGAACGTCTGCAGCCAAAGGCTGTTGTAGGTTCCAGGGAGAGTTTTTCTGCAGACCGGAAGGTAACCGGGATATTGGGGGCAAAGTTGGAGCTAATAAAGGGACCTCTACTTCTTATCTGGCTGGGTTGCCTTTGTGCCACATTCCTTTGGATCATCACAGCACTGATGAGGAGGCCTTGCAGAGGCCATATAACTCTCTATCCCATATCTCACCATAAATATTGCTGAGTTTGTTCCAGTATGGGGATGATCCCATCGGCTGCATCGGCTGGAAGACTTGATGTCCGGTGGGTAGCTTGTTCACCACTTCTGTCACCTGGTGCAGTGTGACCAGGCGGGCGGCTTCAAAATGGCTCCTCAGCCCTCGGGACAGTTCCTGCCCGCCCAGACTCAAACACGGGGTGAGGAGGCTGATGTTGAAATCCTGAAAAGACCCAAGCAGCAGGAAGCAGTTTTCATACGTTTCTGACTTGAGCTACGGAATCGAAAAGACTTCTCGTTTCCAGGCTAAAGTGGGCCGTTTGAGGTGTCACTAAACAAATGGGCAATTTCACACCCTCCATTTAATGTTGCCTCCAATTTGTGCTGAGACCCCTGCGGGTCAAATACTACTAGGTGTCAGCATTCTAGCAACCCTCCATTCTGCCCAATAACTCCGAGACAGGCATCTTCTCAAAAGTTCCTTTTATTTGGATAGTAAACTGGCACAACTGTGGAATCCCGAATCTGAAAGTTCCGGGCTTCCTTACAATAAGTAAAAACTACAAAACCCAACCCTGCACCCATCATCACATCACATGGCCCAATCACCATCCATCCCAACTTGAGACTTCCCTTCACTTATGCGCAACACAACCTGACCTTGAATCAGAAAAAGAATGTTATTATGTCTAACTAGATATACTCCAATATATTTCCCCCCTCCCACTTTCCCAGGCTCAGATGTGGCAGCGTGGGAGCACTGGATCTCAATATGGTTCCAAAGCTGACACTAGGTGGAGGATATTGTAATCTATTAAACATATTCAGAAGATAAAGGCACAAACATACTAAATGAAGGACACCTACATTTAAATGAAATATGTAAAATTACGCAGAAGATCCAGGGAAAGGAAAATCTGGCAATTGCTGTGTCGCATTCACAAGTTTTAAAGAATATTAAATATTTTCCACAGAGCGCTATTCGGTAAGAAAATGGGAAGAAATTTTACTAGTGTTCAATTAGGGGATGTTGAACCGGATGCTCCGATCTCTGTGAAATTCCCACTCAGGCTAACATTCCAACTTCTGACAAGCGACTGCAGCAAAAAACAAACAAAAATTAGGTATGTCTCTCTTAATGTCCACCTTGCTTAGCAATAGAAGTTCTGGTCCCATTTGTGACCCTAAGTCAATGCTACCTAAAGAGCTCTGGTAGCGCAGTGATTAGAATGCAGGATTGCAGGCTGACTCTGCCCACTGCCAGCAGTTCAACTCTGTCTTTACTCAGCCTTCAGTCCTTCCTAAGTCGGTCAAAGGAGGACCCAGATTCTTGGGGCCAAGAGGCTGACTCTGTAAACCACAGGGCTGTTAAGCGGTATATAAGTCTAAGGGCTATTGCTAATCAATCAATCCTTCCTTCCTTCCTTCCTTCCTTCCTTCCTTCCTTCCTTCCTTCCTTCTGGTTAGAATGCAGTATTGCAGGCTAACTCTGCCAACTGCCAGCAGTTCGATCCTGACCAGCTGAAGGTTGACTCAGCCTTCTATCCTTCTGAGGTCGGTCAAATGAGGACCCAGATTATTGGGGGGCAAGAGGCTGGACTCTGTAAACCCTTAGAGAGGGCGGTAAAAGCACTGTAAAGCAGTATAGAAGTGCTATTGCTATTCCTACTTGCCATTGTAACATAAAGGAGGCTTTTTCCCACCTTCCTGGGACTACCTGTGCATTACCTGGTGCATCATGAAAGGCATCAATTCCTGTTCAGGAAGCCGATACATCAATTCGGCACCTTCCGGAAGAGCAGATGCTGATTTTGTGTAGCACTGGGACCTCACGAGTGAACAAAACCAATCCTTGCAGGGAAACAAAAAAGAGATGATTCAACAGGTGTTTGCATGATGACATGGCTGGCTACAAATCAACTATTCTGAATTTAAAACGCTTATCCGGTTAAGTGTTATCAACCAGCCTGACTTAGTGTTGCAGTGCAGATGGCAGCGGAATCGGACAGTGGGGAAGAACGGGGAGCAGTCTTGAGAATTTAAAATGATTTAAAAAGAGTAAACATAGTTGATTGATAATAAATGGCTTCAGCCAACCACTAACCATGAGTGAAAGAAAAGTTTTTGTGTTATCATTCATATTCTCTGAAAAATGGCCAAGAAATCGTAAATTCTGCCAGGGCATGAAAACTTATGAGCACAATGATAGATAGATAGATAGATAGATAGATAGATAGATAGATAGATAGATAGATAGATAGATAGATAGATAGATAGATAGATAGATAGACAGACAGACAGACAGACAGACAGACAGACAGATAGATAGATAGATAGGAGAGAGATTAATAAATAGCTAAGATAACTAGATGATAGCTAGATAGCTGATAGATAGGAGAGAAATGGATAGATAGATAGATAGATAGATAGATAGATAGATAGATAGATAGGAGAGAAATGGATAGATAGCTAAGATAGATAGATAGCTGATAGATAGATAGATGATAAATAGATAGGAGAGAGATTGATAAACAGCTAAGATAGCTAAGATAGCTAGATGATAGCTAGATAGCTAGCTGATAGATAGATAGATAGATAGATAGATAGATAGATAGATAGATAGACAGACAGACAGACAGACAGACAGACAGACAGATAGATAGGAGATGGATAGAGCTAAGCTAGATAGATAGAATACGTTATTGGCCAAGTGTGTGATTGGATACGCAAGGAATTTGTCTTGGTGCAAATGCTACATTAAGATACATTAATCAAGAGTCAAGAGTCAATTTAAAAGGGGAGAGGATTAACAGGAAACCAACTCAGACTTACTTTGTCCGGAATTAAAGTTTCTAGAGCAGGGTGATTCCCCCCATCCAGGGGGTGGGCTGTAACCAAAGGTGAGGGGCTAATGGTTTCCGGAGCCACCGTTAGACGAAACCGGTCCAAGAGTGAGTAGAGTCTTTGATGTCTTAAAACAAACAAAAACAAACAAACAAACAAATGGCCAGCTGTCTCCAAGGCATATAAATCCTTCCACTTCCCAACCATCCAGTCAGAGCTGAAGAAGCTTCTTAGAGGAGAAGCGAAACGTCTTCAAAATAAAAAAACAAGACAGTCCAGTTGCCTCCTGCAAAAAGCAGCCTTTGGGATAACCATGGCCTGATGATCTCTAGAGACTTTTAGCTATACAATTTGGGACGAACATCTTCAGGATGGTGTGGGAGTAGGAATGGATTTCCAGAGGAGAAAAATTTCAGGCTACAAGAACCAGGAGCACCACTCCAAGCAGCCTCAGCGGCTCTTTAAAAGGATGCAAATGAACAGCTGTCTGCAAGGAATATAAATCTCTAAGAGACTTTTAGCTATACAATTTGGAATGAACACCCTTGGGATGGTGTGGGAGTAGGAATGGATTTCCAGAGGGGAAAAATTTCAGGCTACCGTGACCTGGCTGATTTGAGAATCTCTACAGAGTCTCCCAACAATGAAACAGAAATGACCAGCACCCTCTAAAGTCAGCGATGACTAGCGGAGTAAAATCCGCTGGGGCTCCTTAGCCTTTTAAAGAAGGGTTAAACGCAGGGATTCATTTTCAGGAAGTGGGGGAGGAAAAAACTTTACAAACGTTTGGCCACTATCCATGCTGCAAAAATCCATTGGGCATCACCTGTGGGCTAATCCGGTGTTCTGCAGATATTCCTGGATTCGGTCCAGCTCTTCAACTGGCAACTGAGCTGTGCTGTTCTGCATTGAAAAACAAAAAACAGGAAAGGCAGAAATGAAATGAGAATGAAAAGCCGAAGTTGCCAACACTGGCCGTAAAATACACTTTAACTCGAAAAAAAGACAGAATTTAAAACAACTCAGCTCATTTTTGCTGCGGACAAGAGTCACACCAGTATCGAAGAAATGGTGGAACAGAATCGTTAAAGAAAGGATGCAAAAGGAGGGACAGAATGAGATATGAATGACGGAAAATGAAAATAATCTTTACATTTATTTCAAATCGTTAAAATCGAATTGTTAAATTGTCCTACAGCAAGTTGTCCCACAGTGAGTTGGCCAATTCTGCCAGGAAGAGGACTCCGTGCCAGGCCAATAGTCTTTCTCCCAACTTTGAAACTGAATGTTGTGGCTGGCCAACGGCCTGCGGAGCTGGCGGCAGACTTGGGCAGTGAGGAGGTTGTGGAGGAACAATGGGACAGTCCTGGAGTCTGGGGAAGGTTCTCACGAGGGCTCTGCATTGGAGGCAGATATGGGGCCAGGGCCGTCCGACAATTATTAGCTGCCTTCGGAGTCAGAGATCAGTGGGGAAGAAGAACAGCTGGAGCCTGTTCCCAGTATGCACATACACAGAGCTGCCAGAAGAAGGGAACAGTTACTTTTAACTTTTGTATAGTTAATGTTTTTAATTGTATGGCTGTGCACCGCTCCGAGTCCTTCGGGAGAGGAGTGGTATATAAATAATAATGATGATAATAATAATAATAATAAGTTAAGGAACAAGGGTCGACTTGGGAGCAAAGGCTCAGGCAGATGGTGAATGGCCCCTCCCATAGGGAATAAAGAGGAGCTCCTGAGCTGAAGAAGGTTCTTGGATGAGAAGCGAAACGTCTTCAAAAGAAAAAATACAAGAAAGTCCAGTTGCCTTTTGAAAAAAGCACTTTTGGAGCAACCATGACCTGGAGGACGGAGCATCTCCATAGACATGAGGGGTGTGTGTTCTCAGCACTCCCCGATCAGTCTGAGATGTGCATTTGCCCAGGTGGTGACGGGCGTTCATTAGATTTATACCCTGCCCCACCTCCAGGAGCACAAAACAAAGCGGTGAGTTTAATTCTGCTTTTACGACTATTATTGTAAAACTCTTCATGGGTGACAGGAAGGGATTCCGGCCAGTAAACTCTCAGCTCCATTCAGTTGCCCAGACTTCACCCCACAAGGGATTGTGAGGTCATTAAAAGAAGATGATGATTGTATTTTTCATTTTATTTATCCCTGCAGACCCAAAGATGCTTTTTCTGAGAATAACTGAGAGTCTCCACAGCCATTATGGCTGTCAGCCACCCAGAATTGTGGGCAGCCATACAAATCCCGTCCCCCACCGGTCATTGAGGTGGGTTAGGCTGAGAGATAATGTCTGATGACTCAAAGCCCCATCAGGGCTGTAAGGTGGCAGATTAAATCTCGGCTTTCCCTGTCGCCGGCCCAGCACTTGCCCAGACGACGACTCGGGTTACCTGTACAGATGCCGCTAGAAGCATTTCCACACGACGGCAAGCCAGGGTGTCCACCATGTGAGCCAGCACACGGAAAGGAGTCGAGAGAAGCTTGTCCACATACAAGACCAGCACAGCCCCTGACTGGCTCAGATGGATGCCCTCCAAACACTGCAGGGTCTTCTTCACCGCTGTCGGCTGAACCAGGGAGAAAAACCTCTTTTAGAGCCTTTCGTTTTCCAGACTAATTGAAATATAAAAGCATCTTAGTTTATATATAAATTTATATGCATGTAAATGTGTCATGCCCCCATCGGAGTCTGAATCCGAGGAGGAAGCTGGACAGCTGACAGGGAATGAGAGTATGGCTCTGTTGGCTGTGGAGGAAACTGGGAAAGGGCAAAGTCTGGCTGGGTAGAGCAGGAGAGAGGTAGAACAAGGGAGAGGGGGTTCAGAGGAAGACCCAGGCCCACCCCCTCTTCATCCTAGGGCACGCAGGGAGGAACGGAGAAGGGAGCAACGTGAATTGCGTGGCTTACGGGGGAGGAAAGGGCCCTGATTCCCTTCATTAGCCACACCTGGGAATGAGAGTTTAAAAGAGATGCAAGCTGAGTGTGGCGTCTGCTGGGAGCAAACGTGACTTTATCTTGTGCTGACTTTGGTTATCTACGTTCCTGGCATCATTCCAATTGAGTTGAATTACTGCCATTCCTTCACTTCTGGAATTCCTTCTCCTGCCCTGCCAGATTAATTACCTCATTTTGCCCTGATTGGACTTATAGTTACAGTTTTTGTTGACCATGTTTTGGATTTGATTCTCTTGCAGTCAAAGGCTGTTCCTGGGAGAGATTTTCTCCAGCCCAGAAGGTAACCAGGACACTAGGGGCAAAGTTGGAGCTAATAAAAGGACTCCTACTGATTATCTGACTGTGTTGCTTTCATGCCACGTCCCGGGTCATCACATAAAAGTATAAAAGCATCTCAATTTCTAGCCAAGTGCCTTAACCAGGACAGTCTACTGACTCATTTGCAATGGCCAAATGATCAACAGACATTATTTCCTGCTTCGGTAGCCTCAATATTTGAAGGGAGCCATTATCTTTAAAGACAAATTTCTTTTATTTTATTTTTTACAGGAGAAAAATGAGGTGTGCTGGGCAGGAGAAAAACCACTGGAGAAATCTCGAGAACCAAAGCAAAGAACTTACGGAGGCAAAATTCTCACACCGGGACTGAATCGCCTGGATGAAAAGGCCGCTCGCCGCCGAGTTTCGGTGAATGGCACTGATGAAATCCTGGACGGGAGGTTCGTGAGACAGACTGATGAGTTCTTGGACATGATTCACGGTCAGCCAGGTCAAGTGCTCGGAGTCGTGCAGGTTTTGGCACTGCAGGAAGAAATGGAATGGGGTCGCTCAAGCGGAAGAGAAGCAACGGGTGGAAGCCAATCAAGGATAGAGAAGCAACCGAGAACGAAGGAGAAATTTCCTAACAACAATTAACCAGTGGAACACCTTACCTCCAGAAATTGCGGGTTTTTAAGGAGAGATTGGATCACCCTTTGTATGAGATGGTATAATGTCTCCTGCTCCAGAAGGGGGTTTGACTGGAGGACCTCCAAGGTCCCATCCAATTCTGTTAGACTCGGACAGTGAAGAGGTTGGGGAGGAACATGCTCTGGTTCGCCGGCAGTCTGTGCAGACGGCAGCGGAATCGGCCAGTGGGGATCAGTCCAGGAGTCTGGAGAGGACTCAGGTCCTGCTTCTGATGCAGAGATGGGGCCAGGGCCATCTGGGAGTGGGGTGCTAACTCTGGAGCCTCTGGAATCTGGCAACAGCGAGGCAGAGGAACCAGGGAAGCCTGTTCCCAGTGTGCGTATGCACACAGCTGCTGGAAGGCAAGAGCAGCTGAAACAAAAGGGGCGACTCGGGAGTAACGCTGGGAGGTGATTGCCCCTCCCATAAGGGATAAAAGTCAGGCCAAGATGATGAAACCTTTGCAGGAAGCAAAGTCGTTCGATTGGTTCAGAGTCATCCTTGAAGCTCTTTGTACTTCAGTTGGGTTTTTTTTTCTAGTTCATTTGACACTTCTGTTTTTGGCAGCACTTCACAGAAAAGAAAGGTGGTTGCTTATCTCGAGGGATTGTTTTAGATTCATTACCGGCTGGGAATGAAAACAATTCCCAGCATTGCAATAAAATAAGTCTTGTTTTTGAAAGAAGCGTAATTACGGTTTAGGAAGCCTTGGTCAAAACAGAACATGGGCCAGTCCTGGAGTCTGGGGTAAGGCTCTGATGAGGGCTCTGCATCGGAGGCAGAGATGGGGGCCAGGGCTGCAATCGAGACTCATGATTTAATTGGGGCAACTGCTGGAACCCTGACACAGAGCTTACCACGTAATCACAGAAAAGGATGAGGGATCCTTTCCGCACGATCTCGCGATTGCAGATGCTAAGTTTGGAGCCCCCATCTTCATCGTGGGGATCCCCGCTGGGTTGAGGGCTGAGCAATTTAGCACTTGAGAGACTCTGCCTTCTGGAAGAGAAGGAAAGTGGTTTAAAAAAACCCAAAAACTACAAAATCCAGGAGTCAAATTGCCAGAAAGAAATAAAGAAGAAACAGATAGAAGAATTTGCCAGGATAAATGCAGCTGGCTAGTAAAAAGCTGGTCCAGCAGTCAAGAAAAGAACCAAAGGATGATTGGCTGGCCTAAGCTCAGCAGTGTCTCAAGGTCACAGGGTCCCCTTTTATAACCTTCTGACAAGCAAAGTCAAAGGAGAAGCCAGATTCCCTTTACAACTAACAGAGTCGCTGTATCAGTGAGATGGGCGGCATAGAGATTTAATTAAATAAATTTAAATAAAAATATACATACATACATACACCCAGGTGATCATCATCTTCTTCTAATGACCCCATAATCCCTTGCGAGGTGGAGTGTGGGCAAATGAATGGAGCTAGCAGAGTGTCTACTGGCCGGATGCCCTTCCTGTCGCCAATGGGGAGTTTTGTTCGGCAGATATGATCTCATTGTGCCCAGAAAGAGAAATATTTGCTGCTACCTAGGATTGAACTCACAGCCTCCTCTTTGTGAGGTGAGAACTCCATCTCTGGGCCACTCTAGATACACCTGGGCAATGCCATGGCCTAATTCTCAATCCATCCTACAGCATCGAACTAATACATTCTAGAATTTAGGAGTTGACAAAAGAAAAAAAACTGAGAGGTCTGTATTTTGTACCAAACACTCCACTGGAAACAAACCTTGCTGAACAATATAAATGAATCCCAAATGTCCATCCAGCCTCTACCCGAATGACACCTTGGCCAAAATGTCCAGCCCAGCTGTAGCAAAGAAGACACCATGGGTGGGAAAACTGTCCCCAAAAACCACTGGGTTCCTTACAATGAGACTTTCTGGATGATCCAGTTCTTAAGCAAGGAAGGTGAATTTTGAAAGGCGAAGCCGGAAAACAAGACATTTTTGTAGTGGCCGCTAAAATCGGAATCGGACAAAGCTTTCAGGAGGGAAAGAGTTTTTGAAAGGAGGAACGTTTATACAAGAAATAAGACTTGCAAAGCAAGGGGCAGCATTTGAAATCATGAAGAAAACACTCACAATGTAGTGGCCCATCAATGGCCAGCAGAAATGGTGGCAGACTCAGACAGTGAGGAGGTTGGGAAGGATCATGGGCCAGTCCTGGAATCTGGGGAAGGCTCTGACGAGGGCTCTGCGTCGGAGGCAGAGATGGGGCCAGGGCCGTCCGACAATTATCAGCTGCCTTCGGAGGCGGTGATCAGTGGGGAAGAAGAACAGCTGGAGCCTGTTCCCAGTGTGCTCATGCGCAGAGCTGTCAGACGAAGGGAACAGCTAAGGAACAAGGGCCAATCCGGAGTAAGGGCACAAGTGGATGGTAAATGGCCCCTCCCATAAGGAATAAAGAGGAGTGAAAGGGGAATGGTGTTTGCAAGAGACAATTAGTTCAATTCATTAGGGTGAAGATCTGTTCCTGACTTCTTGCCAAGTAATTGCTGCTAAAGCATGGCGTTTAGAAGCTATCAGCCTGGCAGCTCTTCCAGTCTGATAAAGGTCTATAGTTGTGAAATCTCATGAAAGGCTGTTTGCCAGGACTTTGCTGGAGAGGAATTCCCTTTAACCTCAATAAAAGGGGTTTTATCAGGACGAGGAGTCGGGCTTTGTAATCTTAGGAAACCTAGGTCAGAACACACACAGGACAGAGAAGACCTGAAGAAGATCTTAAAAACAGACTTACTTGGGGGTTTGATGAACTTCGGACCACCAACAGGGACTGGTGTAGTTAACCAGCAGCAAGATTTGACACCAGAGGAGAACCAGGGATGGGTGGGTGGCTATCATGGACTTGACAAGATCATTCAGTCTTTCGAGGGTGTAGAAATGTGGACCGTGTGGTCCACTCTCGGTAAAAAGCTTGGTAGCCGCCACTGTGATTCTTCGGAACATCCCTGAAACAACGAAAGCATGGGAAAAACATTGTTACCAATCAGTCCCAACAGAGATCTTGCGGGTTCCCATTGAAATGTTATACATCGTCCTCAAATTACGACTGCAAAAATCGGAGCCCCCCATTTTCTGTCGCTCGCTGAGACAGTGGTTTAGTGAATTTTGCTCCATTTTACGGCCTCTGGCTGCAGCTGGCAAGTGAACCCCCGCAATTTGTTCTTTTTTTGTAAAAAGTTTTTTTTTATTTTTTCACATTTCAAAAACACTTTTTCTAGTGAACAGCATGATTCCAGGTTTTCACATTTCCATACAAACATGACCTTGGTTACATATCCATCTTTCACATTTGATTTCATATCCTATCATTACATTACATATTTTCTATACATTTTCTCAAGTACTCTAATATTCTTCCAATTTACTTTATATATTTTCTATTCATTTCTTAACTTATTTCTTTCTTACTTTAAATAATTCTCATATCCTCATATTCATTATACTTTATACTTTTATCTATCACATTTGCAATTTCATCACATATTCTTATTTCATTATTCCAAAAGTTCCATCCTAATTCAAAAAATTTCCCCTATAATTACCAATTTGAGTGTACCACCCCTTTACCTTATACATCATTTAATTAACTCCTCTTTAATTCATAATAATAATTTATCACAATATAGCCACTTATAATTGTCACCTTAAAAGTTAATATCAATAATCTCCTAACAACTACCTAACACATATACATTTTAGGCCAGATTCTGCATGGTATTTTCCCCTTCAGCTACATTAAATCATTTATAATTTCAAATAAATTAATCTATTCAATTGATCATAAAAACTGACGTTAATCTTTTTATAACATTCCTCATGTTTCCCCTGCAACCGTCACAAATATGAATCTGTTGCCAAAGAGTCCAAATTTTGGTGGCAAGAAGGGAGGTGTCATGCCCTTGGTAGAGTCACACTCTGAGGGAGAGGAGGAACAGCCAAAAGGGAGTGGAGGTGTGGCTCCGGAGGTTGTGGAGGAGGATGGGGAAGGGCAGAGGCCAGTTGGAGAATCAGAGGAAGAACCAGGCCCAACCCCTCTTCATCCTAGGACACTCAGGGAGAAGGGAGCAACTTGGCTTATGAGAGAGGAAGTGGCCAAGATCCCCCTCATTAGTTGCAGCTGGGGAGAATAGTATATAAGAGAGATGGTTAAAACACAGCGTTGCCAGAAGCAAAGTGTGTGTTAGTTTGGGCTGAAGTTATCTTGGTTTGCGTCCTTCCAATAGACTGTGCCTTGTTATCTCCTTGAATTTGGTAATTACTTATCCTGATCTGTTGTGGAAATTTCATCATTGTAGTTTGTTTGGTTTTTTATTTCACCTCTATCTGCTCATTAAGTTCGGACTGTATTGCTTTCTTTTGAAGACTATTTTTGAATAAG
The DNA here is from genome assembly GCA_023653725.1 of Bungarus multicinctus. Lineage (NCBI taxonomy): Eukaryota > Metazoa > Chordata > Lepidosauria > Squamata > Elapidae > Bungarus > Bungarus multicinctus. The sequence continues at coordinate 56,187,493 of CM042849.1, forward strand.
TTTTATCTCCAACTGAAAATTATTGAACAGTGGGGCCAAGTTGGAGGCATTAAAGGACATTTATTTACATTTTGGATTTTGTTACATTTGTGTTACACTCTGGGTCAACCCAGGAGGTGAGCAGTACCTGATTTGAAGGTATGAATTAAGCACATGAGAAGGGTGCCCAGTTCCTGGCAGTAGAAGGTGTGTTGCTGTTCGCTCATCTCCACGTTCAATTGTTTGCTGGAGATATCTTCCAGAAGAATCCCCACCAGTTGCATTAGGAATCTAGAGAGTAAAAGAGGTGTTTAGAGGCTGAGCACGAAGCACAGAAAAATAAGGTAAAGGTTCCCCTCCTTGCATATCCGTGCTAGTTGTTTCCAACTCTAGGGGGGGCAGTACTCATCTCCGTTTCAAAGCTGAAGAGCCAGCGCCATCCGAAGACATCTCCGTGGTCATGTAGCCGGCATGACTCAACGCCTTCAAAGGCAGACGGAACGCTGTTCCCTTCCTACCAAAGGAGTCCCTATTTTTCTACTGGCATTTTTTACATGCTTTCAAACTGCTAGGTTGGCAGAAGCTGGGACAAGGAACGGGAGCTCACTCCATCATGTGGCGCTGGGGATTCAAACCACCGAACTGCCGGATCAACAAGCTCAGCGTCTTAGCCACCGAGCCACCATGTCCCCTATAGAAAAATAGGACTTTACAAAAAAAGAGAGGGGGAAAAAAAAAACCCAATATGCATAGCCAGCCCTGTGGTTACATCTATCTCCTTTGCCTTCTTCAAGGTTACATTGAGGATACAGGTAATCCTTGACTTACAACAGTTTGCTTAGTGACTGTCCGAAATGACGGCCGTACTGAAAAAAAATAAAAGCGACGTAGGGCCGTTTTTCACACGGACGGCTTTCGCGCCACGCCATGTTGGTCAGGTGATCCAAATGGATTTTTCACACTTCATGGCCATCACAGCATCCCCACATTCATGGGATTTACATTTGGATGCTTGGCGAGCGGTTCACATTTACGACAGTCGCAGTATCCCAGGGTGGGGGTGGGGGGGGTGTCACGTGATCCAGTGGTGGGATTCTACCAGTTTCCCTACCAGTTCGGTGATTGTGCACTAACACACGGAGAACTTCTGCACTGAATACTGGTCACAAGGAAAAAGAACCATGCCCTCTAATGGCTGCCTTTTATATACACACCTCTTAAGGGGAACTTTACTCTCCTGCCTTAAAGGGAAATACCCATATTCTGCTGAATCATTCTTCTTACATCAGCCAGACTTACATCAGCTTCACAGCATCATGCAGCTAATCACTGCTGGTCAGTTCTTAACTCCTAATACCTTAACACGCGCAGCTTTCCAAACACCAGCTGAGGCTCTGTCTCAATAAGCCTTGGTCAGAACAGAAAGGCCGTAGAATGGGGCAAAACTCACTTAACAAATGTCTCACTTAGGAACCGAATTTTTGGGCTCAACTGTGGTCGTGTGTCGAGGGCAACCTGTATATATTATCCTCCATTCCTTCTCTCAAAATCTTTTTCTTCTTCTTCTTTTTAATGGTTGTTTTTAAAAAGAAAAAGCAAATAGCAGCAGCTTATTCTTAACAACCTATACCTGGAAAAGGTCTCCTCGGGCAGGAACCGATCCTGCTCATCTGTGGGGATCTCCTGAGTGGGAGGAATCTTATTTCCCCCGTTTCGCAGCCGATGGATTGTTTGACAAGAGATTAGGTGCGGGGAAAAGGAGAGCTCCTGAATGCGGGAGAGGACGATGTCTTCGGTCGACTGGGAAATCAAGACCCGAAGGATCGCAAGAATGCCAGAGACCCATAACTGAACGGTGCTTACGGAAGCCTATTGAAAGAGACAGAGGGGGAGAACCCCACAAAATGTTCATTATTTAAATCAACTCCTTCCTTCCTCTCCCCTTCTCTTCCTTCCTTTCCTTCCCCTCCACTTCCTTCCCTTCCCTTTCTACCCTAATCTCTCCTATCCTCCCCCTCTCCTTCCTCTCCCCTTCCGTTCTTTTCCTTCCCTTTCCCTCCCCTTCCTTTTCCCTCCCTCCCTCCCTTTCCCTTCCCTTCATTCCCTTCTTCTCCCCTTCCCTTCCTTCCCCTTCCTTTTCCGCTCCCCTCTTTTCCCTTCCCCCTCTACTTCCTTTTCCCTCCTCTTCCTCCCCTTCCCTTCTCTTCTCTTCCTTCCCTTTTCCTCCCCTTCTTTTCCCTCCCTTTTCCTTCCTTTCCCTCCCTTTGATTCCCTTCCTCTTCCCTTCCCTTCCTTCCTCTTCCCTTCCTTTTACACTCCCTTCTCCTTCCCTTCCTCACCCCTTCCCTTCCCTGCCCGCGTGTTCATTTGCCAAAAAAAACAAGTGACAAAACAAAACCCATGGCATATTCCTCATCCACCTCTGCCCATGAAGCCCAGGGGGCTTGCAGCCAAGACCCCTCTCCAGAGCAGAGTAGAGGGAGTTTTGCTGCTAAGCATGTGGGCAGCTATTGACTGACTGGATTGATACCCTGCTTCTCGGCAGGAGCTGAAGGTGCCCTGCAGGCTGGTTTTGTCCTCCCCACAACACCCTTGCAAAGAGAGGGATGGGCCCAAAGGGCTGATGGGACACACACACACACCCAAATCCTTAACCCCGGACACCCCAGGAAAGGAAAGAGGGCAGTTGGGTTCGTGTTCTGACCTAGGCTTCCCCAACAGCACGAAACTGAGTCCTCGTCCCAATAAACCTCTTTTATTTATTTTAGAATGAATTTCCTCTCCAGCAAAGTCCCAGTCAACTGTCTTTTAAGACAGTGCCCAATTACAGACCTTTTATCAGGCTGGGAGAATTGCCAGGCCAATATCTTTCAGACACCACACTGTAGCAGACAATACTTGGCAAGAATGCAGGAACAGATCTTCACCCTAATGAACTAATTGTCTCCTGCAAACCCCACTCCCCTTTTGCTCCTCTTTTATTCCCTATGGGAGGGGCCATTCACTGTCCACCTGTGGCTTTACTCCCGAGTCGACCCTTGTTCCTTAGCTGTTCCCTTCGTCTGGCAGCTCTGCGCATGAGCACACTGGGAACAGGCTCCAGCTGTTCTTCTTCCCCACTGATCTCCGCCTCCGAAGGCAGCTGATAACTGTCGGACGGCCCTGGCCCCATCTCTGCCTCTGACGCAGAGCCCTCGTCACAGCCTTCCCCAGATTCCAGGACTGGTCCAGGTTCCTTCCCAACCTCCTCACTGTCCGAGTCTGCCACTAGCACCGCTGGAACAGTATGTCCTGAGTCCGGACCGAGGGCAGTAAGGCCTCTGTCGCTCTCGCTAAGCGGCTTCTTGGCCGGATGCCCCCTCCTTACCATGGTGTTGGGCGTCACAAACATGCTCCTCAGCAGCATGTCCACCGGGCGCAAGGCGGAAGGTGCCAGGATCTCAAACAGAGTGTTCAATATCCCCAGGGCTTCGTGGGAATCTATCTGCATCTGGAGGGGGGGAATGAACCAACAAACAGAATGGGATCAACAATGGCTGCAAATCAGCTCAATGAAAGGAGAAGTGAAAAAGAGAACTGTGTTTCACCATACAGGCGGTCCCCGAATTACGACCACAGCCGAGCCCAAGATGTACACTGTTAAGTAAAACGCTGGTGAAGCAAGTCCCTGCCCCCGTTTTACGACTCTCTTTGCCAGAGTTCATAAAACAGACAGGTGGGCCCTCCAGTTATGTGGAGCCCAATAGCAACAGCACTTAGACTTATAAGTCTTCAGGTGCTTTCCAGCCCTCTCTAAGCAGTTTACAGAGTCAACCTCTGGCCCCCAATCATCTGGGTCCCTATTTTAACAACTTTAGAAGGACAGAAGGCTGAGTCAACCTTGAGCTGGACAGGATCGAACAGCTGGCAGTTGGCAGAGTCAGCCTTCAATCCTGCCTTCTAACCACTGCACCATCACAGAAGGGAGGGAGGGAGGGAGGGAGGGAGGGAAGGAAGGAAGGAAGGAAGGAAGGAAGGAAGGAAGGAGACCCAGCAATAGCATTTAGATCTATATCCCGCTTTTCAGCCCTCTCTAAGTGGTTTACAGAGTCAGCCTCTTGCCCCCAACAATCTGGATCCTCATTTTACACACCTCAGAAGTAGGGGTGGGATTCAAAAATTTTAACAACCGGTTCTGTGGGCATGGCTAGGTGGAGGGCGTGGCTTGGTGGTCATGTGCCTGGGTGGACATGGCTTGGTGGTCATGTTATTGGCTGGGTGTGGCCAACTCAATATCACATCGAGGCATTCATCTTCTTGCCTGGCCTCTCATGACTGTGGGGATGCTGCAACAGTCGTAAGTGTGAAAAATGGTTATAAGTCACTTTTTTCAGTGCCACTGTAACTTTGAGTCACTCCACACAAGCAAAGTACCAGCAAAGGAGGAAAAAAAAACTCCAGAGAAGTTCCAGAGACAGGAAGTTTAGTCCTGCCAAGAATGTAATAAGGGTTATGGAGAGGCAGTTTCTGTAAGCAACCCCAGAATGTTTCCTTCCTGCCTTCCTTACAGGATTAGGGCAGTAATTTCTTCTAACAACCGGTTCTCCGAACTGCTTAGAATGTTAACAACTGGTTCTAGTGAATAGGTGTGAACTGGTAGAATCCCACCCCTGCTCAGAAGGATAGACGTCTCTGGTCAAGATTGAACCAGTTGTGGGTAGAATTAGCCTGAAATACTGCATTCTAACCACTGGGAGGGAGGGAGGGAAGGAAGGAAGGACTAGCAATAGCACTTAGACTTATATCCTGCTTCACTGTGCTTTCCATCCCTCTCTAAGTGGTTTACAGAGTCAGCCACTTGCTGCCAACAATCTAGGTCCTCATTTGACCCACCTCGGAAGAACGGAAGGCTGAGTCGACCTTGACTCTGGTGAGATTTGAATGGCCAAACTGCAGGCAGCCGGCAGTCAGCAGAAGTAGCCTGCAGTACCGCACTCTCACCACTGTGCCTCCACAGCTGAAAATGTATGTTGCTAAGTGAAGCATTTGTTAAGTGAGTCGCTGCCCCCATTGTACGACTTTTCTTGCCACCGTTCATAGTCCTCAACTTACGAAAGTTTACTTAGTGACCATTCAAAGTTACAACGGCGCTGAAATAAGGGACCTATGACCGTTTTCCAACATGACTTCTGCAGCTTCCCCGACAGGGTCACGGGATCAAAATTCAAACACCTGGCAATGGACTCGTGTTTATGACGGGTCGCAGTATCGCCAGGAGTCTCGTGATTCAATGGGGAAGCTGGATTCACTTAACAACCAGGTGATTCACTTAACAAATGGGGCGAGAAAACTTGTAAAATGGAGCAAAACTCACTTCATGGTTTTTGCCCCATACAGAAAGAAACAGGGAACGTCTTTGTTGAGGGCTATTTGTGACCCTTACCTGTTGTTTGGCCAGCATCGGCAGGATGATGTCAGCTACCTGCCGTGACAGCCTCTTCCACTTCTCTTCGTTCTCTCGGTGACACTGTTGCAGCACAAGGATGAACATCTCCAGCACCTGCCAGCAAAGAGCAATAGCCATAGCCATGGCACTTACACTGCTATACCACTTCAGGGTGCTTTCCATCCCTCTCTAAGCAGTTTACAGAGTCAGCCTCTTGCCCCCAACAATCTGGGTCCTCGTTTTTACCGACCTCGGAAGGATGGAAGGCTGAGTCAACCTTGAGTAGGTTAGGATCAAACTGCTGGTAGCCGGCAGTTAGCCTGCAATACTGCCTTCTAACTGCGAGGGAGGGAGGGAGGGAGGGAGGGAAGACTAGCAATAGACTTATATCCTGCTTCACAGTGCTTTCCAGGCCTCTCTAAGCAGTTTACAGAGTTAGCCTCTTGCCCACCCCCCAACAATCTGGGTCCTCATTTGACCCACCTCGGAAGGAAAGAAGGCTGTATCAACTTTGAGCAGGTCAGGATTGAACTGCTGGCAGTGGGCAGAGTTAGCCTGCAATACTGCATTCCAACCACTGGGAAGGAGGGAGGGAGGGAGAAAGGCTGAGTCAACCTTGAGCCGGTCAGGATTGAACTGCTGGCAGTGAGCAGAGTTAGCCTGCAATACTGCATTCTAACCACTGGGAGGGAGGGAGGGAAGACTAGCAATAGACTTATATCCCGCTTCACAGTACTTTACAGGCCTCTCTAAGTGGTTTACAGAGTCAGCCTCTTGGCCCCCCAACAATCTGGGTCCTCATTTGACCCGCTCGGAAGGAGGGAAGGCAGCGTCAACCTGGAGCAGGTCAGGATCGAACTGTTGGCAGTAGGCAGAGTTAGCCTGCAATATTGCCTTCTTACCACTGGGGAGGGAGGGAGGGAGGGAGGGAGGAAGGAAGAAAGGAAAAGGAAAGGAAGGAAAATAGCCATAGCCCTTGGACTTATATACCGCTTCACAGTGCTTTTACAGACCACTCTCTAATGTATATATCGCTTCAGGGAGCTGGGTCAGAGCTGGGTCTCCTGTTCAATCACTCAGGCATGCAGGCTCGGCGTGCTTGCAGTAAATCCACTGCCTGGAGTTGTAAGCATGTTCAGAGACAGAGGTAAGTTACTGGGGGATTTTACCTGGTGATACTGGATCAACCTCAACAACATTGAGACCACGACTTCCTTCTGGGTTTCTAGTTCTTTCCCGGCATCAGCTTTATTAGCTCCTCTTAAGATGAAGAGGTCGTGGACGATGGGCTGCAGAGCTGGGATCGCTAAAAAAAAACAGAGAGTCGTTAGGACCGAAGACACCAGCTATCCCCACTCCTCATCCAGAGATCCTCTTGGGCCCGAAACTTAGTTCTTAATTAATTCCCAAAGGTTATCCTGAAGCTGGAGGGATCTACTTTGGAGAACAAAGAGCAGAGGTGGTATTCAGCCAGTCATTCGGAGAACCGGCCAATCCCACTTCTGACTGCCCCCACCCCATCTCTTCTCTGCCTCCCATTTAGTCCCAGCTGATTGGCTGAGTCTTCTTTGGTTGCCCTGCACAGGAGAACGGAGCTGGAAAGCAGGTTAGTGGGATGGGGAGGGAATGGGACTTTGAGAGAGAGGGAAACAGAGAGAGACAGAGACAGAGAAACAGGAAGAGAGAGAGAAGAAGAGACACAGAGAGGGAGACACAGAGAAAGAGGGAAACAAGAGAGAGAGAGACAGGGAGAAAGAGACAGACACACAGAGAGGGAGAGAGAGAGAGGTCCAGCAAAGTTGCAGCAGGACAATACATCTTGTTTTAAATTTTAAGTGCCTGTGATGTTTAGCAACTCCTAGTGTGAGGAGTTCAGTTCTATGACTTCTGATTTCCCATTACCGTGTGTCACTGCTTTCCTTCCACTGGCCATGATCCCGTCACACAGCTGAATAATTTTAGGAATTCCAATTATCTGCTTGGAGTGGTAGCGCTCATATGACAACAACACCAGGAAGAAAAAGACGCTAGGAATAATGGCTTCTGATTCCCTAGTGGGGGAAAGAAAAAGGAAAGAGACATGTTAGACTTCGTCCTCAGCATCAGAATGGGAGTATGAGTTGTTCAAAGAGCACACTGGTTAGTTCGATTCTGACCAGCTCAAGGTTGACTCAGCCTTCCCTCCTTCCAAGATCAGTAAATGAAGACCCAGATTGTTGGGGGCAAAAGGCTGACTCTATAAACCACCTGGAGAGGGCTGTAAAAGCACTGTGAAGTGGTATATGTCTAAGTGCTATGTCTATTTTCCTTTCCTTCCTTCCTTCCTTCCTTCCTTCCTTCCTTCCTTCCTTTCCTTCCTTTTCATTTATATTCTTTTTCCTTTCTTCCTTCTCATTTCCATCTTCCTTCCTTCCTTCTCATTTCCTCCTTCCTTCATTTCCAATTTTTTCCTTCCTTCCTTTTCATTTTCTCCTTCCTTCCTTCATTTCCATCCTTTTTCCTTCCTCCCTTTTTATTTCCATCCTTTTTCCTTTCTTCCTTTTCATTTTCTCCTTCCTTCCTTCCGTGGTGGTGCAGTGGTTGGAATGCAGGATTGCAGTCTAACTCTGCCGACTGTCAGGAGTTCAATCCTGACCGGCTCCAGGTTGACTCAGCCTTCTGTCCTTCTGAGGTGGGTCAAATGAGGACCCAGATTGTTGGGGGACAAGAGTGACTCTGTAAACCGCTTAGAGAGGGCTGGAAAGCACTGTGAAACAGGATATGTCTAAGTGCTATTGCTATCTATATAAGTCTAAATTCTATTGCTGTTGCCCTCCCTCCCTGTCTCCCTTCCTTTTTGATGAAGAAGAAGAAACAAGGCTCAGAATCGCCCGTTAGTGTTAAACCTCCATTTCGCATAAATATATATAAAGAAACATGCCTAAGCTGGAACTGGTACCTGAATTGGCCGACTTCAATGTATTCAAACTGCTTTAGCACAAATCCAATAAATACCTGAAAGCCAAAAGAAACACCTGGATTAATTTTGGCAAACATCGGTGGGTACATTCTTACATTATCTCCATATAAAATTGGAATAAAACAGACTGTGACATCCGATGAGAAGAATAAACAGCTCTTAACTGGGTGTTTGTAACTTCCACTCATACTTACGTCAAAGAAAACAAACACAAAAAGAAACGAACAGGACTTCAATTGTCAAATGTCTTTCATGTCATCTGGTTTTGTTTGGATAAGGATGGGGATAAACCCTCTTAGGTTTGAGATCTCGAAGAGAAAAATATTTCTGCTTGCACAAATTTCCTTCCATTGGGAAAGAGAGAGGGCAGGAGAAGAAAGGAAGAAGAAAAGGAGGGGAGGGAAGAGAAAAAAAGGGAGAAGGAAAGGAGGGGAAGAAAGGAAGGGAAGAAAAGGGAGAAGAAAAGGAAGGAAGGGAATATGGAATGGAATAGAACAGAAAATATGGAATGGGAATTGGAATAGAGTCTAATCAAACAGAAGAGAATAGAAAAGAAAAGAATAGAAAAGGAAAGAAAATATGGAATGGAATGGGAATTGGAATAGTGTCGAATCAAATAGAATAGAAAATAGAATAGAACAGAATAGAAGGAGGAAAAAGAATAAAGGGAATAGAATAGAAAATACAGAAAATAGAATAGAATAAAGAATAGAATAGAGCAAGGAACAGAACAGAACAGAACTTGGCAAGTGTGATTTGATCTACGCATTGGGTTAATTTTTACGCCTTTTTAAATTTAAGCCAGTTTGAATTTTTGTGGCACCTCCATAGTACATTGCTATATTGTTTCAGCCAAGTCTGTTACTCAAGCTTTAAATAGATAGGTTGGGGAAGGGAGGGGAGAAAGTGAAAGGGGATTATGTGACCCTGGGGATAGTGCAGCCGTCTTAAACACGAGGCAGTGGCCAAGCATCCGTATTTTGATCAGGTGACCACATGAGATACTGCAACGGTTTGAAAAACTACAAAGTAGTCTGAAAAACAGACGTCAGTGACTGTTTTCCAGTGCCGTCATAATTTTTAGCGGTTGCTAAATGAACTGTTGTTAAGTCGAGAAGTCCATGGACTAGGGTTGTGGAATGGCTTGAAATGTTGCAGCTTGCCTCCAGGTGACCACACCTTTTCTTGAGTTTCCATGAGCGCTGAAGGACCAAACCCCACACGATTGTTCGGTTTCACCGATTTAGTTCACTTGTGACTACGTAGCAATTCTGCTTCCTCTTTTAACACCGCCCTTTGATTTTGGCCAGTTTTTCTTCTCCCACAATAGGCTGTGATCCAGAGCAGTGGTCGGAGACCACTGGTGATACGCAAGAAAATTTTGGTGGTCTGAAGAGAAATGCTACCCCCAAAGCATCCTCCCCCCAAGCAATTAATCCAGGCTGCGTGGGAACATAAGGTTGTGCTGGCCACATGGCCCACGGGAACACAAGGCTTGCGCCACTTGTATTGTGAACAACATGATGGAGTGAGAGGAGGGGGAAAGGGAGGAGGGGGAGAACTTGCCCCACTCGCCCCACGTGCCTGGCCTGGCCACCAGGCTGCTTCTTTCCATTTCTTTCTCCTTCTGCTTTTGGCTGCACGCAAGAAAAGCAGCAAAAGTCTTTCTTTGTCTCCCCCAAACTCCACCAGAAATGAGTTTTTGGGACCCTGGAAGGCCTCTTGCTCCAAGAGGCTGCACCGGCAAAGACTCATTTCTGGCGGAGTTTGGAGGAGAAAAGGATTCTGCAGCTTCTGCTGCTTTCCTTGCATGAAGCCAAAAGTCTCTCTCTCTCTCTCTCCCCCTGAGAACGGACCTGGAGACGGTATCCTGCAATCCCAAATAAAGAACGATCAATCGATAGGAATTTGAGGTGGGGAATTTTCCTGTAAACTGTTTTGGGGGATTTTCCCAGGGCCTTTGGTCCGTGGGATTTAGAATTATAAGTTTGGTAGTCCCTGAGTTCCAAAAGGTTGGAGACCCCTGATCCAGAGCACCGGGGTGGGGGGGGGGAGGAGACTGGCTGCAGAAAAAGACCAACTGCACTCTTGTTCTGCAGCAACAAGAATCCGAATACTCACTTGGTCGGAGTCCAGAAGACAATAGTTGACCCGCAGCTGGACCAGCTGTGCGAGAAGGTCCAAGACTTGTCTCTGCAGTTGGACAGAGGTGGTGGTAGTGTACTGCTTCAGCGCTTTGATGACCAGAGGTTCAAATAGACGGATGTGATTGTGGATGATATTCTTAAAAGGAGAAAGAGAAGAGCAGTGGGACTCCGGGCGAAAAGAAAAGCAGGAAAGAATTGGCCTCCCGTCTTCGAAGCCCCCAAAGGATCAGCCCACCACTGTTAACAGCAGCAAGATCTAACAGACTCGTGGGAAGCTCTGCGGAGGCCACCCTGTGATGACCTGGGGCGTGATACCAAAATAACCAAATAACAAAGATAGAATAAAGTTCCTTTAATGCCTCCAACTTGGCCCCAATGTCCAATTATCCTCGTCTGGAAATCAAACTCCTAAAGAAAACAGTCTACAGAGGGAGTAAACACAGTCCAAACCCAAAGTAAAGTTAATTCGAAATAAAAAAAACAAACACAAACCACACTGAAGGAATTACTAAGTCAGGCACAGATGATTAATTGCGGACTTCTACCAGATAAGCCACCCTAGTTGGGAGGAAGCCAAAACCCAGATAAGCTCTTACAAGAATAAAACACTGGGCCATGTGCAGTTTGTCCTTATAAACAGTCCCCACAGTTGCAGCCCATGAAGGGGATCAGGGCCCCTTCCTCCCCCATAGAGCACACAGTTCATGTTTCTCCCTTATCCTCTCCTCCCTGCGTGCCGTAGGATGGAGGGGATGGGCCTGGGTCTTCCTCTGACTGCCCAGCTGGCCTGTGCCCTTCTCCAGTTTCCTCCACAACCTCCGGAGCCACACTTCCACTTCCTGTCGGCTGTTCCTCTTCTCCCTTGGAGTCGTCTCCAACAGGGGCAACACCCTGTCTTTTAAAATGGCACCTTTCTTATTTAGATCAGAGGTAGTATTCAGCTGGTTTGGACTGGTTCTGGAGAACCGTTAGTGGAAATTTTGAGAGAACCAGCAAATACCCCCTCTGACTGGCCTTGTCCCCATCTATTCTCTGCCTCCCATTGAGTCCCAGCTGATCGGCTAGGATTCCTTTGGTTGCCCTGCAGAAGAGAACGGAGCTGGAAAGCAGGTTAGTGGGGTAGGGAAGGAATGGGGATTTTGTAGTAACCTGCCCCTGCCACACTCACAAAGCCACACCCACCAAGCTATGCCCACAGAACCAGTACTAAAAATTTTGGAATCCCACCACTGATTTAGACTTCTTATACAGGTAGTTCAGAAGACAAAAAATTACCTGCAAGATCTTGTAGTTTTACCAGATATTAACAGAATAATAGAGTTGGGAGGGACTTTGGAGGTCTTCTAGTCCAACCCCCTGCTCAGGCAGGAAACCCTAAATCATTTCAGACAGATGGCTGTCCAATCTCTTCTTAAAAACTTCCAGTCTTGGAGCATTCACAATATATGAAGGCAAGTCGTTCCACTCATTTAACTATTCTAACCGTCAAGAAATTTCTCCTTAGTTCTAGGTTGCTTAGATTGGAAGAAACCCCTTTGAGGTGGAAAATGGGAGATGCCCAGAGAAGAATAAAGGAATTCTACCCTCAGTTGCATGGACAATATTGAGTGGTGAGATTCACAATAATTTATTTCAGGATTCCAGACCAGGGGGTCTTCAAACCTGGTAGCTTTTAAGACCTGTGGATTTCAACTCCCCTGTCCCAGAATTCCCTAGCCAGTTTAACCATTATAGCTGGCTGGGGAATTCTGGGAGTTGAAGTCCATGTCATGCCCCTGGTGGAGACTGACTCTGAGGGAGACGAGGAACAGCCGACAAGGCGTGGAAGTCTGGCTCCGGAGGTCATGGAGATGGCTGGGGAAGGGCAGAGGCCAGCTGAGCAGTCAGAGGAGTCAGGCCCACCCTCTCTCCATCCTAGGGCACGCAGGGAGGAGAGGATAAGGGAGAGATGTGGTCTCCTCTGGAGAAGAGGGCCTTGATCCTCTTCATGGGCTACAAGTGTGACAACTAAGTAGGAGTTTGGACCTGTATACTGGCAAACGCTGGAAACAAAGTGTGTAAATATCTCTAGTTTATAGTTCCTCTCTGAGTTTGGCGTCTTTCCCAGTGTGTGTTATCTGTGGACGTCCCCCAGCCCTTATCTTGCCCTGTTTGTGTTGCTTTTTCCCTTCTTCTTGTAACTGTTCGTGTGGGAGTTTTTTTTGTCTTCCATCAAAGGTATTCGGAGCTTGGAAGTAAACTGAAGGAATAAAAGGGGCTTCACCTGTTTTCTGTGACTGTGTTTGTTTTGTATCCCACCCTGGGTCATCACAGTCCACAAGTCTTAAAACTGCTGAGTTTGGAGATCCCGGCCTACTTTTAAAGAAAATATACCCTGCCCCAGATAAATATTCGACATATTTCTCTTACAGTTATCTTTAAAAAAAAACACACACACACACAGAGCAAGCAACATATTCTTTGGGTTTGTACCTTGTCTGCACGGTGCTTGGCCATATTCGTGGTGCCAGTTTTCAGCTGCGCAGAAACTTTTTGCAATATGTCAAACCAGCTATGAAAGCAAACATTAACTAGGATTAAGCGTCCGTGATTCATACAACAACAAAAGCATTTTAACGGGAACTGAGCTAACAGGAGCAGCTCCTGCCAGGTGTGAGGCTTGTAAAGCAATTTGGGGCTACGTCTGTTTTTATTTATTATTTATTTGTACTGCCTATTTCCTAACGGACGTCTCCCTTGGTTTTCCGCATTCTGAGCACATCCTTGAAAAAAAGCGTCACGTTGGCTTGGTTAATAACCCCCGCCATTTTTTTTTTCCATTTCATTTCGTTTAGTCTGTTATCAATGAATCTTGCAAGCCTCAGAAACAGATTAAATTAATAAATGCAACAGGTCCGGCAACTTAATGCAATTTAAGATATGCTTTTAAGATGGATGTAAAAATAAAATAGCATTTGTACACCCCCTTCCCAAAAAAACCTCTAGGTCACTGGTGGGATTCAAATTTTTTTTACTACCGGTTCGGCCGAACTGGGCTGAATTGGGAGAATACCACCACTGCTATAGGAATCTTAAAATTCTTGGCATAGAAGACATAACCCTAACCCTAACCCCAAGGGCCTTGGTGGTGCAGGCTGTTAATCATCTAGCACTTAGCTCAATTGCCTGCAATTAGTGCAGGTTCGAATCCCACCAGGCTCAAGGTTGAGTCAGCCTTCCATCCTCTCGGGGTAGGTAAATTGAGGATCCAAGATTGTTGGGGGCAATAAGTTGACCTTGTAAAAAATGCTGTTTGGGGGAGCCAAAAGCCCTAGTAATAAGCAGGCATATACAATGGAATGAAGGCTATTGCCGAGCACTTAGCATGGTGCTCTAAAGACTGTAAGCCGCCCTGAGTCTCTGGAGAAGGGCGGCATGTAAACAAAATAAAAAAATAAAAATAGAAACAGCCATAAAACCTTTATAATCCCAACACTTTAAAAGTCTAGGGCAGTGAAGAAGAGACTTTGCAATTTTTAATTCTTGCTTCCCTGAAAAGAGCTCCTTTTCTTTCCAAAATAGAGAGTTATTTGGCCACTGGTTTTTGCACATGTTAAAGTTTAACTGGACCAGGGTCTGGTATTTTAGTTACAATCTTTTAAAGAGAAGAGTTGGAATGTACTTCCGCTTTCAACTGCTCTTCCAGATTTCCTTCCTCCCTCCCCCTTCCCTATGGCAACTACTAAAACAGGCATAGGAATGTTTTATGAGTTAACACACTAAGCGAACCGTCGCAAATCAAGGACTGCCTGCATCTCAACCATTCTAAGCACGATGGCAAACCAAGCGGCAGGTTCTGGAAGGAAGGAAGCGTCTCTTCTCACCCCGAGGTGTCGCGTTCCTGCTCGGCCTGCATCATATTCCGCAAACTGGCATCGGCCAAGGCCTGGGTGAACTGCGTGTAAGGAGCCATGAAGCAGCAGTGGTAAAGGCCCGGGCGCAAGTTGGAGGAGCCCAAGCGCTGGCATTTGCCCTGAGCTCGGCAGGAATTGGAAGACAAGCTGTCAAACTGCGAGGCCAGGTTGGTGCCGAACAAGGTCTTGAGTAACTGGGGAAAGGGAGGGAAGCAGCTTCGTGAAAATCAATGCCCAACCAAGGAGAAAGGGAAAGAGAGAGAGAGAGAGGAGGAGGAGGAGAAGAAGATATGGAGGAGGAGGAGGAGGAGGAGAGATAGAGGAGGAGGAGAAAAAGAGATGGAGGAGGAGCTGACTCAAGGGAGAACTCTTTCCTGACAAAGGCGCACCCACACGCGTTTTAAATATTGTTACCTGCTGAACACACACAGTTGCCATGACTGGTTCTTTGTTGAAACAGGATTTCAGGTAACAGAGAATTTCTTCCACGTACTGAAAACAGAAAGACAGAATTAGGTGTTTGGACAGACAGCATTGAGCATGCTGCAGAACAAAACGAATAGTAAAGTACATGAAGTTTCTTGAAGGAGGACACTTCTAGGCATGTCCTATTTTTCACAC
Organism: Bungarus multicinctus; assembly: GCA_023653725.1. Taxonomy (NCBI): domain Eukaryota; kingdom Metazoa; phylum Chordata; class Lepidosauria; order Squamata; family Elapidae; genus Bungarus; species Bungarus multicinctus. The sequence goes on from CM042849.1 coordinate 56,202,517, forward strand.
TGCTGCAACCCTGTGAGCTGAATTCAAAGATCTAAACTAGATTAATTATTAATCTATCTATATAAAAGCGAAAGACCCCTCACGCATCATCACAAAATCTCCAGAACCATAAAGCCTACAAACTTGAAATTTGGCACATTTGTTCCTCTTGGCTACTAGGGGCTCACTAAGAAAGGATTTTTCCAAATGACCATCAGAGCATTAATATTTCCTATATTATTATTATTAACACGCTCTGATGCTACGGAGTTCTACTCTCCCTCCCCACCTGAAAAGAAATCTCTTCCAAAGGCAAAACACAAGCAGAGAGGAGTTTAAGTTTCAGTTCTGCTCTCACAGCAACAAGAACAGGTCAGCTAAGCCACACCCAGGCTCCTTGCTGTCTCCTTCTTGCTCACACAGCAAATACCGTTTCAGTTTCCAAACAGTTGTTAACTCTCTCACATACTGACAGGACACTAGCCAGAGGAATACCGATGGATGCTGATAGACAGAGGCAGAATCCCCCTCCACTTATTTTCTTCCCCAAAAATTAAGCCCGACCACATAGTTTCGTAGCAAAGCACGGGTATCCAGCTGGTTAACATTAAATTATGCTTTAGTATGTTCCTCTAATTGATCTGGCTTAAGAGACATTTAAAAACACCGTAAGCCAGCAGGAACCCACCTTTCCAATGTCTTGTAGAGTTGCCAGTTCTAAGATCTGAGACAGAACGTCCAAAGCTGACCTCAAGAAGGCACCAAACTTTTCATTGACATTTTGGAGATCGAGTGTAACCTTATCAAATAAAGAAAAAAAGAAAGAAAGAAAGGAAGTTCTTTTGTTGGCCAAGAGTGATCGGAGATGCAAGGATTTTGTCCTCCGGTGCAGAAGCTCTCAGTGTACATACAAACGACGAAGTGATATATTACCATAGTTACAATCATTAATCAGAAGATTCAATAAGAAGGACAGGCAGTCAGCAACCCACAGCTCTGGAGCTGCATGGGGCTCCTTCACCTCTCTGCTGCAGCTCCGTTGCTCAAAATATGCGTCACAACCATCAATGTGTGTGACACCCGCCAGCACACGATTTATTGAGCTTTTCGACTCGTGGTAGGCCAACCCATGGGTAAATCCAAGAAAAGTTTCAGAAGAAAACATTTAGTTAAACTATATATGCTAGTTTTGTGGCTGCTCAGGAAATAGGCGCAGGAAGGGTTTTGCACCCAATCTAGAGTAGAGTAGAGTAGAGTAGAGAGTAGAGAGTAGAGTAGAGTAGAGTAGAATTCTTTATTGGCCGAGTGTGATTGGCCACAGAAGGAATTTGTCTTGGTGCAAATGCTCTCAGTATACATACAAGAAAAAGATACATTCATCAAGAGTCCAGAATCATCAGGTACAACACTTAATGATAGTCATAGAGTACAATAAGCAATCAATATAAGCCCAACCCCCCCCAAAATAAGCCCTAATTAAGACTCCACCCACTCCAGAGTGCACAGGTAAAAATTAAGCTGTGGGGATGGAGGAGTGGAACTGCCCTACTACTTACCTTTGGACAGTTGTAGCCAGGCCTTTCACACCCCGACACCTGCCTTGCCGGCCCATTTCTTCTGCAGCCGGCAAGGCTTTCCTAAAGGCATCTGTAGCAGATTACAAAGCCCTAGATAACAAAGCTCTGTTATCAGCTGCAGAGGCCTTCAGGAAAGCCTTGCCGGCCACAGAAGAAGGAGTTCCTAAAGGCCTCTGAGAGCGAAAAGGAGACTGGGCGCAAATGAGGTTAGTCAGTGGATGGCATCCACTTTTTGGCAAAAAAATAAAATAAAAAATAAGACAGGGTCTTATTTTCAGGGAAGCACAGTAACAAGGCAGGTTTCTCCCAAGCGGCAAAAGGAAAAGGCTCACAAGCTTTAAAACAGATTGCAGATTTACTTGCAGAGTATAGGGGCAGGGCAGAGAGTTGGCTCCAGATTTTACAAAACAGAAAAGAACCAGAACTACGGGTCAACAAGCCAGGAAGGTCTCTAGAATTTGTTAACAGGCGGCACGGATTGCTCAGGAAACGTAGTTCGGTACAAATACCTTATAGTTGGCATAGGTCGCCTTCAGGACGTCGTAGAGCTTGAGATACGATGGGAGATGATAGAAGTTGCCCAGAGTGGAGGAGGATTTACTTGGGGGAGCGGAGCTTGAAGTATCACTTGGCCTGGGAGCTTATGAATCGAAGCAGAGAGAAGAGAAATTTCTTTAATAACGTTAAGCCCTCGAGAGCTTCTCTATCCAGGTAGTCCTTGACTTACGACTTGAGCCCCCAAATTTATGCTGCGAAGCGAGATATTTGCGAAGCGAGACATTTGCCACCTATTTTACCAGCTCCCTTGCCACAGTTGTTAAAAGCGAATCACTGCAGTTGTCAAATCAGCAACCCGTGTCGGTAAGCAAATCTTGAGCTTTTTAAAATAGTCATTAAGTGAGCCACCATTCATTAAGTGAATCGCAAGTCCAAATCCAACTCATCCTATGGCTGGGTTTTTTTTTGCCCAGTTCAGGCCAAGCGCCTGTACAGTGTTAGAATAGAGGAAGAGGGCCAAATCACTCTTTTCAAAGGGTCATTTTTAATTTGATGGTTCTTTTGCTCTTCTAAAGCCAAGCATTTTAGTTTACTTTACTTTATTGTCATTGCACCTCGTACAACGAAATTAAATACCATCTTCAGTGTACATTATGACCATGAAAATAAACACAAACCCACATCCTTCACATTCTATGCAATTGAATTGAAAACCCCTGATATTGCATTAATATTGTGCTATAAGTAGAATCCAATAGAGTTCCTGCCCTGGGATAGAAGCTGTTTTTCAGCCTATTTTTTCTTGTTTTTATTATTATCCTGTACCATCTGCCAGATGGTAATAGTTCCCAAAAAAAATAAAAAAGGACTCCCAGGATGAGATGGATTTTTAGAATATTTTGAACTTTCTTAAAGCTCTTCCAAAGAGAGGAGAGGGCAATTGCATTCTATACAATTAATACTGCGTTAATATTGCACTATATAGTAGAATTAGAGTTCCTGCCCTGGGATAGAAGCTATTTTTCAGCCTATTTGTTTTTATTATTCTCCTGTACCGTCTGCCAGATGGTAATAGTTAAAAAAAAAAAAGGGGGGGGGGGTTTTCCCAGGATGAGATGGATCTTTGAGAATGTTTTAAACTTTCTTAAGGCAATGGGAGCTATGAAGCTCTTCCAAAGAGGGGAGAGGGCAACCAATGATCCTCTGGGCAATGACGTTCACCCTCTGGAGTGCCGTCCTATCTGCCACTGTGCAATTGGCAAACCTACAGAGGTGCAGTAAGTTAAGATACTCTCTATGGTGCAGCGGTAGAAGGTTACCAGCGATTTTTCATTCAGTTGTTGTTTCCTGAGAAGCCTGAGGTAGTATAATCTCTGATGGGCCCTTTTGACCAGGGCTGCAATGTGAGCCCCCAGATCAGGTCCTCTTTTAGGGTTACACCCAGAAACTTAAAACTGGCCACTTCCTTCCCTCGGTCTCCATTGATAAGCAAGGGCTGGAGGTCTGATCTGTTCCTTCTATATAGTCCACTATCAGCTCCTTGGTCTTATTGGTGTTGTGGACCAAGTTATTGTCTCCACACCACGAAAGCAACCGTTGGTTCACCTCATCTCGGTAGGCAGACTCACACAGATTCCTAGAGATGAGTCCCATCATTGAGTATCATCTGCAATTTTAGTAATAGCTGTCAGGGCTCCAACAACTCCACCCCCCATTCAAATCATAAGTCTCTAGCCGCATCTCTCAGAGAAAAGAAAATTGATTTATTAGAAGTGGGCATGTTGGTGTTAGCTGGATTGATAGCTGCCCTGGGATAGAAGCTGTTTTTCAGCTTATTTGTCCTAGTTTTGATTATTCTCCTATACTGTCTGCCAGAAGGTAATAGTTAAAAAAAAAAAGTGTTCCCAGGATGGGATGGATCTTTGAGAATGTTTTGAACTTTCTTAAGGAGCGGGAGCTATAAACCTCTTCCAAAGAGGGGAGAGGGCAACCCATGATCCTCTGGGCAATGACATTAACCCTCTGGAATGCTGTCCTATCTGCCCCTGTGCAATTGGCAAACCAATTTTAACTCTTAAAAAGGAATGGTTCTGAAGAGCCTTCTATTAATAGTCAATATCTTCTTCTTTTTTTGTTTAATCGATTTGATTTTATCCTACTGTTCTCCTTACCTGGGCTGTTTTCACTCGTCTTTTTAGGGCTTATGGCTACTGTGGCTTGCTCCGAAACTTCTTTTTCTTTCGCTTTGCGCCGGATTGGACTCAGCGAAGGTGGGTTGGTGAGAGACGGTAACGTCGCCTGGAAAACAAGAAAATTTTTAAAAATCATCCTCATCATCGTCCTCACTGCCTTCGAGAAAGTCAGCTTCGGGCAAGGGCAAAGTCTAGAAGTTGTAATGTAGGTGCTTCCATCACTGGAGGTTTTTTTAGATTGCATAGAGTCTCCTGCTTGAACAGGGGGCTGGACTAGAAGACCTCCAAGGTCCCCTCCAACTCTTGTTATTCTGTAATTCTGCTAGCCTTCCTTCCTTTCCCCCTTCCCTTCCTCCCCTTTCCCTCCCTCCTTCTCTCCTTCCCTTTCCCTCCTTCCTTCCTTCCTTTCGCCCTTCCCTCCTTCCTCCCCCCCACTCCTTTCCTTCCTTCTTTCCCTCCCTCCTTCCCTCCATCCCTTTCTCTCCTTGCCTCCTTCCTTCCTTTCCCCCTTCCCTCCCTCCCTCCCCTTTCCTTCCTTCCCTTTGTTTCCTTCCTTTCTCCCTTCTTCCCGCCCTCCCCTTTCCTTCCTTCTTTCTCTCCCTCCTTTCCTTTCTCTCCTTCCTTCCTTCCTTCCCCCCTTCCTTCCTCTTTCTGCTGCAACAGTCATAAGCGCGGGGAGGAAAAATGATCATAAATCACTGTTTTCAGCACCACTGCAACTCCAAACGGTCACTAAACCAACCATTATTAAGTTGAGGGCTACCTGTGTAACAAAGTCTTATGTTCCCTTTGCCTAAAAATTGTCAGTGTATAAAAATTCATGAACTGGAGTAGCCATGGCAACAAGTGAGCCAATGGGGATTGTTTGATGATTGGGACACAGGATTTGTTGTGTGAGCCATGTTGTGTGAGCTTGGAGCCTGGGCGTACCTTAGCTTAGCTGTTTGTATAAGAGAGTTTGTTTGTCTTTGCTTGAGAGTACTTGCAGTATGCTGCAAGAGCTGCATGTGTATTATATACATGCGTCATGTTTTATATTATTGTATATAAAGAAGTTTCTTCTATGTTATGAATCCTGTTGAATTATTTGCTTGCATGCTGGCTGGATCACTACAAACTTTGCAAGAGCTGCATGGGTATTGTATACATGCATCATATTTTGTATTAGTATATATAAAGAAGTTCTTCTATGTTATGAATCCTGCCACATTATTTGCTTGTATGCTGGCTGGATTGCTACAAACTTTGCAAGAGCTGCATGGGTATTGTATACATGCATTATATTTTGTGTTATTGTATATGAAGACGTTTCTTTTGTGTAATGAATTCTGCTGAATTATTTCCTTCTGTGCTGGCTGGATCGCTACAAACCACAACAAAAATAAGCCAGCAATGTCACCGACTGGCAAGGAACGTACCTTAAGTGTCGGGCCAGGAACGACATCATCCAGTATGTGGGAACAGATGTTAATGATCTTCAGCAAATGAGAAAAGAGGTGATCGACTAACAGGGCAAGCGTCCGATCAGCCAGGGCTGCCCACGACTCCTCTTGCTTAGCGGCAGGAACACTGGCTTCGTCCTCGTTCGGTGTCCAAGGGTTTTGCAAAGATTTGGAGGCAGTGGCTGAAAGCACGACAGGCATTTAAAAATCTGAATAAGTAAACTATGATTTGGGGTTTTAGCAACCGTTAGGTAGATTTCTTGTTTATAGAAATGGCCGGAATAGAAATCACAGAGTTGGAAGGGACCTTGGAGGTCTTCTAGTCCAACCCCCTGCTTAGGCAGGAAACCCTAAAGCGTTTCAGTTGATATTAAAAGAGTAAAAAAATTTGAGTTTATATGATTATAAAATAATAGGTTTTTAATTATGATGTCAAAATAAAAAGCTGAGGTTAGATGTCTTATTTTACTGCATGGAAGGAGTTGGAAGTCAATGCCTTTTTTTTTCTTTTTTCCCCCTTTCTTTCCCTCTCTTTTCTCTTCCCTTCTAAAGCACCTGAAGACCAGACAAGAATAATGGATGGAAACCGACCAAGGAGGGATTCAACCTGGAAATAAGGAGAAATTTTCTGACAGTGAGAACAATCAACCCACAGAACAGAAGTTGCCCTCGGAAGTTGTGGGAGCGCCATCACTTTTGGACCTCAGGGACCACCAAACTCATAATTTTAAATCCCGCCGAGCAGAGAACCTGGGAAAATCCCCCAAAAGTCTGCAGGAAAATTCCCCACCCCGTTTTCCTACCAATCAATCATTCTTTATTTGGGATTGCAGGATACCATCTCCTGCTCCGTTCTCAGGGAGGGAGGGAGGGAGGGAGGGAGGGGGAGAGAGAGAGAGAGAGACTTTTGGCTTTTGCAAGGAAAGCAGCAGAAGTAGCAAAAGTCTTTCTTTCTCTCCCCCAAACTCCGCCAGAAATGAGTCTTTGCCGGCGCAGCTTCTTGGAGCAGGAGGCCTTGCAGGGTCCCAAAGACTCATTTCTGGTGGAGTTTGGAGGAGAGAAAGAAAGACTTTTGCTGCTTTCCTTGCGTGCAGCCAAAAGCAGAAGAAAGAAGCGGAAAGAAGTAGCCCGGTAGCCAGGCCAGGCGCATGGGGTGTGTGGGGCAAGTTCCCCACCTCTGCCCTTCCCCCCAACTCACTACCTTGTGTTGTTCGCAATGCAAGAGATGCAAGCCTTGTGTTCCCATGGGCCATGTGGGCGGCACAGCCTTGTGTTCCTGAGCAGCCTGGATTAATTGCTTTGGGGGGGGGTGACATTTCTCTGCAGACCACCAAAATTTTCTCACGGAACACCAGTGGTCCCCAGCCCAGTGGTTGGCGACCATTGGACTAGAAGACCTCCAAGGTCCTTTCCAACTCTTTTTCTGACTGATTTGAGGACTACCTGTATCCCAAAAAGTCTATTCCCGATTGGAATTTGTATCTATATTGCTGGATCATACCATGGTTCTTTTTTTGAGACCACAATGGTTCATAGACAAATAGTACTCGCTGGTGTTTTAAAAACCTGCGAGGGAAGATTAAAAATATTTTTCTTACCTGCCAGCAAATTTCCAGCCAGGATTAAGGCGTCTTGGTGGGCAGAGAGATCCAGAGGGAATGAAATGGAGGAAAGGAAAGACAGCAGCAAGCCAACCATCCCCATTGCGCTCTTTTCCTGAGACTCTTCCATGCCTCCCGGGTGAGAAAAACTGGAATGCCAATTTTAAATTATCAGTTTCTACCGCAGGAAGAATAAATGACAAAGTGTTGTGGTTCGCCAGCAGCCTTTTCGGACGGCATCGGAATCGGACAGTGGGGAAGAACAGGGACCAGTCCGGGAGTCTGGAGAGGACTCGGACGAAGGTCCTGCATCCGATGCAGAGATGGGGCCAGGACCATCTGGGAGTGGGGTGCTGCCTCTGGAGTCTCCGGAGTCTGGCAGCAATAAGGCCGAGGAACAAGGGGAGCCTGTTCCCAGTGTGCATATGTGCAGAGCTGCCAGAAGGTGAGAGCAGCTGAGACAAAAGGGGCGACTCGAGAGTAAGGCTGGGAGGTGATTGCCCCTCCCATAAGGTATAAAAGACAGGCAAAGGTGATGAAACCTTTGCAGGAAGCAAATTCGTTCGCTCTGTTTGGATTAATCCTTGGAGCTCTGTGTGCACTTTATACGTTGGTTGGTTTTTTATAGTTCTAGTTGTTGGCAGCAATTCAAAGGATATAAAGGTGGGTGCTTATCTCAAGGAACTGTTTGGGACTCATTACTGGCTGGGAATGCACATAATTCCCAGCGTTGAAATAAAGTAAGAGTTGTTTTAACTAAGTGTTGCTTAATTATGGTCTCGGGAAGCCTTGGTCAGAACAGCTGGTGCACAGCCAATGCAAGCAAGTGGAGTGTCCATGGAAATTCTCCGTCATCCAGGTCAGGGTTGTTCCCCCCAAAGGTGTTTTTTTTTTTTTCAAGAGGCAATGGGACTTCCTTAGTTTTTCTTTGAAGACATTTCGCTTCTCATCCTGAAGAAGCTTCTTCCGCGCTGAGTGGACGGTGGGGAATGGAAGGATTTATACTCCTTGCAGACAGCTGGTCATTTGCATCCTTTTTAGAGGGTTGTTGAGGCTGCTTGGAGGTGTCCCCAGGATCACCTGAGTGCTGCAAATGTGGTGGAGCTTCTGAACTGCTGAAAGGATCTGTGTTGTAGACTGGAGATGGATGATGTCGTATCCCTCTCCCTCTGTTGAGAGAGGGCTGTTGAATTTTGACATAGATAAACCTCCAGGTGGCCTCAACGACTCTCTAAAAAGGATGCAAATGACCAACTGTCTGCAAGGAGTAAAAATCCTTCCATTCTCCACCATCCAATCTGAGTTGAAGAAGCTTCTTGGAGGAGAAGCGAAACATCTTCAAAGAAAAACCAGAATGTCCAGTGGCCTCTTGGAAAAAACACCTAGTAGAGATTAGTTTGTTGTTAATTTGGGATGACGAACATTCATACCACAACTAGGGTGTACCCTCGCTATCCTGTCTGTGTGAGGTTTTGAGTTAGGCAAAACTCTGTGAGGACCAACCCCGCTTGTGTCTTCCAAAAAAAAATATTGTTCTTATGGGACACACCATCCCTGGGGACAGAAGAATTCATCGGACTGGGTAGAACTGTGATAAGGGACCAAAACCAGCACGTCATAAAAATGTTCTGCAGATCAGCTCCAGAATTGCCCAGCCAGCATGGGAGTTGGAAGTCCCCAACCGTTGCCACGGTTGGAGAAACCCCTCCTCCGGATTCCCTTCCCAGTAAGCCAAGGGAAATGAGTTGCAACTTACCCGCAGTGCCATCCCACATTCCAGGTGCAAACCGGAAAGGATGAGGACAAAAGACACAATGCTTCGCAGCAGCCAAACTGGGGGGGGAGGGAAATATTACGATCAGGAACAGAGGGAAATGTGCAGCAAGTTCCGACAGAGAAATGGCGTAGTTATGATGCGAGAAAGGAACGCAATGCTAAAAACAACCACACTCCAACTGGTGAAATAGAGGTAGCTCCTCGACTTACAACCATAATTTGAGCTCCACATTTCTGTCGCTAAGCGAGACATTTGGCTAAATGAGCTCCGCCTCCGCCCTGAGTCCCTTGGGTGAAGGGCGGTATATAAATGTAAATAATAAAATAAATAAATAAATAAAATAAATAAATTTAAGAGCTTTCTTCTTCCCACATTTGTTAAGCGAATCACCGCAGTGACAACGGTTATGGAGTGAACGCGGCTTCCCCCGTTGACTTTGCTTCACTTAACAAATGTCTCGTTTAACAATGTAAATGTTGGGCTCAATCGTGGACGGACGTTGTGAACTACGAAAGAAAGGGAAAAAAAAGGAAAAATGGATTGAATAAATTTAACATTTAACATGTAGGAACCACCCTGGCTGGGTATTAAAAAAAAAACGAAACAGAAAATACAATAAATTCTCCTCCCTTTTTACATACACCTACACCCATAAAAGAAAAAAAGGCATTACAGAGGGTGGTGGAAACTTCCCAACGCCTTATAGGGATTCCACTGCCTGCCATTGTGGACATTCAGAGGAAACAATGTCTGTGTAAAGCCCACAGCATCGTTAAAGTCCCCTTCCATCCAGCCCACAAGCTGTTTACTCTTCTTCCATCTGGGGAACAGCTTTTACCATACAGCGGTTTCCTTGCTGAACTCCTCAGTTCGTTTGTCCCCACACATATGTTGATGCTTCCCTTGATAATATATGTTGTATTTTGTATAATTCTCTGTGCATTTGTACTTATATTCAATGTGTCCATAAACATTTTGTACAGTATATGTTCATATATGTGCAGTCACACTTAGCTTTGTATGCTTGTGTACATACATTTTGTGTTTTCCATTGACATATTCATAGATGCCTTGCATATTTGCATACATATATTTATATTTTACTATTGTTTTGCACTTCTGGTTGGATGCTAACTGCATTTCGTTGTCTGTATCCATGACAATGACAGTAAAGTTGAATCTAATCTAATCTATATATATGTATGTGTGTGTATATATGTGTATATGTATGTATATATACACACATACACACACATATATATGGATGTTTATGTGTTTATATATGTGTGTGTATATATATATGTATGTGTGTATGTATGTGTATATAGAATTTTTTATTGACCAAGTATGATTGGACACACAAGGAATTTGTCTTGGTATCCAATCACACTTGGCCAATAAAGAATTCTATATACATACACACACGTACAGACATACAGTTATGTGTGTGTATATAGAATTAAATATTTAAGTATATACAGTATATACTGAATATGTGCGTGTGTGTGTGTGTGTGTATATATATATATACAGTACATATGTTTTCGTAGATTTTCACGGGTACAGGTATGCAGGTCTTGGTGTGTTTGGGTCTTTTCCCGTGTAAGATTGAGACTATCTGGGCAATGTTTCAGCAATATCTCACTCGCCATCTTCAGGCTGGTGCTTTCGGCTTTGAGCTTAAGCACAAAGCCAAAAGCACCAACCTGAAGCTGGCGAGTGGGATCTCGTCGAAACGTTGCCCAGATAGTCTCAATCTTACATGGGAAAAGACCCAAACACACCAAGACCTGCATATATATGTATGTTTTCATAGATATATATATATATATATATATATATACACACACGTGTGTGTATGTACATGTATATATACACATACATTTATATGTATGTTTGTGTGTATATGTATGTGTGTATATATATGTGTATGTTTAAAAGAGCCCAACATTTTTGTTGCTAAGTGAGACATTTGTTAAGTGAATTCTGCCCCATTTTATGACCTTTCTTGCCGCAGTTGTTAAGCAAATGAGTCACACAGTCATTAAGTGAATCCGGCTTCTCTGTTGACTTTGCTAGTCAGAAGGTCGCAAAAGGGGATCACATGACCCCTTGGGGGACGCTGCAACCATCATAAACACGAGTCGGTTGCCGAGTGTCTGAATTTGGATCACGCGACCACGGGGGATGCAGCAAGTGTGGAAAACCGCTTTTTTCAGGAAAGTCCTCACTTCAAATGGCCACTAAACGAGCTGCTGTAAGTGAGGGACAACGTGCACTGACACCGCAGGACCCCGCAACCAAAACTCACCGTCAGAGATCTGGAGGGCGAGGTCGTCAGTGCGTGGGACACGGCCGAGACGACTCTGGAAAGGTTGTTCTCCACCGTCACGTCGGCCGGGCTTGGCACCAGATTGTATCCTCTGTACGTTCTAGAACAACACCAACCATCTCATTGAACTTTTCGTACTTGGCTGGAGAAAATGATAAAACAATCTATAGATTTAAAACCAGAGACATTTTTATTGGGAATTTTGCCTGAGGGTTACAACAAAGAGTTAACCTATTTGATTATCAGTGTATTAACAGCAGCCAGGATTGTATTTGCATAAAACTGGAAAAATGAGGAAATTCCCATGGATGAGGAAATAATTAATAATGGAATGTGCTGAAATGAGTAGACTGAGAATGGCAATTAGAGAACAAGAGGAAAAAGATTATTATAAAATTTGGAATTTATTTCATGAATGGCTAGCTAGAAGAGTAAGAAATTGAAATATATAAGTAACAGTATAATATTTATTACTGATAAACAAATGAGTTAGACAGAGTAAGAAAATGAATGTGAAGTATTGAAAATCAATAAACATGTTAAGGCTAATATAATAAGTGATATATGTGATATAAAATACTGATTAGAAGGATTACAAACATGTAAGTAAAACATGTATGATAATGGTATTATGTGCACAAAGAAATGTGTAACCAACTGACACACTGATGAAGACAAAGGTTTTGTTTGTTTTTGTTGTTGTTATAAAAATAAAAAACATTTATGTATATAAAAAAAGAACTTTTCGTATCAAACTTGAATAGTTAACTGAGGGTTACATGTCCCTTCTACTGGAGGCTTTATTCTACTCCAAGACCAGAGGATGAAGTGAAGTAGGCCGTATTTTTCGGGGTGTCGCATCGCATGCCTGAAATATTCTAACTTTTGCTTTTTTTTTTTTATGGCTTTGATGGCTTCCCCAGGCGGCTTATCCCCTCCTCCTTTCTGATTCCGTCCACCCAATTCCTATCTAACGGCCACCTGTAAATCCACATTTCAAATGCTCCTAGGCCCATGATGGCAAACCTATGGCATGCGTGCCACAGGTGACACGCAGAGCCATTGGTGCCAGCACGCGAGCTGCAGGCAAACTTACCTCTCTGCGCATGCACATGCCTCGCAGCTGATTTTTGGGCGGTTTGAGGCCTTTTTCGGCATCCCAAAGGCTTGAGAAAGGCTTCCGCAGGCTTTGCAGGCCAAAAACTAGACCCGTTTTGTCACTTCCTGTTTTTTTGAAAGTACAGGAAGTGACAAAACAGGGCTAGTTTTTGGCCTGCAAAGCCTGTAGAAGCCTTCCTCAAGCCTTTGGGAGGTCAAAGAAGCCTCAAATCAGTTAAAAATCAGCTGTGAGGCGCAGTGCAGATAAGGGGGTGGCGGGGGTGGGTTGGTGGGGGTGCGCATGCCTTCTGGGTGCTGGCATGCGAGTACGAGCATGCAAGCGTGCGCACAATTTTGGCACAGGAGCTCAAAAAGGTTAGCCACCACTGTCCTAGGTGGGTTTTTTTTTTTATTCCCTGCTAAATGCAGCTCTACCTGGTGATGGTGCTCACTGCAAACTGGGAAGCGGGCGGGGTTTCGTGCATCAGGAGCTTCAGGTAGATGCTGCTTTGCTCCTTGGCCAGAGCTACGACCGGATCAGCCTGCCCTGCGTCGCAACTGGAGTACAGCTTTGGAACCAGCCTGTGAGGAACAAGGGAGACAAAACGAGAAGGGCCTTTTTCATTAAGAAGGAAAAAGAAAAGAAAAAAAAAGAAAAGAAAACCAGGAGCACCCTGGGCAAGTTCCATCCAGTGTCCAAGCATCCCTTTCATGGAAATGTGGAGGAGAAAATGGTCACATTCAGGCCCTGAATGAAGCAGTTTATCTCTGTTCTGACCCAGCTCCCCAATCACGATAAAACCTCTGTAATCAATCAATGATTCCGTTATTAGGAGCGCTGCAGCCCCGGCAAAAAGTTTCTCTCTCACCTCAGGCAAACAAGTCTCTCCAGCAGGGAGATGAACAGTTACCTGCCACATCTATTCATCTCCGCCCCCTGCCTTTTATCCCCAGAACTGGGATGGGGCTTTGCTAGCAGTGGTGGCTCTTCTGTCCCAAGTACTGGCTCACAGATTTCCATTGCTCTCCTCTCCTCTGCCTTCTACACATTAGGCACTGGACCCAGCTGTTCCTCCTCTTCTTCATCAGCCACCTCCAGAACTGGGGGCTGTTGACTCTCTGAGGGCTGACGGACGGCCCAGACTCCGTCTTTCTCACTCCCTCCCTCCCTCTCTCTCTGCCAGCTACATTCCCTCTTGCCCCTCGGAGCTCCCAGGTTGCCTTGATGCTGGCCCTGACTATACCCATGCCTCCTCCTCCTCTGAACCAGCTGCCGGAGGGTCCGGCAGCTGGCAGGCCACAACAATCTCCTTCAGGCCTGGACGTGAGATGTTGGGAGATGGCACTGGTCATCCTTCTGGTTGATCTCTAGTAGGAGTGGAATGGGAGTTGAACATGTGTCCTGGATCTGCTTGACCTCTCAGTGGCCTTCGGTATCACCAACCTTCGGCATCATTCTGGATCAGTTCTAAGGGGACTGGAAGTGGCTGGGACTGTATTGTGCTGATTTTCTTCCTTCTTCAGGGGCCGAGACCAGTCAGGGTTGATCGAGAGGGAGAATCCCTTCCTTGACCCTTACTTCGGAGGGTGCCGCAAGATTTGGGGCTTTCCCCATTCAACATCTACATCAATCTGTGAGCTCCGGGCTGATCGCCACCGGGTGTCAACCCTGAAGCTGGCCTGATTGTGGCCATTTTGAGTCTTCAGAGCTGACACACCAGGAAAGAGGGGTTCGCCGTAGGTTCGCCATCACGGGTATATGCTTCCCTTCTGCGCAAAATATAAGCCCGGTCAAAATAGGGCAATAGCAGAAAAATTTAAGGTTTGCTGAACGAATACCTTACTAAAGCAGCTGCGGCCACACGCCTCACTCTGGGGTCTTCGTCGCCCAGGAGAGAAATGACCACTTCCTTCAGAACCCGATCCTGCAGTTTTAACAGCTGTGGGAGGGAAAAAAAGCTATTTTTAAGGGGCTTATAGACTGCACCTATAATATTCAAAATAATGATACATTAATAAGACAGAGTGAGGGATGCCGGTGGCTCAGAGGCTAAGATACTGAGCTTGTCGATCAGAAAAGTCGGCAGTTCGAATCCCTAGAGCTGTGTCACGGAGGGAGCTCCCGTTCCTTGTCCCAGCTTCTGCCAACCTTGCAGTTCGAAAGTGTGTAAAAATGCAAGCAGAAAAATAGAGGCCACTTTGGTGGGAAGGGAACAGCTCTCCGTGCACCTTCGAAGGAGTTGAGTCATGCCGGCCACATGACCACGGAGACGTCTTCGGACAGCGCTGGCTCTTCAGCTTTGTGATGGAGACGAGCACCACCCCTTAGAGCTGGAAACGACTAGCACGTATGTGCGAGGGGAACCCTTTAACTTTACCTAAGTAAGACAGCATTGTTGGGTTCCGTCTTAAAAGGATGCTAAAAACCAAGAAGGACATTCTGAGATTCTTCTAAGCAGTGTTCTTTGTTCTTCCTCACCCACGGGCAAAAATCTTGCCGAGGTAAAGCAGACTATTTAAAACATTAAATGTACACATGCAGTCCTCGACTTACAGCAGTTCGCTCAGTGACTTTTTCAAAGTCACAGCAGCCCTGAAAAAAAGTGTCGTGCCCCTGGTAGAGAATGACTCTGAGGGAGAGCAGGAACAGCCGACAGGGAAAGAAGTGGGGCTCCAGAGGTTGTGAAGGAGGCTGGGGAAGGGCAGAAGCCGGCTGGGCAGTCAGAGGAGGACCCAGGCCCATCCCCTCTCCATCCTAGGGCACGCAGGAAGGAGAGGATAAGGGAGAGACGCGAATGGCGTGGTCTACGGGGGAGGAGAGGGCCTTGATCCTCTTCATGGGCTGCAGCTGTGACAACTGGATAAGAGGACGGACATGCGTACGGGTGAGTGCTGGAAACAAAGTGTGGAAAAATCTCTAGTTTATGGTTCCTCTCGAGTTTGGCGTCCTTCCCAGTGTGTGTTCTGTTTTCTGTGGATGTCCTCCAGCTCCTATCTTGCCTGGTTTGTGTTGTTTTTTACTCTTTATAATTTAAACTATATTTCCTCCGTCTGGTAACTGCTCGTGTGGGAGTTTTTTGTCTCCAGTCAAGGATATTTGGAGCTTGGAAGCAAAGTGAAGGAATAAAAGGGACTTCACCTGTTTTTTGTGACTGTGTTTATTTTGTATCCCACCCTGGGTCATCACAAAAAGTGACTTATGATTGCTTTTCACACTTATGACCGTTGCAGCCTCCCTGTGGTCATGTGAACAACATTCAGACGCTCGGCAACTGGTTCATACTTATGACCGTTGCAGTGATCCCCTTTTGCGACATTCTGACGAGTAAAGCCAAGGGAGAAGCCAGATTCACTTAACAACCGAGTTACTAACTTATCCATTGCAGGGATTCATTTAACAACTGTGGCAAGAAAGGTCGTAAAATGGGACAAAGCTTACTTTAACATATGTCTCACTGAACAATAGAAACGTTGGGCTCAATCATGGTTGTTCAGCCAAGGACTGTTTTCTGGGAACGATAAGGGAGCATCTGACTTCACCCTCTTTCTTTCACGCACTGTCATGCCCCTGTTGGAGACTGAATCCGAGGGAGAGGAGGAACAGCTGACAGGGAGTGGAAGTGTGGCTCTGGAGGTTGTGGAGAACGCTGGGGAAGGGCAGAGGCTGGCTGGGCAGTTAGAGGAAGACCCACGCCCATTCCCTCTCCATCCTAGGGCATGCAGGGAGGAGAGGATAAGGGAATTGCGTGGTCTACGGGGGAGAAAAGAGGCTTGATCCTCTTCATGGGCTGCAGCTGTGAGAACTGGTTACAAGGATGGACATGCGTATGGGCCAGTGCTGGAAACAAAGCATGGAAATATCTCTAGTCTGTCGTTCCTCTCTTAGTTTGGCGTCCTTTCCAGTGGGTGTTCCGATATCTGTGGACGTCTTCAAGCTCTTATCTTGCCTGGTTCCCTTAATTGCTTCAGTGTGGTTTGTGTTGATTTTACTCTTTATAATTGATAGGCAGTTTTTTGTCTCCAGTCAAGGATATTTGGAACTTTGAAGCAAAGTGAAGGAATAAAAGGGGCTTCACCTATTTTTGTGACTGTGTTTATTTTATATCCCACCCTGGGTCATCACAAGCACATTATCTGAACTGAGTTGCCTCTTGCTCCTCCGGTGTGCAGCCCCTCCCTCCTGGGAATCCAGACTACATTCCATCACACCGACTCTCAGATAAACTTTACATGAAGGAGTACAAGCTGGAAGAGAAGCTCTCTTTGGATGCATTCGTAACTTATTTTCAGTCATTGTGGGAAGCCGTTAAACGAGGCATGCAAACCCTACCCACATTGGTTCAGCCCAAACCAGATAAGTTACTCACCCCCATGTAATGATGATCCCCTCTATGCAGGTTGCTGTCCCTTTCTTCCAAAAATTGGATTAGCCTTAGCAGCAAAAGGAGATAAAGACACTGTTATGATTAAGCATAACGTTAGATTGTCTGGGCAACTGAATGGAGCTAGCCAAGTGTTTTAAGGGCCGGATGCCTTTCCTGTTGCCAATGCGGAGTTTTATTCGGCAGACATATTCTCACTGTGCCCAGAGAGAGAAATAGCTGCCTCTACCTAGGATCAAACTCACAACTTCCCGATTTTTTAGGTGAGAGCTTCACCTCTAGGCCATCGCACCACTCTAAGCATAACATTAGATGTTAAAGAGAATAAAATTTGGTGGGGGGAGGAGAAATTAATGTACGGCTGCTTACCGAAAATCTATTTCAGCCACCGTTTCCAGAAGCTCCGTCCTAACTAGCCAGTAAGAGCTGTTTCTCAAGAGAAGGAGATCAACCAGTAATTGCAACCCCAAGGAACTATGGTTGCTCCCGCACAAGCTCATGATGCAGTGCTGAAAAGAGAAAGGTTTAATTCCTTTCAGCAATACAGTAAATCAGGGTTTAATCAACTTGATCCTGAACGCATTGAGGTCACTATAAAAGGAAACAAAAAAATGGCATTGCCATAGGTGTATACTTCTCTTGCTGAAGTAGACCGAGGTCCTGGCTTCCAAATCTGAAACGTGCAAAAACATGAGGAACAATTTGAATGAACTTAGTAGGTCAACCTATGACAGAGACAACTGAGTGATTTTTTTTCCCCTAGATAGATCACTCAGAATGTTCACGTATAAAGAGGGGGAGCAGAGAGGGAAGAGCAGATTCTCCCAGGTGGAAGTGAGGAATCTTTATCTTTAATTCAAATTAAAAAAACGTATTTTAAATGGTTCCTTTATAGAGGGGGAAGATCCAGGGTTTCTCTGAAAGTTCCTAGTCATCATAAGAACGGAATGGGACAATTTGCCACAGCCAATTCACTCCAGCCAACTTGTGATGATCTACTCACCATGGTCAACTTGCCATGGACAACTCATCATGGTCAACCCACCAAGATCTACTCACCATGGTAAACTTGCTGTGGCCAACTCTCCATAGTCAATTCTCCATGGTCTACTCACCATGGTCAACTCTTCATGGTCAACTTGCTGTCACCAACTCGCCATGGTCTACTTACCATGGTATACTTGCCACAACCAACTTGCCATAGTCTATTCGCCATGGTTAACTCCCCATAGCCAATTCTCCATGATCTACTCCCCATGGTCAACTCCCCATGGCCAACCTGTCACAGCCAACTTGCCGTAGTCTACTCGCCATGGCCAAGTCGCCATGGCTGACTTGCCACAGCCAAATCACCACAGCCAACTTGCTGAAGGACAACTCACCAAGGCCAACTGGCTACAGGACAACTCATTAACAAATCTATTTAATTATTTAAAATAAATTTAAAAATTAGTTTAATTTTTGCCATTCACCTTTCATTCTGCCCCTCCTTTGGCATCCTTTCTTTAATGATTCTATTCCATTATTTCTTTGGTATTAGTGTAACTCTGCTCCCACACCAAGTTGTCCTGCAATGAGTTGCCCGTGGTGAGTTGGCGTGGCACGTTGCCCATGGTGAATTGTCACAGACCCTCACAAGACCCCCTGGCAACCACTTGGTGGGCCCTCGGGGAAGAAATAACTATGACATGTTATGTTTTAAAGGTTATTTGCTTACCCTCACAGCTATGCAAGCCAGTTTGCACGTGACCGAAGACTCATCTTTCAGGCTCTTTTGGAGCAAGGAGACACATTCCACCAGCGTATCTGAAGAGAAAGAAGAGCAGAGGTCATAACACCCTTCATCTGAACCAGGAGTCAGCAACCTGTGGCTCTGGAGCCACATGTGGCTCTTTCATCCCTCCGCTGTGGCTCCCGGTTGCTGGTAGGCAAAAGGGAAAAGGACGCTGCATTAATTGGAGATTCTATGGTGAGGGGACTGGACTTCTGGTTGGCTCCAGAATTGAATGGGGGGGTTTCTGGTTAGGATAGTAGTAGCTAACCTTTTTGGGCTCCCGTGCCAAAAATTCTTGTGTGCCAGCACCCAAAAGGCAATGTGCGCACCCCCCACACCCCCTGCGCAAGGGGCACCCCACATGCTGCATATCTCTACGCATGCACGCGAGACCCCCCCACACGCCCGGGTCTCTGCGCATGCGTGTGCATCTCCCACGCACCCCCATCCCCTGCACATGCGCGCCAAATACCCGACAATCAGCGGATGGATGGGCGGCGCACACCCATGCGCAGTATGGCTCTTCTCTCACATGCCGGCAGAAGTGGCTATGTGTGCCACTTTCAGCACACGTGCCACAGGTTCACCATCACAGGGTTAGGATTTTTGTGACTCTATGAGTGTTTAAGGTGGATCCGAATGCTTTTGGGCGCAAAATCCAGGCCTCCAACCCACGTTACCTGTTGAGGCTTTTATATTTTCCAGCCAACTCTCCACACTGAAGCAAGACTGGACGAGGATGGAGTAAATAATGGTCCCGCATAAAATCGCCGTTGTCCCTCTGATCTGGGGGTCTCCGTGGTCAATATAATTCACAATGTCCTTCACGGACTGCTCTTCTAGAAACAATAAATTGGGCATCAACAAAGAAAAAAATCCGCACACAGATGTACCGTATTTTTCGGAAGTTACAAGACACTCTGGAGCATAAGACAAAAATCACCATTGGTCAATGGCAAAAAAAGCAGCTTTAGTTGGAATAGATTACTGTTATATGTGAAAATTTGCATGTTACACCTAAGAATGTATAAGCCAAAGAGACTCCATATTTGTTCTTAATCTGACCTTTTAGAACATTTCTTAATCTGAACATATATATAACTTGTTATTTCGTTAAAGTTCTGCAAAGTTACAAAATATTGTGTCCTTGGCTAGATTCGAGAATTCATACTAGGTTGCCCTGACATTAGAGGAAGTTTATTAATGATCTATTGTGTAATCTTCTAAATGAAAAACAGGAAATCTAATGATGATGATGATGAAGATGAGAGCTAGGGAATTTCCATGGAAGGAGTCCGGGAGGAGTTATGGAAAAACACCCAGGACTACCCATTTCTTTCTTATGAAAGTCCCTATAGCCCCTATATGTGAAAAACAGGATTATGTAATCTTTTAAATGTGTTATCCTATATAAGGCTGTAAGTACTCTAAGGGATGTCTCCTTTTCCTAATCTGCTATTGGGACTTGGGTCCGCTCTTTGAAAATATCTTGCAATAAGGCCTTCTATGGATCTTGGTTGTCACAGTCTGTTGTTATTATTTTTATCCTATTCTCTCAATTACAGATTAACAGAGTTGGAAGGGTCCTTGTAGGTCATCTAGTCCAACCCCCCCTTTTGACTCTGCCACTCTGCCTCCTACAGAACCTGCACCTACAGAGCTGTTGTGGCCTGTCGACCGCCAGCCCCTCCAACAGCCAAATCAGAGGAGGAGGCGTGGGAGTGGTCAGGATCAGCATCAAGGCAACCTGAGAGCTCCGAGGGGGAAGGGGGAATGGAGCTGTCAGAGAGAGAAAGAGAGACAGAGCCCGGGCTGTCCATCAGCCCTCAGATGAAGAGTCAACAGCCCCCAGGACTGGAGGTGGCTGATGAGGAAGAGGAGGAACAGCTGGATCTAGTGCCTGATACATGGATGCACAGAAGGGAGAAGAGAGCAGTGGAAATCTATGGGCCGTTCCCTGGGACGGAAGAAGGTGGCTGATGAGGAAGAGGAGGAACAGCTGGGTCTAGTACCTGATGAGCAGAAGGCAGAGGAGAGGAGAGCAATGGAAATCTATGTGGCGGTCCTTGGGACGAAAAAGCCATCGCTGCTAGAGAAGCTCCACCTTAGCTCTGGGGATAAAAGGCAGGGGGTGGAGACGAATAGGTGTGGCAGGCAACTATTCATCTTCCCTGCCAGATGGACCTGTTAGCCTGCGAGCAAGAAATATTTTGCCGCAGTTGCCGGCGCTCCTAATAAAGGAATCTTTGAATTAACTTCAGAGGTTCTGCTGTTTGGGGAGCTGGGTGAGAACATCCCAGTTTTAAACCAAGGTAAAAATAAAGTTTTGGGTTTTTTTTTTTTTTAAGAAATCTACCAAACACACCTACCTCTTTCTTCTTTGTTACTTTCAGTGGGCATTTTGTAGAGTTTGCTGAAGAAAGCTTCCGGATGCAAGGCCACGGCTGCCCCCACGCAGCTGATGGCCAAGGCTTTCACGCTGACCCTGACGTCTTTATCCGGCACCAGAGCTAGAAGAAGGGAACAGAAAAATTCAGGTGGCTGGCTCAGTACAGGTGTCAACTCATAAAACACCCTCTGCCTGTTTTAGTAGTTGCCATAAAAAAAAGGGGGAGGAAGGAAATCTGGAAGAGCAGTTGAAAGCAAAAGTACATTCCAACTCTCAACTTTAAAAGATTGTAACTAAAATACTAGAGCTTTTGCCCACAAATATATTTAATTGGAGAACGTGATTGATAACAGCCACCCTATGAACGTGCTCAATTGGAGAATCTGATTTATGACGCACCCAGGGGGGAGGGGGGGAAATAGGGTCATAGGTGACTGTAAATGACATATGCCAAAGTTGACTTCATACAAGGCAGGGCTAGTATGTCACCTCTAATGAATCCTGAGGTTTTTTGAAGTTTGGCTCGAGAATCATGATTTCATTAGGGCGACTGCTGGAAACCTGACAACAGGTAGTCCTCGACTTACAACAGTCCATTTAGCGACCATTCAAAGTCACAACAGCATGGAAAAAAGTGATTTGGGAACGTTTTTCCAAACAGATGACCGCTGCAGCATCCCTGAGGTCACAAGGATTTCCATCCTGATGCGGGACAACTGATTCGTATTTATGACGGTTGCAGCGCCCCGGGGTCATGTGATTTCCCCCAAAGGGACTTCGATGGCCAGCTCAATGTCACTCATCAAGGCTATGTTTTCAGCCGCTCTCTGTCAACAAAAACGGAGCACGGGGAGGCCGCAGAGCTGGGTGGCCGAAAATGGAGCCCAGACAGCTACGCGCAGTCACTCCAAGCTCAGAAAAGAGGCCGACAGGAGGCTGCCTTACACAGATGTACTGTAGTCAGGGATCCCCAACCTCCAGGATTAAGAGTGGCCCATTACTGGGCCTTGGCCTGTTTGGAACCAGGCCGTGCAAGCAGCGGGCCAGCTCGCCTGCATGTTCCCCTCCACTTGCATCTATGCACAGTTGCGCCTGCTCCTCACATAGAACCATTCCATCTGTCTGCCCCTCCTCCCAAGGAAGGTGTTATGCCATTGTTAGAGTCTGATTCTGAGGGGGAGATTGAGCAGCTGACAGGGAGTGGGAGTATGGCTCCGCTGGCTGTGGAAGAAACGGGGGAAGAGCACAGTCCGGCTGGGCATTCAGAGGAAGACCCAGGGCCATCCCCTCTTCATCCTAGGGCATGCAGGGAGGAAGAGAGAAGGGAGCAATGTGGCTTACAGGAGAGAAAAAGGCCTGATCCCCTTTCATTAGTTGCAGCTGGGAGAACAGGATATAAGTGGGGCGCTTGCACACAGCTCCTTGCTGGAAGCGAAGCGTGCATTATCTTTGTTGAGGCTTATCTGGGTTTGGCATCCTCCCAATTGTGGGTGCTGCATTATCCTTTGAAAGTCTGCAATTTATCATCCTGGCCTGCTGTGTTAATTACTTCAGTGTGGTTTGTGTTGGTTTTTTAATTTCTAATTATCTTTACTTCGGGTTCGGACTGCATATCTGTCCTTCGTAGACTGTTTTTGGAAGAGTTTGTTATCCAGCCGAGGATAATTGGACACTGGGGCCAAGTTGGAGGCATTAAAAGAAATTTATTCTACTTTTGTGACTTTCTTATTTTTGTGTTATGCCCTGGGTCATCACAGAAGATGAAGTGTCCTAATTTAGCATCGGCCTATTTTCAAAATCTTTTATTCCTTTTAAATTCTTAATTGTCCTGGGTGTAAAGGTGTTGACAGGTTCGTTCTTTTTCTGCAAGGACTCCGTGGGAATCGACTCACCCCCTTTCTCTCCCGTGAGCAGAAATGAGGCCGACAGGAGGCGAACGCAGTGGACTAATGGCGCAGCACTTCCGTCCTTGTAGCCCCCGATATCACCTTTCATTCTGGAAAGCTGTCGTTAGGAAAATAAAAATCCAATTACAATTTTATTGGAGAGATTAAAATACACCAGTCCAGGGCTGGGATTCTGCCGGTTTGGAACAGTTCGGGCGAACTGGTAGTTCCGGCGATGTCTGTCCTTTATTTCTGTGTTTTATGCGCTCAACGAACCACGGTCAAAATGGAAGGAGCTTGACAAGCGATTGCAGTTCCCAACTGACTTAACAACTGCAGTGATTCCCTTAGCAACTATAGCAAGGAAAGTCGTAAAATGGGGCAAAACACAACTGTCTCCCTTAGCAACTGTAGCAAGGAAAGTTGTAAAATGGGGCAAAACACAACTGTCTCGCTTAACAATGTAAATGTTGCAGGGGGGGGGAGTCGATTGTGGTTGTAAGTTGAGGACTAGTTACTATAATTATCCACCCCGCCAGAGAAGATACTTAGGTGAGATTGTTTGGTCTCCCAAACCTTGAACATTTGGGAGTTGTGAGTCAGAGCCTCTCTGCTCCCCATAAGAGGGTCTCCCTTCTGGCCAAATCGGGGGGGCGGGCACAGGAGCAATCCCAGGCCCTCATGCTTTCCCCCATCAGACTGACCTTACTTCCATGGTCAGCTAGCTCAGTTTCTTCCTTAGGCCCAAACTTCTCCATGCTGCCGTTGGAAGGCTCCCTCCTGTGGCTCACCCTTTTTGCTAATTGGGATCGCTGAAGCTCTTTAAAATAATAATAATAATAATAATGATGATGATAATGATGGTGATGATGATGATGGAGGGGGAGGAGGAGGAGGAGGAGAAGAACAAAAGGAGGAGGAACAGGGAGAGGAAGAGGAAGAAGAAGGAGAAGAAGAAAAGAGGAGGAGGAGGAGGAGGAGGAGGAGGAGGAGGAGGAGAAGAAGAAGGAGAAGGAGAAGAAGAAGAAGAAGAAGAAGAAGAAGAAGAAGAAGAAGAAGAAGAAGAAGAAGAAGAAGAAGAAGAAGAAGAAGAAGAAGAAGAAGAAGAAGAAGAAGAAGAAGAAGAAGAAGAAGAAGAAGAAGAAGAAGAAGAAGAAGAAGAAGAAGAAGAGGAAATATCATGGGAACATGAAATGGAAATAGCTGTTGAAAATGAGACGGTGAAGATCTTCGACTTTCAAATACAGATGGATCGTCATTTGGAACACAACACACCAGATATCACAGTCATCAAAAGCCAAAGCGTACAAGTCATTGATATCGCCGTACCAGGAGACGCCAGAGTCGAAGAAAAAGAACTGGAAAAAAAATAATCACGAAATATCGCAACCCCGGCCTTCGGAACTACGTGATGATGGATGAAACCTGTGACAGGGATATACCCGTTGCAATCGGGGCCCTTGGTCCAAAAATTTTACAAAGCGCATCAAGAAATTGCAGCTTCCTGCAATCACACTGGCGGGACCGCAAAAAAACTGCGCTACTCAGAACATCGTACATTTTAAGAAGATACTTGGTTGATATCTAGGATGCTGGCAGCAACCTGTATCAACCATTAGCACCAGTCATCTCAGTGGTGGGATTCAAATTTTTTTACTAACGGTTCTGTGGGCGAGGCTTGGTGGACGTGGCTTGGTGGGGGAGGCAGGGGAAGGTTACTGCAAAACCCCCATTCCCTCCCCACCCCACTACCCTGCTTTCCAGTTCTGTTCTCCTCTGCAGGGCAACCAAAGACCCAGACAATCAGCTGGGACTCAATGGGAGGCAGAAGAATAGATGGGGTTGACGGGGCCAGTCAAAGGGGGTATTTGCCGGATCTCTGAACTACTCAAAATTTCCACTACCTGTTCTCCAGAACTGGTCAGAACCAACTGAATCCCACCTCTGCAGTCACTGGTATTTGTTATACATTTTTAAATGTTCAGTTGACTTTGAGTTTCACGTTTAATTAATAAAAGAGATAATAATAATGATGATGACGACCTGGCCATCAAAACTATGCAATTATGGATGAAACAACCAAGTTACTAACTTATCAACTGCAGGAATTCAATTAACTGGGGCAAGAAAGGTCGTAAACTGAGTCTGTCATGCCCCTGTTGGAATTGGATTCTGAGCGGGAAGTCGAACAGCTGACAGGGAGTGGGAGTGTGGCTCTGGTGGCTGTAGAGGAAACTGGGGAAGGGCATAGTCTGGTTGGGCAGTCAGAGGAAGGCCCAACCCCTCTGCATCTTAGGGCATGCAGGGAGGAATGGATAAGGAAGCAACATGGTTTACGGGGGAGAAAATGGCCGATTCCCTTCATTGGCTGCAGCTGGAAAAACAGGATAAAAGAGGGTGTTTGCGCACAGAACCTTGCTGGAGGCAAAGGGTGCATTATCTTTGTTTGTCAAGTCCTATCTGGGTTCTGGCGTCCTCCCAACTATATGTGTTTCGTTATCTTTTGAGTTCTGCCATTCCTTATCCTGCCCTAATCGCTGTAGCGTGGTTTGTGTTGGTTTTTATTTATAATTTATATGTACTTTTGGTTCGGACTAAATTTCTTCCCTTTAAAAACTGTTCTTGGGAAAGTTTTTTTTCTGCAGCCGATGATAATTGGACATTGGAGGCCAAGTTGGAGGAATTAAAGGGACCTACTTTGGTGATTTTATTGCTTTTTTGCCATGCCCTGGATCAGCACAGCGACGAAACCCACTTAAGAAATGTCTCACTGAACAATAGAAATCTGGGGCTCGGTTGGGGGAGGTCATAAATTGAGGATTGTCCGCATTTGCTTCCACAAAGTGTCAACATACCGAGGCACGAATTTCGGAACGGATCCATCGCCTCGTGTAGTATGTTTGTCGTTTCGTCTTCCTCTTCCTGCAGCTGTCCAATTTGCATTCCAGAGTATTGGTTCTCCCCACCTTCTAGAATCTAAATTTTATACACGGAATAGTTTAGCTTACTTTATTGTCATTGCACCTCGTACAACGAAATTAGATACCGTCTTCAGTATACATTACGGCAATGAAAATAAACACAAACCCACATCCTTCACATTCAATACATTGAATGTGAAAACCCCTGATATTGCATTAATACTGCACTATACGATTCAACACAGCTACTGCCCTGGGATAGAAGCTGCTTTTCAGCCTGTTTGTCCTTGTTTTTATTATTGTCCTGTACCTTCTGTCAGATGGTAATAGTTAAAAAAAAAAAGGGGGTGCCCAGGATGAGATGGATCTTTGAGGATGTTTTGAACTTTCTTAAGGCAGCGGGAGCTCTAAAGCCCTTCCAAAGAGGGGAGAGGGCAACCAATGATCCTCTGGGCAATGATGTTAACCCTCTGGAGTGCTGTCCTATCTGCCCCTGTGTAATTGGCAAACCAGACACAGGGGCAGTAAGTATTCTCATATTATTCTCACAATATTCTCTATGGTGCAGAAGTAGAATAAACTTTCAAAGCAGTTCAGATCAGGTGCCCACCCCCAAAAAATCCGATAACTTTTAAAAGTTGTGTACTTCAACTCACAGAGTGCCTGGTTGGCTCAAAAATTCTGGGAGTTGAAATCCACAGGTCTTAACGCTGTGAAGTTTGGAAACGCTTGGTTTTAGATGGAAACATAAATTTTAAAATGAGCTTTACCAACATTCTCTGTGTGTATGTGTTGTGTGCGTGTGTGTGTAAAAGAAACAGACATCTTGCAATCTCCGGAACAAAAATTATATTTATTATACTTTCTAAACTGTCATCATTCTCTGCTAAAATCATCAGAGTATTGTCAAAGTTAATTACACGTGGGAGGTGGTTGGAAGGGCCTATTACGCGTGCAAGGGCTAAATTGATTTATATATAAAAGCACAGATCTCTGTAAAGGTAGTTTAATACTCTGACGATGTCAGCAGAGGCTGACGAAAGCTTAGCAAGTATAATAAATATAATTTTAGTTCCGGAGGTCGCAAGATGTCTGTTTCTTCTCTTACAAGTATACTTGGAACTCGTATTTTTAGAATAGTTTGTGTTATATATATATTGTCTTCTATATATAGATGTTGAGTTAGGGGAATTTAAGTTATTTCCATGTTCTTTGCATGTCATCCTTCCTTCCTCACCCCACGAAAAAATTATCAGTCAAGCCAGTGTCCAATGCCTGACGCGTGGATGCAAAGAAGGCAGAGGAGAGCAGAGGAAATCTATAGGCCGGTCCTTGCGATGGAAGAGCCACCGCTGCTAATGAAGCCCCATTCTAGCTCCGAGGATAGAAGGCATAGGGCAGGCAACTATTCATCTTCCAGCTGGACAGACTTGTTAGCCTGCAAGAGAAACTTTTTGCCGGGGCTGCTGGCATTCCTAATAAAGGAATTATCAACTCATAAAATATTTATCTGGTCTTTTTAGAGTTGCCAACAGAAAGGGAGGGGGGAGCAGTGCGGCAGCTTGCAAACCAAAAGTGCATTCCATAAATGTTTTCAAAGATAGTAACTATGTGATTGAAGTTTCTGCCGCACAAAATTCTAACTGGAGAGCCTGATTGATGACTCTGAGCTATGGACATGTCCCACTGGAGAATATGAATTACAATACACCCGGGGGAGGGGGGAGGGAAACCAGGGTCAAGGTGACAATGAATGATGTGCCTCAGAGTCAGCTGCACCCAGGCAGTGGCGGACATGTTAACTCCCAATAAATCCTTTTGAAGTTTTGGAAGTTTTTTTTTGAGACTCATGATTTAATTGGGGGTAACTTCTGGAATCCTGACAGGAATCTATTGAGTTCACGTCAGAGGGTTTGTTGTGTTTGGGGAGCTAACCCTTAGGAACCACTTTTTACCATTTCAGAGAAATCGGACGGGGTCACAGCCGAGTCCGGCCCTTCGGTGGTGGTCTGAGAGCTGTCACTGATGGGCGACGAGGTGCCGTCGTTCACGTCGGATTGGATGGCGCTGATTTGGCTGGAGCTCCTGCTCAGGATGTCATCGTCCGTATCGGTTTTCGGGGTCGCGCCCGTCAAATCACAAGCAGAGATCTCGGACTCGGATTGCAAGACGTGCTGAGAACGGGGTTGCTCCGTGATGATGTCACAAACAGGAGGGTCAGAGGCCGAGCTGGCCACAGGAGAGATGCCCGATGTGGACGTCAATTCACTATTTAGCTCGCTTTTCACAGACCCTAAAAGGAGAAAGGAAGAATTTATTATGTAATGCACGCAACTCCCTTTTTTCTTTTTAAAAAGGCAGTAAAATTACGAGTCAAGAAAAATGACAATGGCATAGATTTCAGTCATTCTCACAAGAATTGAGAAAGCCAACCTACCTGCAAAGCCCATCTGGCTGGTTTCAGATTTGACTTCGGAATCATCTTCCAGAGTTTCTTCTCCTGAAAGTACTTTGGCTGACAAATCAATGCAAGATTTAAAGATAAATAATTAAATAAAATTCTGATAACTTTATCATACACTCCATGCAACAATTTGTCTTTTTGCAAAATTGTTGTTCTTTTTTCTTTTGCGAGTTACACTTTCTTGCCTACCATTTCCTCCGTGAGCTCAAAGCCCTCTATCGGATGCTCTACCCAGCTCCCATCATTCTTCTTGGGAAGGTATGGAGGACTCAGATTATCCAGCCAGATTTAAGACTGCTCTAATCATTAAAATTTGTTTTTAAAATTTGGGCTGAAAATCTGGAATGTATCCATCACCTCATTTTGAAGGAGGTGATAGGCAATGGTTTAAATCAGTGGTGGTATGTTTCCGGTTCAGCCCGGTTCACCCGAACCGGTAGTAAAAATAACTACCGGTCTGACATTCAGCTGAGAGGATAAAACAAGCGACAAGTGACTCCTAGCTTTTCATTTCTTCATCCTCTCAGCTGATTGGTACACGCATGCGGGTCAGGGGTGCATGCGCACACACGTGATCACCCACCGAACCGGTAGCAAACAAGTTAGGAACCCACTGGTTTTAATGGTTTTAAATAAAGGGCAGGCAGGCCATTCCGTAGAGAAAGGGGGCTGTCCAATGATGGCTTTCTCGGATCAGGCCTTGTGTGACTTAGGATAATTAAGGGGTTCTCTTGTGTTCTTAAAGCACAAGACCAAACTATGGGTATACTGTAAATTAAGAGGCGGCGCAATTACGCAGAACTCAAAACAAGAGACTGCCCGGCTCACAAAACAGAGCGCTCTTCAAACAGCCTTTCAGCATTGCTGCTTCTTGAAGTGGCCCTTCAAAAAATAGAGAATGCGCGCTCGAGTGTGCGATGTTAATACAATGAAGTGAGCACATTGGAGCGCGAAAGGAAACATGAGAGAAACAAACGAGATTCGGGTACGTTTGACTCTAAAAAGGGACTTGCATCAGGAACGGTCAATGCTCGTCTCGTGGAACGCCAAAGAGGCAGACGGTCAGCAGGGCTAAGCGGAATGGGACAATGCACCACGGTCAATTCCCCATGGCCAACTTGACCAAGGGACAACTCGCCATAGCCAACTCACCACTGGACATTAGCCATAGCACTTAAGACTTATATATTGCTTCGCAGTGCTTTATGACCCGCTCTCAGCGGTTTACAGAGTCAGCCTCTTGCCCCCAACAATCTGGCTCCTCATTTTACCGACCTCAGAAGGACGGAAGGCTGAATCAACCTCGAGCCGGTCAGGATCGAACTGCTGGCTGTCGGCAGAGTTAGCACTGCAATACTTAGCAACAACAATGTTGAGCTCAATTGTGATCGTAAGTCAAGAACTACCTTTATCTATATCTCCATTTTTATCTCCATCACCATCTTTCTCTCTCTCCCTCACTACATACCTACTTATAATTTAGTTTGACACAATATAGGTAAAAGTTCCCTTCCTTGCACATCCGTGCTAGTCGTTTCTGGCTTTAGGGGACGTTGCTCATCTCTGTTACAAAGCCAAAGAGCCAGCACTGTCTGAAGACGTCTCTGTGGTCATGTGGCCGGCACGAACACCTTCAAAGGCGCACGGAATGCTGTTCCCTTCCCACCCTATTTTTCTACTTGCATTGTTCACGTGCTTTCAAACTGCTAGGTTGATAGAAGCTGGGACAAGGAACAGGAGCTCACTCAGTGATGCGGCGCTAGGGATTCGAACTGCCGAACTGCCGACCTTTCTGATCGACAAGCTCAGCAACTTAGCCACTGAGCTACCACATTCCAGACACAATATAGCAATGCGTTATTAGGGAAATGCCACAAAAATTCAGATCAAAGGAAATACAATTCACTCAAAAGCAGCCTTTTTTTAAAGAAAAAAAAGGAATGTACTTTGTCGAAACAAAGTATTGCGTTAAAAGTATTCTAATCTTTTAGACATTTAACCAAGTCAATTCATTTTTATTGCTTACGTGCCATTAAGTCAACTACTGATTATTTGCAACCCCATTGGTAGGACTTCATTATGATACCTTCTATAATTTTAGCAAGCGCAAAAAGCAAATGATACATAAACTATGATTCTTTTAAAGATCAGAAATAATATGACAAAAGGAGAAAAAAAAAAGGATGAAGGACCAAGAACCAACCAACCAAAGTTTTCCAAGTCAAAGTAATGAAAATAAATAGCAAAGTCAAAGTAATGAAAATAAATAGCAAAATAGAAGACCAGGCACAGATTTCATAGATATAATCACCTTTTTGTTTTCTGGCAAAAACAGGGCTGCAGGAAGACCCGCTTCCAGCTGCAAATTACAGAAAGAAATCAAGGAAGAGATAAAACTAAATATTAAAAAGGAATCATAACAATCTCTGAGAAGCACAGCAACAGTGAATTTGAAGTCAGTCTTTTAAAGGAATTGTTTTCGGCAACTGACTAATTTGGAAAATCAGTTGCTTTGTCTCCCGTCGAGCACAAATCAATTCCTTTTTCTCAACCATCCCAAAGGGAAAAAAATAAAGTCAATTTTGTAAGATACCATCAATTAGAGAAATAATTTGATGCAAATTTTAGCATGCAGAGAAATAAAATTGCTTAAAAAGGAAATACCTAAAACAATGCCGGAAAAAAAAATCCACAAAGCCATTTTAAATCTTTTGAAGCGTTCTGCCTTCTGCGGTGGAACTCTTCAAGGGACAGTTGCATGTTGCATTTCTTGAAGTCTCTCCCAATTTCAACCCATAGGAAACGCCGCTTACCTATCAGTTCCACAATGCTGTCGCTGCGGCTGCGGCTCACAATCTCATCTTTGGCTGCACTGGCGTGCAAAAGCCCCCCATGCATTGTGAGGGCCAAGAGCAGGTTGGGGGGAGGCGTCCTGAGGAGCTGCTGCAACAATTCCAGGGATCCGGTCACCACGTTGTGGTCCCGATGCTGAGTGTAATGGAGGCTCAGTTCATACACCTGGAACAGGGAGGAAGCACAGTTGAGATTCCCACTTCAGCAGCCCTGCACTGGAAACATTTCCCTATATTTGGGGAGGTGGAGAAGAGAAACCTCACTTGCAGCAGGCACTGCAAGAGAATAAGGAATAGCAATAGCAGTAAGACTTATATCCCACTTCACAGTGCTTTGCAGCCCTCTTTAAACAGTTTTACAGTGTCAGCCTCTTGCCCTCAACAACCAGGGTTCTCATTTGACCCACCTTGGAAGAACAGAAGGCTGAGTCAAGGATTGAACTTCTGGCAATGAGCAGAATTAGCCTGCAATACTGCATTCTTAACCACTATGCCACCACAGCTCTTAGATAGATATAGAGTTGGATGGATGGATGGATAGCTAACAATAGCCCTTAGACTTAAATACCACTTCACAGTGCTTTCCAGCCCTCTCTAAGCGGTTTACAGAGTCAGCCTCTTGCTCCCCCACAACAATCTGGGTCCTCATTTGACCAACCTCAAAAGGACGGAAGGCTGAGTCAACCTTGAGCCAGTCAGAATCAAACTCGGCAGAATTAGCCTATAATATTGTATTCTAATCACAAGGAAGGGAGGGAGGGAGGAAATGAAACGAAAAGGGAGGGAGGAAAATACCAATAGTACTTAAGAGTTATATACCGCTTCATAATGCTTTACAGCCCTCTCTAAGCAGTTTACAGAGTCAGCCTCTTGCCCCCCAACAATCTGGGTCCTCATTTTATGAACCTCGGAAGGATGAATCAATCTTCAGCCGGTCAGGATCGAACTCCTGGCAGTCGGCAAAATCAGCCTGTAATATTGCATACTAACCACTGTGCCACCATGGATGGATGGATGGACAGACAGATGGATGGATGGATGGATGGAAGGAAAGAAGGAAGGGCACTAGCAATAGCACTTAGACTTATATGCTGCTTCACAGTACTCTATGGCCTCTCTAAGAGGTTTAT
Source organism: Bungarus multicinctus (assembly GCA_023653725.1). Classification (NCBI taxonomy): domain Eukaryota; kingdom Metazoa; phylum Chordata; class Lepidosauria; order Squamata; family Elapidae; genus Bungarus; species Bungarus multicinctus. Next base: position 56,234,811 of record CM042849.1, read on the forward strand.
AAAATCAGCCTCTTGCTCCCCCAACAATCTGGGTCCTCATTTTACCCCTCTTGGAAGGACAGAAGGCTGAATCAACCTTGAGACGGTCAGGATCGAACTGCTGGCAGTGAGCAGAGTCAGCCTGCAATACCACCTTCTAACCACTGCGCCACGGGGAGCTCTTGAGAGAACCGATACCTGTATGAGTTGATCCAAGGAAGGCGAAATCTCGGTTTCTTTCTGGATCACCCCAAAGCTGCCCTTCAGGCTGGTGTCCTTCACCTGCTGCTGCAGCAACGGGATCAGGTACCTCAAGGTGAGCAACACCCCAAGGATCAAGACGCTGGGATGCTCTTCTTCCTTGGGACACAACAGCCCTGTGAAGACAATTGGAACAGCTGAAAAAAAACAAGGCCGCTCTCCAGCCCCTCGCAAGGCCCGCTGACTTCCCCTACCCTGGATCCAGGGAACTCCAGTGATGGGATTCAACCAGTATAACAGCCGGTTTGGTGAGTGCACGATTTGCGTGCATGTGAAGCATCTGGAAAAAAAACCCGCCCTTTTTCAGCTCTAAAGCTCACCTTCTACTGCAGCCCTGGTGAGTACAACAGCTGATTTGCGTGGCAATTTGCTATGCCGCACGAATCAGCTGAGCTGCAAACACGGAAATATAGAACAGACTAGGGCCGTGATGGCATTACTGCTGGCACACGAGCCCTCGCCTAGAGCAGGTCTACTGCGCGTGCGTGCGCCGCTCGACAGCTAATTGTTGGGTATCAGGTGCACATGCGCGGGGGGGGGCACGGGAAACATACGTGCCTGTGTAGAGATGCGTGGCATGCTATGGGGGGTCGTTCGTGCATGCGCAGATGTGTGGCATGCAGAGGGGTGTGTGGTGGGGGCCGCACACATTGCTTTCTGGGTGCTGGCACACAAGTGTGTGCGCAATTATCAGCATAGGAGCCCAAAAAGGTTAGCCACCCCTGGACTAGGGCATGGGTGGGTGGCTGGGGCCAACTGATCACCGGCACTACCGGTTTGTTCGAACCGGGGAGAACCGGTAGTAGCTCGCCCCTAGGGGAATTCCCTTGTCAGTCCCCCACTTTTCAGCAGCAGGTCTCTATAGGCAAGTCCTGTGAACATAGCTGCAGCCCACAGTGGTCCTTTAGAGCGGGGGTCTCTGACTTTGGCAACTTTTGAGACTTGTGGACTTCAACCCCCAGAATTCCTCAGCCAGCTTTGCTTGGAAATTGGGGCCCAAGTTGGAGGCATTAAAGGGAATTTATTCTACTTTTGTGACTTTGTTATTTTTGTGTTATGCCTCGGGTCATCACAGAGAATTCTGGGAGTTGAAGTCCACAAGTCGTAAAGTTTGCCAAGGTTGGAGGCTCCTGTTTTAGAACACACTAGCCATCCAGAGAGAGCCCAGTGCAAGAGGGAATGCTAGAGGAGCCAGTGGGTGATGAGAGACAGAGAGATCTTTCCACCTCTGTGTATGTGTATGTACATGAGTCTTTTTTTTTAAACCTTGGTATCTGGCTGGTCAGTTTGTTTTTGCCCAGTGCACACCCCTGCCAAGATTTACTGATGAACGGGCACACAAGACACACCCCGTTGCTTAAATATGCTTGTCAGAGAGAGTATATTTCTGCACCTTGCCTAACTGGCTTACCTTTTGATCTTGTTTTTAAAGGGGGGGGGGGGGGCGGAGAGTGCTCAAAAGGAAAAGAAAAAAAATAGAAAACTCCTTTCACTGGAAAAAAAAATCAGCTGGAACCTGCAAACAATTTTTTTGAGCAAGGCAGAGATCATTTTCCCACAAATGCCGCTCTTTATTTAGAATTTGAAATTTAGAATTTTTACACCACCTATATTTGCCAAATGTCTAAAAGAGGGGACAATTCCATATTTTTATGGTAAGTTATAGAGGGTAACTTCGAGTCAATCCTGACACTTGGGAGTTGCCCGGGCAAACCCCCGTTTCTTGTAGATTTTTCAAAAGTAGTTTACCATTGCCTCTTTCCTAGGGCTAAGAGGCTTGGAGTCTCAAAGGCAGGACTAGAACTCCCAGTTTCTAGCCAGGTGCCTTAAGAGCCACATCAAGTTGGCTCTCAGGTTATAGTAACGGAGGTGAAGACGTTAAAGTTTAGCGAAAGAATCATGTCGAAGAACAATTTCCCCTACCGTGGAATCAAGTGTCTCAACAAACGACACTTGGACGTCTTCTCATGTTAATAATTGACACATTCAGTTTAAAGTAATGCAAAAGTCAACCTTCCATGTTTGAAGTCGCCAATATTTATATGGCTTTTGTTATTTCTTAGCCTTTGCTCCTTTTTTTCAGAGTTATCACCTGTTCACCTCATAAAAGGCTCTGGAAAGTCACTTTTATGGCAGGTATTTCCTGAGAAATATATCTTTATGCAAAGAATGGGGGGGTATAATTGAAAGAGTGAGAGGGGGAAGTGGGGAGAGGGAAGGGTGGGAGAGAGAGGGAGGGAGGGGGAGAAAGGAGGGAGAGAGAGAGAAGGGAGAGGGAGGGAGGTTGAGAGAGGGAGGGAGGGAAGTTGAGAGAGGGAGGGAGGGAGAGAGAGAGGGAGAAAGGGGAGGGAGGGGGAGAGAGGGAGGGAGAGGGAGCGACAGAAGGGAGGTAGAAAGAGAAGGGAGGAAGGGAAGAGATAGAGAAGGAAGGGAGAGAGAAGGGAGGGACGGAGAGAGAGGGAGAAGGGAGAGGAAGGAGAGGGAGAAGGGAGGGAGAGCAATAAAAATCCAGCAAAGCTGAAGCAGCATGATCAATTAAGACCCTTACCTAGCAATACTTGAAGCAACCGAGTGTAAAAATACTGTGTCCTTCGTGAATGCTGGCAGATGCTCACCGTGGCCGCGGCCGCCGTCCGACGGATGGTTGGAGAATTGGAGTTAAGGTTACCTATGAAAGCTTTTAATAAAACCTAAAGGGAAAAGAAAATCAGTGAAGTGTTTCTGTGCCAACCTAAGTTTCCTTTTCCCTAAGTCTGGTTAAGGGTGGACACCACAAACTCGTTCGCATGCAGTCCCTTCATGGACTGACGGATCAAAACTCTCTCTTCCAACACGGTGTGTCTGTCCGTTTGTCTGTAACATATGGCGTAAACCAGGAGTGGGCTGCTGGGGGTTCACAGGGGTTCGGGAGAGCCACTAGCTAAGATTTTGTGCAATTCGGAGAATCTCCCCCAATCCCACTCCTGGCTGGCCCCACCCACCCCTCCCATCCCGGGAATCCCCACGCAGCCCATTATGAGTGCAGGTAAGTGCAGGGCGCGCGTTGAGGCTCAGGGAGGGGGAAAAACGGGCCTGTTTCCAGCTTCCAGAGAGCTTCCGGAGCCCAGGGGAGAGCAAAAACGCCCCCCCTCCCACCATGATGCAGGGAGCCAACTAGGCCACACCCACCATGGCCACGCCCACCCAGCCCATCGGGCAGAGAACCCCTTGCTAAAAAAATTTTGAAGCCCACCCGGGGCGTTAAATGTTTAAAAAACCATTTTCACCTTGATGTCGCTGTCGTTGGCGAAGTTGCCAAAAGCCGCCATGATTTTGGGCATCGCCGCCGCCAGGGTCTCTTGCACGGATTCTTCGGGCCGCCGGCTGACCCTGGTTAAGCAGGGTAGGAGGTTCACAAAGTATGGCCTGCACCAAGAGACGGCAACACGGATCACTCAAAAGGGCTTGGGAAGGGATGGGATACTCCCTGTTTTGTGAGTCGGTACCAGAGGTGCCGGCAAGGTGAAGGAGAAAACACAGGACTAACTTAACAGAACGAAGTAACAAGAGTTGGAAGGGACCTTGGAGGTCTTCTAGTCCAGCCCCCTGTTCAAGTCAGGAAAACCTACACCACTTCAAACAAATGGCTATCCAGACTCTTTTTAAAAACTTCCAGTGTTGGAGCATTTACAACTTCTGGAAGCCAGTTGTTCCACTGATTAATTGTTCTTCACTGTCAGGAAATTTCTCCTTAGTTCTGAGTTGCTTCTCTCCTTGATGAGTTCCCATCCGTTGCTTCTTGTGCTGCCTTCTGGTGCTTTGGAGAATAGGTTGAGACCCCCTCTTCCTTGCGGCAGCCTTTTCGATATGGGAACATTGCTATCATGAGTGGGATTCAGCCGGTTCAGGCCGGTTCGAGCGAACCAGATATTAAATTTATATCTGCTTCGCTGAACCGGGAGTTGAAATAACTATCTGGCCCCGCCTACCCCTCCCCTCCCCGGAGTCTCCATGCGACCCGTTTTGGATGCAGGTGAGTGCAGGATCCGAGCGGAGGCTCTGGGAGGGGGGAAATCGGGCAGAACTGGAAGTTCCAGAAGTCCGGAAACGGACCTGCTTCCAGAGGGCCTCCGGAGCTCGGGGAAGGCCGTTTTTGTCCTCCCAGAGGCCCGAGGGAAGCCTCCACACTCTGGGAAAGGCGAAAAACGCCCCTCCTGGAAGTTCCGGTAGGCCACACCCACCATGGTCACGCCCACCCAGCAACTGGGCAGTGAACCGGTTGCTGGGATTTGTGAATCCCACCCGTGACTGCTATTACGTCTGTCCTGGTTTCTTTATTGCATTAAACGAGACCTACCCAATTCCAGCAACCATTCTTTATATGTTTTAGCTTCCAGTGCCTTAAGACCCATTAAAGGGAATATACAGAGATGTATCTTCCCAGCAAGGAGGATAATCTAGTAGAGGAAATTACTAGCATCAAATGCCAGGCCAAGTTGTGTGACAGCATGCAACTGTTGGCTAGGCAGATGGGAGGCCGGCTGGCCAGGTGAGAGTCCAACTCTCGGTAACATACAGGTAACAACCCAAACCACAGGACCTCAAAGTTGCCGGGCTAGAATCTCCCCCCCTCCAGCCCGCTTCTTGCTCTCAAGGAGACCATCCCACCTGCATTTCTGAGGTCTAACCAGATGTGCCAGTTCAGCAAATCTCCACAGAGCAGCCCGCAAACTCCGGGAAGCACCATTCTGCAAAACACAATGGACAAGAGAGACTCACCTGTCAGCGACAAGGCAGGGCAATCTGTGCTGACTTTTACAGAATTCCTACAGGCAAAATAAACCTATAGCGAAGTGATTCTTTACTGGAGCTGGAAGCAACAATGCAGCCTGATTTTCAAATGCGCAAATATTCTTCTTGAATACTCTAGATCCGTGACAGCGAACCTGTGGCACGCATGCCATAAGTGGCACACAGAGCCATTTCTGCCAGAACACAAGCTGTCATACAGAACAGACCCATTGCGCATGCGAGCGCGCCCCCTGCACATGATGACAAAAAGATTAGTACTCATTGCTCTAGATCTAGGGTTCTGTCATGCCCCTGGTGGAGACTGACTCTGAGGGAGAGGAGGAAAACAGCCAACAGGGTGTGGACGTTTGGCTCCGGAGGTGGTGAAGGAGGCTGGGGAAGGGCAGAGACCGGCTGAGTAGTCAGAGGAAGACCCAGGCCCATCCCCTCTCCATCCTAGGCCATGCAGAGAGGAGAGGATAAGGGAGAGACGTGAATGGTGTGGTTTACGGGGGAGGAAAGGGCCTTGTTCCTCTTCATGGGCTGCAGCTGTGACAACTGAATAAGAGGACAGACTTGTGTACGGGCCAGTGCTGGAAACAAAGTGGGGAAATGTCTCTAATTTATGGTTCCTCTCTAAGTTTGGTGTCCTTCCCATTGTGTGTTCTGTTATCTGTGCACTTCCTCCAGCCCTTATCTTGCCTGGTTTGTGTTGCCTTTTTCCTTCTTCTTGTAACTGTTTGTGTGGAGTTTTTGTCTTCCGTCAAAGATATTCGGAGCTTGGAAACAAAGTGAAGGAATAAAAGGTGCTTCACATGTTTTCTGTTACTGTGTTTGTTTTGTATCCCACCCTGGGTCATCACAAGTTCTCAAAGCGAGATTAAGGATCCCTCTGTGACATCAAATGAATATTTTTTGGGGAATTCTCAACTTTGATTTTTCATGCAGCAAATATTGACACATATTGTAACCCGGTCCTAAGACCAAACTGTTTCAAAACCGCCGTTCTAAGGAAGCATTTCTCAACTTTTAGTCACTGTTAAGATGTACGGAGTTCAACTCCCAGCATTCCTCAAGCGGTCTACCAACCTGCATTTTGTAGCCATCCCATCAGCCCCCAAAATTCTCTCCCCTCAAACGAAGTGTTCGTTGCTCATAACAATGAGTTGTGATCCCAAATTCCTGTGGAAAACTTTTATACATGCAAACAAAACTCTACAAATGCGAACAAACTCTACGCATACAATGTTGTGTCAAAAAGAACTCACTTTTTTAATCTCTTTGTAGAGTTCCAGTTGTAACCTAGGAAGACTAGAATCCATCAATGCCTAGAATGGAATCAAGCGTACATATTAACAAGGCATGCACTTTTCCAACATTATGTACTAAATTACATTTATTTATTACAATGGTTCTTTAGCCCCTGAATAGCAAAGCATAGAGAAGATTCTGAGACCTAGTGTTTCTTATCTCTACTTTTATTCAACAGCACTAATCTATATATACATAAAAGCGAAAGACCCCTCACGCATCATCACAAAATCTCCAGAACCGTAAAGCCTACAAACTTGAAATTTGGCATGCATGTTCCTCTTGGCTTCTAGGGGCTCACTAAGAAAGGATTTTTCCAAATGACTATCAGAGCATTAGTATTTCATATATTATTATTATTAATATGCTCTGATGCTAAGTAATTCTACTCTCCCTCTCCACCTGGAAAGAAATCTCTTCCAAATGCGAGAAACAAAGCAGAGGAGAGGAGTTTCAGTTTCAGTTTTAATTTCAACAGCACCAAGCAGCTTTAGCACACAACAGTTGAGCTAAGCCACACCCAGGGTCCTTGCTCCTTCTTGCTCACACAGCAAATACTTTTTCCGTTTCCAAACAGCCCTCAACTCTCTCACACACTGACAGGACGCTAGCCAGATGAATACCGATGGATGCTGGTAGACAGAATTTTTTTCTCCTTATTTTCCTTCCCAAAAACTAAGTCCAATCACATAGTTTCATAGCGAAGCATGGGTATAGAGCTAGTAAATTACTACAAAGGATAGAAAGAAGGTCAGGGGTATATGTGTCTTGGCAACTTGAGACTTGTGGACTTCAACTCCCAGAATCTCTCAGCCAGCCTTGACCTATAAACTTCCAAGAATCTAAACTCTAGTTGTTTTGAAGTTCAACACAACTTCATATTAAGATATGTAGCTTCAAACTTCCATGCCTGGAAATTACAGGTAGTTCTCTATTTACAACCATTCATTTAGTGACTGTTCAAAGTTATGACATCAGTTTTTTCAGCCCTCAAAGATCTGTTTTTCTGAATTTAATGCATATTTCTAAGTCATAATATACCGTGTTCCCCCCAAAATAAGACCCTGTCTTATATGTATTGTTGCCACCAAAAAGGCACCGGGTCTTATTTTCGGGTGATGTCATCCACTGACTAATCTCACTTGCATGTGTTGCCCCTGGCCTCCTTTTCGCTGTCAGAGGCCTTCAGGAACTTCTCCTTCTGTGGCCGGCAAGGCTTTCCTGAAGGCCTCTGAAGCCAATAACAGCTCAGGATCGATCCAGAGCTTTGTTATCAGCTACAGAGGCCTTCAGGAAAGCCTTGCCAGCCTTGCCAGCTGCAGAAGAAATGGGCCGGCAAGGCTGGTGTCGGGGTGTGCGAGGCCTGGCTACAACTGTCCAAAGGTAAGTAGTAGGGCAGCTCCACCGCACATCCCATCCCCACCCTAGCTTAATTTTTACCCGTCGACTCTGGAGTGGGCAGGAACTTAATTAGGGCTTATTTTGGGGGTAGGGCTTATATTGGGCATACATGTAAAAATCAAGCTAGGCCTTACTTTCAGGGTAGGTCATATTTTCGGGAAAACAGGATACATCAAGAGAGTAACTACTTTCAGTCATCCCAGTGCAGTTTTTTCAGCCACCCAAGGTCTGTTTTTCTGAATTCAATCCCTATTTCTAGGTCATTAAAAAAAATACCACTTACTTTGATCACTTTATTGAGACATTCATCGGAGACCATTCTGACATCAGACTCTGCGTCATCGCTACAGAGGAGGAATAGTTCCATGGCGATCCCCAATAGTTTTGGGAACTCTGGAGAATTTCTGAAACGAAGACCCCGCATCCAGTTAGGAAACAAACCCCAATCTCATTCGCTCACGCAGTTTCAATGGCAAAATGGGGAGAACAAGCTATGATCTTGTTTGGTTTGGAGCCGTAAAGAAAAGGGAGCTTTGCGATTCTAGCAAGCTGCACGGATCCCCTCTTCAGACAACACTGTTGCGGCCTGCCAGTAGAGCTGCTGACAGGCTCGGACAGTGAGGAGGTTGGGGAGGAACATGGGCCAGTTCTGGAGTCTGGGGAAGGCTCTGACGAGGGCTCTGCGAGGACTTCCAGGGCCGGCTGGAAGTTATCAGCTGCCTTCAGAATCGGAGATCAGTGGGGAAGAAGAACAGCTGGAGCCTGTTCCCAGCGTGCTCATGCACAGAGCTGCCAGAAGGAGGGAACAGTTAAGGAAGAAGGGTCGACTCAGGAGTAAGGGCACAGGTGGACGGTGAATGGCCCCTCCCATAGGGAATAAAGAGGAGTGAGAGTGGGGTTTGCTGGAGATAATTAGTTCAATTCATTAGGATGAAGATCTGTTCCTGACTTCTTGCCTAGTAATTGCTGCTAGAGAGTGGCGTTTGGAAGCTATTGGCTTGGCAACTCTCCAAGGCTGAGAAAGGTCTGTAGTTGTGAAATCTCATGAAAGACTGTTGGCCGGGACTTTGCTGGAGAGGAATTCCTTTTAATCTAAATAAAAGAGGGGTATGGGGATGAGGAGTCGGCTTCGTGCTTTTGAGAAGCCTTAGGTCAGAACATCCAAAGCCACGAGAGGGACACGTAATGTTAATCATGAGCAGCTCAAGAAAAGCCTGTTTTACAGCCCCATGAGGCTTTCGGGGAGAACATGTCCCCTGCCTCACATTGCTAGACCCTCACCCCAACTCAAGAAAATTCTCTGCTGAATAGGAAGCCATCGAGCAGATCTTCCACCCTTGGTTTAGAAAATGAGAAACGGCATGCGTCAAACTTTTCCTTTTAATGCATGCTACCTCTTTCTTCCGTCACAGCACAATATTCCTGTCAGGTACCTAACTGTGATGACCCCAGTTGGAGATAAAACGTATTCAAAAATAGTCTTCAAAAGAAAGCAATACCATCTGAACTTAATGAGCAGATAGAGGTGAAATAAAAAACACAAAACAAAGTACAATGAAGGAAATTCCACAACGGACCAAGATAAGTAATTACCAACTTCAAGGAGATAACAAGGCACAGTCTGTAGGAAGGACACCAACCAAGATAACTTCAGCCCAAGATAACACACGCTTTGCTTCAGGCAACGCTACACCGTCTCTCTTATATACTATTCTCCCCAGCTGCAACCAATGAGGGGATCATGGCCGCTTCCTCTCTCATAAGCCAAGTTCTTGCCTTCTCTGTTCCTCCCTGTGTGTCCTAGGAGGAAGAGGGGATGGGCCTGGTTCTTCCTCTGACTGCCCAGATGGCCTCTACCCTTCCCTGCAGACGCACTGGGCAGACTCCTCAAGAGCCTTCTCATCGCTACTGCCAGCCCCCTACAATCTCTGAAGGCAGCAGTCCATTCCCTAATGGTCCTGGTCCCTCATCTGAAATCCTCGCTCTCCTCAGCTGTCTCCACCTGCTGCCAGCTAACCATAATAGCATCCGCATGTAAATCATATGACCACGGAGATACAATGGTCATGCGTGTGAAAAATGGATGCTGCAAAGGTCGTAACTGTGAAAAATAGTCACAGGTCCCATTTTTCAGTGCTGTCGTGACTTCGAACGGTCACTAAACAAACTCTTGTAAGACGAGGACTACCTGTACCGTATATCCATTTTTTTAAAACACTCCCCCCCCCTGCCAAAGTTTTCAGTAACAGAGTTCAGGGAAGGCTCGATTACCTTAAACTCTGAGCCACGATGTTTTCACATATTGTTAGGCAATGATTCACCCGATCTTTCTTGGACGTGGACAGCTCCTTCTTTCTAAAATGAAAGGCACAACCATTAAATTAGGCCCGCATCTCGCATTCTTGTTCTCTAGCCATAAACCCACCGCTTTGGCTCAGTCAGCCTGCTTTTGGCAACTGCCTGGAAGAGGAATGGAGCTTTGGACTTGCTCCAGCCTCCTCAGAAATGGAAGAAAGTGTATCAGTCTGTGCCTGCCAATATGTAAACACTGCACATATAAATCAACTAGCTGGATACTTATGCTTCGCTACGAAACTATGTGGTCGGGCTTAGTTTTTTGGGAAGGAAAATAAGGGGTGGGATTCTATCTCTGCCTACCAGAATCCATCAGTATTCCTCTGGCTAGCGTCCTGTCAGTGTGTGAGAGAGTTGAGGGCTGCTTGGAAACTGAAGCAGTATTTGCTGTGTGAGCAAGGAGACAGCAAGGAGCCTGAGCGTGGCTTAGCTCAACTGTTCTGTACTAAAGCTGTTTGGTGCTGTGAAACTGAAACTGAAACTCCTCTCCTCTGCATGTGTTTTGCCTTTGAAACAGATTTCTTTTCAGGTGGGGAGGGGGAGTAGAACTCCTTAGCATCAGAGCGTGTTAATAATAATAATAACAATAATAATATAGGAAATACTAATGCTCTGATGGTCACTTCGAAAAATCCTTCCTTAGTGAGCCCCTAGAAGCCAAGAGGAGCATACGTGCCAAATTTCAAGTTTGTAGGCTTTACGGTTCTGGAGATTGTGTGATGATGCATGAGGGGTATTTCACTTTTATATATATAGAGGAAGATGGGAAGAGGGGGAGGGGGAGGAGAAGGAGGAGGAGAAGGAGAAGAAGAAGGAGGAGGAGGAAGAGGAGGGAGTGAAACGGGATGTTATGGAAAATTTGAAATAATCAAAGACTTTAATCCTTTAAAACAGTTGCCTAAAATTGGATTTAGCTTAGAGATCAACCTACACTTATCCATAGCTGTGGCCTCTAAATCTACCAGCCGGTTAAGGGGGAATACATTTTGTGGGATAGCCAGCTTGTTAATAACCTCCTGAACTAGCCACGATTTGGATGCACACAAAGAAGCCCTTCCTTGGGTCAGACTGTCAATCATTACTCTTCCCATATCAAGGAACTCGCAGCTTGGGACAGACAGGCCTTGGAGACATAGCCAACCTCCAACTCAAGGGAAAAGGACCTGTGGGGGACTGCAGTCTTGAGCCCCACCACTTAGAGGATTAGCCCTGTCTGGGGGGGCAGCCTGGGGGGGGTCTGAGCACCTTCCTTGTGGGGGGGGGGGCAGCTGGGGGGGTCTGAGACCCCTCTTTGGGGATTAGCCCTGCATGGGGGGGGGGGGGAGCCAGGTCTGTGCACCCTCCTCCTAGGGAATTAGCCCTGGCTGGTGGGAAGGCAGGGGGGTGGCTCTGAGTCCCCCTTCTAGGGGATTAGTTCTGCCTGGGGAGGGAGCCAGGGGTGTGTATGCGAGCCCCCCCCTATGGAATTAATCCTGCCTGGGGGGGGGGCAATCAGGGGGACTCTGAGCTCCCCTCCTAGGGGATTAGCCCTACCTGGGGGGCAGCAAGGGGGGTCTGAGTACCTTCCTTCTGGGGGGAGCAGCTGGGGAGATCTGAGCCCCCCCTTCTATCATATTAGCCCTGCTTGGGGTGGGGGGGAAGGACAGGCGGGCCTGCCTCCCGGGCCAGAGGCAGGTCAGGAGCGCCGTCCTGGCCGAGTTGCGGCGGGGGGGCTCTTCCCGGGACACCCCCCCCCCCCGACTTGCTGCCCTCCACCTCCCCGTCAGGCCGCCAGGGGGGGCGTCTGGGGGCTCCCCACTCACGGACGGGCGGGAGGCTCCTCGGGCGCAGGGCCGACGGCGGGGCTGGGCTGCGGGACCGGTGGCGGCGGCGGCAGCTGCTGCTGCTGGAAGGAGCGCAGCGCCTCAAAGGCCCGCATCAGCTTCTCCATGGCGGCCATGGCGGAGCGCGGGGAGGGGGCGGGGCTGTACCTCTGCAGGCCCCGCCCCGGGCCCCGCCCCCGCGAGGCGCGCGAGGGGAGTCCTTCCAGCGGGCGGAAGCCCCGCCTTTTAGGGGCGGGCCGTCTCCCTCTCCAGGGATTCCTCGTTGGAGGAAGGGAGAGGAAGGAGTCTCCGACGACGTCATCACGGGGCGCCCCAGCTCAACGGGGCAAGATGGGGCGGCGGGGACCGGCGGCGGCCGCCGCGGCCTGCTCAAAGAACCCTTTCGAGGTGAAGGTGAACCGGGAGAAGTTCCCCGTCTTGGGCCGCCGGGTTCGGCACGCGGTCGGGCTGCCGGGCGTGGCGCGCTCCCGGGCCCACGCCAAGGTAAGCGGAGGGAGAGATCTCATCCCGGGCGGGAGGGCAGGAGCGGCCGGGCTCAACTCAACCCCTCTCCCTGTCTTGCCTCAGCGCCAGCGGAGCCTGCAAAAGGAGTTCCAGCAGCGGGAGAAGCGTGGCGTCTTCAGGGACCGGCGCTTCGGCGAGTACGATGGCGGGATGAGCGCGGAGGAGAAGGCCGAGCGGAGGTTCGCCTTGGAGCGGCAGGTAACCAACCGGCGGCATGGGGAGCCTTTGAATGGGAAGGGAACCCAGGAGGTCTTCTAGTCCAACCCTCCTGCTCAAGCAGGAGACCCCACGCCATTTCAGGCTGTCCGGTCTCTTTTTAAAATCCTCCAGTGATGGAGCGCCCATTATTTGAACAGTGTTTTAATGTGAAAAAAGCAGCCCAAGTGTTCTCCCCAATACGGGTCTGAGCCTGGTGCCGAAGCCAATGATGGTCGCCAGACACGAGGTGCAGGTTTTCTGGTTTCTGGTCAAAATGCCAAGAGCCCAGAACAAAGGATTGAGTAAATTTTATACATTTTCACTAAAGGAGAAGGTGGGACAAAGGGAGATAAGAAATATCATCTAATAAACATTTTAGTAATAATTCTACAATTTGTTCTATTGGTCTCTAGCTGTCCCTATTCCCAAGTCTTGGCTAATGAATGCCCTCAGAGTTATCTAATACACATTTGATTTGCTGCAGGCCTAACTTTTAGTTGAGGTCTGCAAGTTGGCTAACTTTTATCAGCTTTCCAATTAGGGAAGATTCTTACGAGATTTACAAATGTATATTTGCTGTGGATAAGGATTCTTTGTTCTTGCCAGACAGACTCCACAATTACAGGCTTCCTGATTTACTTGGAAGTGTGTGCCATGACCTGGCTTTATTTTAGCAGTTGGCCCATCACAAGCTTGGTTTGAAAATTTGAAAATGTATTAATGGACGTTATTTAAGGGTTTTCGATACAAATGAATCCTTCAATATCTCCCTGCTGTGGCTCCATCTAGCCAACAGTGGCTCCAGTTCCAAGGAAATTCAAAGTCGCGATGAAAATAAATTTCGCAGAAGCTTCATCGATAAGGAATCTTTTCAGCCCAACAAGCACCCCTTATTCATAATGTTTGGTTTGCATTGCAGAAAGCCTTTGAAAAGAAAAACGTATATAATCTCAATGAAGAAGAAGACTTAACTCACTACGGTCATTCTCTAGCAGACATTGAGAAACTGAACGACATTGTCGATAGTGACAGCGATACTGAAGAAAAAGGAATGTTGTCAGGTGGGAAAAATAATTGGAATGGATTGTATATTCTTTATATCAATGGTTGCCTGTCATGCCCCTGTTGGAGACTGACTCCGGGGGAGAGGAAGAACAGCTGACAGGGAGTGGAAGTGTGGCTCCGGAGGTTGTGGAGGCTGGGGAAGGGCAGAGGCCGGCTGAGCAGTCAGAGGAAGATCCAGGCCCATCCCCTCTGTATCCTAGGACACGCAGGGAGGAGTGGATAAGGGAGAGATGGGAATGGCATGATCTACGGGGGAGGAAAGGGCTTTGATCCTCTTCATGGGCTGCAGCTGTGATAACTGGATAAGGATGGACATGACTATGGGCCAGTGCTGGAAACAAAGCATGGAAATACCTCTAGTCTGTCATTCCTCCCTTAGTTTGGCGTCCTTCCCAGTGTGTGTTCCTATATCTGTGGGCATCTTCAAGCCCTTATCTTGCTGGTTCTCTTAATTGCTTCAGTGTGGTTTGTGTTGTTTTTATTCTTTATAATTGATAGGCATTTTTAGTTTAAATGGCATTTCCTCCTTTTCGTAACTGCTTGTGGGGGAGTTTTTTGTCTCCAGTCAAGGATATTTGGAGCTTGGAAGCAAAATGAAGGAATAAAAAGGGCTTCATCTGTTTTGGGGACTTTGTTTATTTTGTATCCCACTCTGGGTCATCACAGCCAAACGATGGGTTAGGGACCACTGGTGGTCTGCGAGAAAATTTTGGTGGTCCGCAGAGAAATGTCACTCCCAAACATTCCCCAAAGCAATTAATCCATCGCTTGCATTGCGAACAACACGAGGTAGTGAGGGGAGGGGGGGGGAAAGGGCGTGGAGGGAGGAACGTCAGCAAGCCACTGTCAGTCAAAATTCATGTTAGTGGTCCACAGGTTTTGAAATTATGAATTTGGTGGTCCCTGAGGTCCAAAAGGTTGGCAACCCCTGCTTTATAACATGCAACTGTGATTTAATAAGATCTGTACAACTCTTCTACATGAAATTCTGAAGTGCTGGTAGAACAGAATAGTAACATGGTGTGTAACTTATTAGAATTCTGTTTTAATTTATAAAATGGTAGTTTCAAAACTTTCAATCTTTCTAGTTCTGCTCTCCCTCATGCTTAGTCATGCTCTCCTTCCATTTTGCTCTGGTAAATTATTAACGATGCTAAAGCAACATTAGGGATATTAACATGCTGAGTTCTCGGGATTTATTTACATCCTGATCAAATCTTGCATTTCCAGAGGAATTAACCGCTTCTCATTTTGGAGGACTCCTTTCTAAGAAAAAACCCACAGAACAGCAGAATGAAGGAGGTCAAAATCCCAAGTCACGGAAGGAGCTTGTTGAAGAGCTGATAGCAAAATCCAAATTGGAAAAGGTAAACTACCCTAAACTTGAAATGCTCTGAAGTTGAAATCAGTACATTCTTCTTCTATAAAACTAAAAGGTATAATTCCTCTCCATGGAATGCGCAGTAGCTGCTTTGACATGTATGTCCATCACTGTCAAGGAAGACCTTAATATCAAAGTAAAAACTTGAGGTTTGATGTTACTATCTTATTCTGCTTCATCCAAGGGAGTCAAAAGTCAATGCTTTTTCTTTTTCCCTTTTCTACACTTTTCCCTATTTTTCCTATTATTTCCATTTCCATTTTTGTATTTTATATTATAAATTAATAAAAATGGTAATGTAAATAGAAAAAAAGATAAAACGGAGGCTTTAATATCTTTGAGTCAGATAAAATTATTGTCATATATCCCAATACTTTTCAACTGAGCACTATGGTGGAGTAAGCAATGCACAGATGTATGTAAACCAAACAACTTTTTTTATTTTATTTCACAGAATGCATTGCTCAACTAAGGCCTTAGAAATTCATTTTCTCTTAACCTGTCAGAAGAAGCGGGATCTTGCTGTTCGCTGTTGATATTTTCTAAGGCATATGTTTTGACAGAACAAAAGGGATGGATGTAAATTCCATCCTTAGCTACAGTTATCCCTAAATCTTGAATCGGTTTCTTAGGGTGTATTGATTTCAAGCAGGTTTTTGGGGTGAAATATTATAGAGGTTATTTATTTGCATACAAATTTGTAATTGTTTGCTTTTGAGTTTTCTACTTTTGGTTTGAATACAAAAGAAGAGCATTCAGATTAGGCACCTATTGTAGGCAATAATATGATCATCCTTTCCCCCTTTTCTTTTTTAAAGAAAGAACGACAGGCTCAGAGAGAAAATACTCTGGAACTTACAGAAAAGCTTAACAACGATTGGAAAGAGATCCAAGCCCTCTTGTTGCAGAGGTCTTCCAAGTCAGAGACACCGAGTCAAGTTCAAGAAAAACCCAAGGTGAGCTTGTTTATCTGAGTCCCCCTATTTTAGAAACAAAGCTATTTGCGAGTAGGTGTGCTTTTTGCTGAACATCCTGGGAAAACTGAGTCATTTCTTCACCATCTTCAGCGACAAAGAACTTCCTTGTGAAAAGGCTCTTAGAAGTTGTTCTGTTTTATACAACAATTTTATGTTCTAAGTACAGTTGTTACATTTATGTCAAATTATATACATTTCTAATCTAGGTAATGACATCATCTTGTGCTCCACTCCCTGTTTTCTAATTATTTGGGGAATATTAATTGGGAGATGTTTTTCTTTTTTGACTATAAAGGGACTAAAAGAGATGTTTTTATCAACTCAAAAACAGTAACTGTGAAAGTTATTGTTGGAGTTCTAGTGGAAGGTCAGTTTAATATGAGCCACTGGTGTGCAGCAGCAGCCAAAAAACCTAATACAGTCCTTGGTTGTATAAACAGAAGCATAGAGTCGAAATCATCAGTACTGCTTTATAAGTCCTTAGTAAGGCAATACCTGGAATACTGCATCCAGTTTTGGTCACCACATTACAAAAAAGATATGTGATATATAAAGTGGGGGAAATACTAAATGTATTGCTAGAATCAAACATTTACCATGTTTAACATGGAGGAAAAGGTTTTGAGTGAATGAATTGCAGAGTTTCTTTTGATTTTCAAGTTCAAGAAAAACCCAAGGTGAGCTTGTTTATCTGAGTCCCCCTATTTTAGAAACAAAGCTATTTGCGAGTAGGTGTGCTTTTTGCTGAACATCCTGGGAAAACTGAGTCATTTCTTCACCATCTTCAGCGACAAAGAACTTCCTTGTGGAAAGGCTCTTAGAAGTTGTTCTGTTTTATACAACAATTTTATGTTCTAAGTACAGTTGTTACATTTATGTCAAATTATATACATTTCTAATCTAGGTAATGACATCATCTTGTGCTCCACTCCCTGTTTTCTAATTATTTGGGGAATATTAATTGGGAGATGTTTTTCTTTTTTGACTATAAAGGGACTAAAAGAGATGTTTCTTTTTATCAACTCAAAAACAGTAACTGTGAAAGTTACTGTTGGAGTTCTAGTGGAAGGTCAGTTTAATATGAGCCACTGGTGTGCAGCAGCAGCCAAAAAACCTAATACAGTCCTTGGTTGTATAAACAGAAGCATAGAGTCGAAATCATCAGTACTGCTTTATAAGTCCTTAGTAAGGCAATACCTGGAATACTGCATCCAGTTTTGGTCACCACATTACAAAAAAGATATGTGATATATAAAGTGGGGGAAATACTAAATGTATTGCTAGAATCAAACATTTACCATGTTTAACATGGAGGAAAAGGTTTTGAGTGAATGAATTGCAGAGTTTCTTTTGATTTTCTGCTCACCAAAGTTTGTTTGACACACCGAAGAGCTACAATGATTGCACGTTTGTTGAATTTTTGCAGCCAGATGAATATGATGTGCTGGTTAGAGAGCTCGGCTTTGAAATGAAGACGCAACCCTCGGATAGGATGAAAACTGAAGAAGAACTGGCAAAAGAAGAGCAAGAGAAACTCCAGCAATTAGAGGTATGATATATACTTGTGGTTTACTTGATCTTGACTCTCTTTCAACAACTGTATTTAGGCCTATTTTTTTATCTGCATAGCATTAGTTCTGCACTACTAATGCAGGATTGTCCTGTTCATCAAAGGAAAAAAACAGGGTAATCAGTAATTATTGTTTGTTAGTCTGAGCAGGCTGAGAACAGTTAAAACTTGTTTGACAGCCACAGCTGCCTTTGGCAGTCTTGTGTTATTTGCAGGTAAGAAGGCCATGTCACCTGGCTTCAAAGGAGTCTTGAAAAATGGCTCTTCTCCAGGGCTTGAGTCAGTCTGATTGACCACTTTCCGTTACGGAGTGGGTTGAGTAGTTTGGCTGCCTAGGATTTATGTGAGAATTTGCAGCAAGTTCAAGTCCAGAAAACACACAGGTGACTGACTCAACAGGACCGTTAACTTCTTTATATACATAATACCATATTGAAGTAAAGTTTGTCAACTCATAAAATATTTCTCTGGTCTTTTTAGAGTTGCCAACGAAAAGGGAGGGGGAGCAGTGCGGCAGCTTGCAAACCAAAAGTGCATTCCATAAATGTTTTCAGAGATAGTAACTAGGTAACTGAAGTTTCTGTCGTGCAAAATTCTAACTGGAGAGCATGATTGATGACTCTGGGCTATGGATGTGTCCCACTGGAGAATATGAATTATGATACACCCAGGGGATGGAGGGAAGACCAGGGTCAAGGGTGACAATGAATTATGTGCATCAGAGTCGGTTATACCCAGGCGGTGCCGGCATGTTAACTCCCAATAAATCCTTTTGAAGTTTTGGAAGTTTGGCTCGAGACTCATGATTTAATTGGGGGTCACTGCCAGAATCCTGACAAAGTTTACAATACCAGTAGTTTCTTCCAATGGAACGTAAGCAAAACATAGGCAAAACAGCAACTCAGGAGCTAGTTTCACTTTCAAAATTGAGAGCCCTGAGCTAAGCCACGCCCAAACTCTCAGCCCCCAATTCAGCTTCCATTGGCTGATTTTGTTAACCATGTATCTGCCAGTTCATGAATACTCTGACAATTTCAGCCCCCATTCTGGATCCACCCCTCTTCCATTTAGACTCAAATTTAATTTATTCATATTGAGCCCAAGTGACAGAAATGAAACCCAAATTGGGATCTGAAGTGGCTAAAAAGCAGGATTAAAAAAAATGAAAAACTGTGGGGGGGAAAAAAAACCTCCTTTTTTCCTTAACTGAATTATGCTACAGTTAAATTTTTCACAGTGTTGTATTTGATAAAGATCCATGTTGGGAATTAACAGGTATGTGCCTAAAAAGAGCATTTGTAGCATTTACATTTTCAAAGGATTTTCCAGGTGGCCACCACCTGAGGAGGCTTCCTCGTGGCTCTGCCTCATTGTGATCCCACTACTTAGGAGGGCTGACCAGATTTCCTGGGATCTCTTTCCCATACAGGCTGACCGCTTACGTCGAATGAAAGGAGAGGAACGAAAGGAGAGCAGTAAAAAACCGAAGCATCTATCAGCTGACGATTTGGCAGACGGGTTTCTCCTGACCAAAGACGACCGGCCCTTGCTGTCCTACGGTGTATGCATCCTTTTACTGTCCTCTTTTTTTTTTTTTTTTAAATGACCTCATAATAATCCCTTGCAGGATGGAGTCTGAGCAACTGAATGAAGCTCAGCATTTACTGGCCGGAAGCCCTTCCTGTCGCCAATGCAGAGTTTTATTCAGTAGATATATTCTCAGTGTGCCCAGAGAGTGAAATATCTGTCTCTATCTAGAATCGAACACCCAGGCTCCTGGCACAAAAGATTGTGCCCATCCACGAATGATCAGGGCTAATCGCAGAAGCCCAGTTTAAAATTGGCAAGAGCCGTGGTGGCGCTGTAGTTAGAATGCAGTAGTTTGATCCTGACCGGCTCAAGGTTGACTCAGCCTTCCATCCTTCCCAGGTTGGTCAAATGAGGATCCAGATTGTTGGGGGCAAATAGGCTGACTTTGTAAACTGCTTAGAGAGGGGCTGTAAAACATTGTAAAGTGGTATATAAGTCTAAGTGCTATTGCTAGCTTGTTCCCTTCCTTCCTTCTTTCCTCCCTCCCTTCCTTCCCAGTGATTACAATGCAATATTGCAGGGCTAACTGTGCCCGCTGCCAACAGTTCGATCCTGACTGGCTCAAGATTGACTCAGCCTTCCATCCTTCCCAAGTTCGGTAAAATGAGAACCCAGATTGTTGGGGACAAGATGCTGGCTTTGTTTACCACTCAGAGAGGACTGTGAAGTGGTATATAAGTCGAAGTGCTATTGCTCTTAATCTGGAGGCTGGTGGGTCTTCCTAAGGAGTCATCTTAAGGGGGCTTAAGGATCCTGCTTTCTTGTTGCTGCCTTTCCTCCCACCCTTCCACTTTGCAGATAAGTTGGATCGGGCATCCCATCTAGTTTCAGCTCCGTACCAGGTCGCCATCCAAGGTTTTAAGCTGCCAAATCCCAGAATTCCCAGCCACAGGCAATCCAGACAGTAGTAGTAGTTGTAACACACAAATGCGCTCTTGAGAAAAAGTGCCTTCTCTGGATTGTGCACGGTTGGGTAGAATCGATCACCAGCTCTCGAACCCCAGATTCACGGACCGGTACCGGTCCGCGGCCTGCTAAGAACTGGCTCGCGCACCTGGTGGGCGAGCGAGCGAAGCGTAATCTGCACATGTACAGAATGAAGTTTGCGCGTATTAGAGCATTGCAGCGTTAATTCAGCACCCGAAAAATGAACACAGCACCCGAAAAATGAACACGGATGTCTGATGCTTCATTTAACATTTTTATAAACGTAATAAGTAGATTTTACAATGTCAGTTGTAGATTTCTCCAACATGGAGCAAACTCAAACAGAAGCATGTTGCAAGTAACTTCAGCAGCAAGCATTATACACAGCACAGGAGAGAAGCAGTTTCGTTTTCAATAGACAGACTCTGAGCTCAACATACCTTCACAGCTGCAGAGCTTAACGTAGTGCCATGCCTAGGCTACTTTCAGTTTCAGTTCCCAGCCTAGGCTAATTCTAGTTTCAGTTTCCGAAACAATCCTCATTGGTTGACTTAGTTGCTATGCCTATTGATTGGCTGACCTTGTTACCAAGCTCTATTCCAGTTCATGAATATACTCTGACTGCATGTAAAATCATTCCCCACCCCACCCCAGTCCATGGAAAAATTATTTTCCATGAAACTGGTCCCTGGTGCAAAAAAGATTGGGCACGGTGGCTCTAATGGATCAGGCCTGTCTTCCTCTCGCTGGCTAGGTGTCACCATTAGTTATGACCACCGTTAGTTATAGCCTGCCCAGGTGCTATCCCATCCTATCACCTTTTTGCCTGCTCACTCTGCCTGCCTCACAGCCCAGCTGCTTTCCTTGCCTTGCCCAATATACTCACCCTGGCTGCCGCGCGCAGAAATTCCCTTAGTTTTGCTGCCACGTGAGGCAAAGATGGTGTGTGTGTGCATGTGTGCTCACATTTTCAGCAAACCGGTTGTTGAAGTATGTGCAGCCCACCTCTGCTAGGCGTCGGAGGTGGTATTCAGCCAGTTCTGACCAGTTCTGGAGAACCGGTAGTGGAAAATTTGAGTAGTTCGGAGAACCAGCAAATGCTACCTCTGACTGCCCCGCCCCATCTATTCTCTGCCTCACAAGTCCCAACTGATTGGCTGGGTCTTTGGTTGCCCTGCACAGGAGAATGGAGCTGGAAAGCAGATCAGTGGGATGGGGAAGGAATGGGGATTTTACAATATCCTTCGCCATGCTGCGCCCACCAAGCCACACCCATAGAACCGGTAGTAAAAGAAATTTGAATCCCACCACTGCTAGGTATACCTAGGATCCCCCCCCCAGTAGAGCAAATTTTGTTTGTTTGATTAGTAATTGATCTGTTTTAAAACCCAGGCTATCTAATCAATCTCTGTTGCTTCCTAGAATGACATGGATGATGAAGATGGAAAGGACGACAGTGAGAATAAAGAAAGCGAAGAAGAATCTGACACTGAAAGCATTAACGATCGCTCCGAAGGTGACGCTGACGAAGAGACGGTCCTGGGAAAGAGGTTTTCAAAAAGCCAAAAGAAAATCAAGAAACCAGACTCCCGCAGAGATAAAGAGGCTGCCCAGCTGGAGTTGCCGTATTTGTTTGCTGGTAAAAAAAACAATGATTTTTATTTTTGCTGCTCTCATCATAAGTCTCTGGAAATGTCAAATCCACAACTCTACAAATAATACCGTGTTTCCCCTGAAAATATCACCAATCCTGAAAATAAGACCTAGCTTGATTTTTACCTGTGCGCCCAGTATAAGCCCTACCCCCCAAAATAAACCCTAATTAAGATCCCACTCACTCCAGTGTGGACGGATAAAAATTAAGCTGGGGGGGATGTGGGGGTGGAGCTGCCCTATTACTTATTTTTGGACAGTTGTAGCCAGGCCTCACACACCCCAACATCTGCTTTGCCGGCCCGTTTCTTCTGCAGCCAGCAAGGCTGGCAAGGCTTTCCTGAAGGCCTCTGGAGCTGAGAACAAAGCTCTGGATCGATCCTGATCTCTGTTATTGGCTGCAGAGGCCTTCTGGAAAGCCGTGCCAGCCGCAGAAGAAGTTCCTGAAGGCCTCTAACAGCAAAAAGGAGGCTGGGGGCGACGCACACAAGTAAGGTTAGTCAGTGGACGGCATACCCCCAAAATAAGACCCGGTGCCTTTTTTTGTGGCAAAATAAAAATAAGACAGGGTCTTATTTTCAGGGAAACACGGTACAAAACAAATTGTGAAACACAACCTTAAAACTGGGAGAGGAACAGCAGCCCCCAAGCGAAGAGCAACAGACCTTCTTCCACAACCCCAACTCAGTCTGTGAAAAAAAACCAGAAGGGCGAGTTCCTCCTCCAGTCATGTTAGCTCAAGGATTCTGGGAGTTGAAGTCCACAAGTCTTAAAGCTGTCAAGTTTGAAGCTCCCTGACCCAAATACACAAAGTACAATGTTTTGTCTCCCAAGCAGTGATTGAAATGGAGCTGCTTTCCCATAGGTATTTCTCGTAGTATTCGAGTTAGTGCTTGTTCCATGTTTTAACCCAGATGGCCATTTTAAATTACTCTCTGAAATCACTTCTCAAGTTCCCCCCCAATATTTTTTTTCATTGTTCGAATAGCGCCTGAATCGTACGAGCAGCTTCAGTCTTTACTGTTGGGAAGAACCACAGAAGAACAAATGGACATCATAGCAAGAATCCGGAAGACGAACCATCCCAGCCTCGCCATAGGGAACAAAGCAAAGTTAGAGGTGAGTTTTTTGCCGTCATGTGTAAATCATCAGGAGGGCATTTGGCGTGGAAACAAAAGGCCGTATTCAGGGACCTCAACTTGTTAGTAACATTTAAAAAAATTACATCCCATAGAAACTATTCAGGTTCCTCGTGGAGTACGTTGGAGAGTTGGCTCGTGAGGGGCAGCCAAGACTGAAAACCATTGATGAGCTGGTTGTGTGAGTACGGCACCTATTGGATTGTGCCAAGCTGAATGCAAAATCACTCCATTAACTGTTTCCAAGTAGAAAGAAAAGTGATTCTGTATTTTTATTTCTTTAAATCAGGGGTCCGCAAACTTACCAACTTTATGGACTTCAGCTCCCAGAATGTCATGCCCTTGTTGGAATTTGATTCTGAGGGGGAGATGGAGCAGCTGACAGGGAGTGGGAGTGTGAATCTGGTGGCTGTGGAAGAAACGGAGGAAGGGCACAGTCCGGCTGGGCATTTAGAGGAAATCCCAGGGCCATTCCCTCTTCATCCTAGGGTATGCAGGGAGGAACAGAGAAGGGAGCAACATGGCTTACGAGAGAGAAAAAGGCCCCGATTCCTTTCATTAGTTGCAGCTGGGAGAACAGGATATAAGAAGGGTGTTTGCACACAGCACCTTGCTGGAAGCAAAGCGTGCATTATCTTTGTCAAGGCTTATCTGGGTTTTGGCGTCCTCCCAATTCTGGGTGCCACGTTATCTGTTGGAAGTCTGCAATTTATCATCCTGACCTGCCGTGTTAATTATTTCAGTGTGGTTTGTGTTGGGTTTTTTTATTTCTAATTATTTCTTTGGGTTCGGGCTGCATTTCTTCATAAACTGTTTTTGGAAGAGTTTGATATCCAGCCGAGGATAATTGGACTTTGGGGCCCAAGTTGGAGGCATTAAAGGGAATTTATTCTACTTTTGTGATTTTGTTATTTTTGTGTCACGCCCCGGGTCATCATAGATGTTCAGAGATGGGGTGCCTGCGTCAAGTACCTTAAAACTAGACCGATGAAGGAAGTAGGGATATGGTTAAAGTATTGTTGAGCTTTTAATCAGATATAATATAGTAAGGATTCTTTTACTTAGAGGCAGTTTCCGATGTGTGAATTTATCCAGAGCTCAGTTCTTAGTGCCTTGATTTAAAAGCCGATTGATTTTGTGCTTGGCGAATATTTGTTTCCGACGTATGCGTGTCCAGCGGTTAAAGATAAGCGAAATCCAACCCTGACTTTGATCATCTCCGGATTCACAGCGTCCTCTTCGAGCTTTGCCAGATGTTTCCTAAAGCAGCCGGCGATCATATGAAGCTTCTCCTTCAAGAGGCCACACACAGCATGGAAGAGATTGCAGAAAGATACAGCCTGCTAACATTCCCGGAGTTGGACACGGTATGTCTGTCTTGTCTGTCTGTCTATCTATCTTCCTCTTTTTGTTCCTCTTCTTCCTCTTTCTCTTCTTCCTCTTCCTCTCCTCCTTCCTCTCCCTCCTCTCCCTGTTCCTCCTCCTTCTCTTCCTCCTCCTCCTCCTTTTCTTCCTCTCCCTCCTCCTTTTCTTCTTCTCCTTTTCTTCTTCTCCTCCTCCTCCTCCTCATCTCATAAATTAAGGAGTACCTGCACAAGTTGATCTGGGCTCTTGTCTTCCAATGATCCCAGGGCAACAGATGGCACAAAAGTAAATCCTGAGATTATTTTAAACATAGAAGGGATTGCGTTAATCATGGTGAACAACATTATATTTTTTTTTCAGCTCCTGTATTTGAAAATCATTACCGTTCTTTTTCCAACTTCTGATTTCTGGCATCCGGTAGTAACCCCATCGTTGGTTTACATGAGCCAGCTACTTACAAAGGTGGGTTCTTTTTCACCACTTTTTTTTTTTCCTGACCAAAAACATTCGCTTAAAGATGAAAACCAACTAACATTTGTTAATGCTTTTATATAGCAAACCCTAACTGGGTTGCTCATCCAATCCTCCCATTTTCCGAATGTATTTTTATTGACTAATTAAATGAATTGGTGTCGCGGCCAATCTCACAAACCCGCAATTTTGGAGGCAGTTAACAACACCATTTAAAAAACACTATCAGCAAAGAATAAAAACCCAGCAAGCCCAAGCCAAACAACCTTAAAGAGACCTGGTCGTGTGATCAAAATTCAGCCCTTGGCATTGGGCTCATATTTACGTATAACCCCCAGCTGACCTTCCTTGTCTCCTTCACCTGCCCCCTGTGTGGTCACACCTGGCCTCAAGGCCTGTGCCACAAGGGTGGGGAGTAAGGGGAGGGTTGCAGCCAGCTGCCCCTCAGCTGTCCTGCTACATGGGACGCCATGGGATGAGTAACCATTAGGAATTCTGGTGTAGTTCAAGCTCCTGGAGTTTACACGTCCCTTAAGTTTTTGTCATGTCTGAATCAGAGGAGGAAGATGAACAGCCGTCAGGGTGTGGGAGTGTGGCTCCGTTGGCTGTGGAAGAAACTGGGGAAGGGCAAAGTTCGGCTGGGCAGAGCAGGGGAGAGATAGAACAAGGGAGAGGAAGACCCAGGCCCACCCCCTCTTCATCCTAGGGCACGCAGGGAGGAACGGAGAAGAGAGCAACATGGGTTGTGTGGCTTACGGGGGAGGAAAGGGCCCCAATTCCCTTCACAAGGCATACCTGGGGAGGGAGTTTAAAAGAGAGACAGATGTGAGGGACGGTTGTCGGGAGCAAACGCTGAGTTCACCTAGTGTTGGCTGCTGTTATCTGAGCTCCAGGCATCCTCCCAACTGGTTGAATTTACTGCCGTGTTACTTCACTTCTGGAACTCCTTATCTTGCCCTGCCATATTTAATTATCTTATTTTGCCATATTGGATTCATAATTTAAAGTTTTCTGTTTACACCGTTTTCGATTGGAATATCTTCAGCCCAAGGGCTGTTGCAGATTCCTGGGAGAGTTTTTTTCTCCAGACCAGAAAATAACCGGGACGTTGGGGGCAAAGTTGGAAGCTAATAAAAGGGACCCATACTTATTCTCTGGCTGAGTTTCCTTTGTGCCACGCCCCGGGTCATCGCAGTTTTTCTATTCTGGCTGTTTTTGTAGTGCGCCATTAGAACGGAACAAGACATTGTGAAAGGATTGTTTGTCTGCTGTCTCTTCCTGGACTATACATCCCTGGCTCAAAGATTTGTTCCAGAACTGGTCAATTTTCTCCTGGGAGTTCTTCATCTGGCGATACCTAACAAGGAAACTCAAGGTAGGATTTTGACGTCCCTCCTACTCTTCTTCTCCCTCCCCCCTTTAATCCTTTCCTGGCAGCGCCACTACCATAACCACTGGCAGGGCTCCTGAAAGGCCCCTCTTAAGACACAGTACAGGTGTGGTCCTCAACTTAACGGCCACAATTGAGTCCAGGATTTATGTGGCTGCTATGTGAGAAACGTGCCGAGTGAGTTTTACCTCATTTTACGACTTTTCTGGCCACCTTGGTTGAATGAATCCATGGGGATTCAGCAATGGTCATAAGTGGGGAAAAAACGGTCATAAGTCACTTTTTTCAGCGATGTTATAACTTTGAGCAGTCACTAAATGAATTGTTGTAAATTGAGGACTACCTGAACACCACAATTTTTGACAGACATCTTAAAAAGTAGTTCGTTTATATTGACTTTTTTATTATATAATATATGTATGCATGTATATATCAGAATAATTTTAACAGCAGCCAGTCTATAAAATAGCATGTTTTTCATAAACATGGTTAAACAATCTTCATGCTTGTAAGAATTGTCCAAAAATATGAAATACTCAATATAAAAATATTTTACTCTTATGTTTACCAAGCTGTATCTATAAACTCCTGGTTCCTTTTTTTCCTTGTGCATCTTTCATTTTGATTTCTTACACTTCTGAGTACAGGGAAATGTGTGACACATTTATATAGATTTTAAAAATAGCGAGCAAGGTCTGCATGAGTGCATACAAGTATTCTGAGTGGGAAACTAACATTTGTGTCTGTTTTTATTTCTTTTCAGGTTATTCTTTGCTGCCTCCTTTTGTGTCACTAGGAAAACATTCAAACCTGCTTGTGGTCAGTGAAAAATCAGGGAGTGAAACATGGCAAAAACAAAATATCTCGCTCCACGTTTTAAGTAGATCAACAGGAAAAAGCAAAATAAAAATGAATAATCTGAGGTATGTTGTATCTGATTAGTAGATAGATAGATTAGATAGGAAGGAAGGAAGAGAGAGAGAGGAAAGAAAGAAAGAAAGAAAGAAAGAAAGAAAGAAAGAAAGAAAGAAAGAAAGAAAGAAAGAAAGAAAGAAAGAAAGAAAGAATTCTTTATTGGCCAAGTGTGATTGGACACACAAGGAATTTGTCTTGATGCAAATGCTCTCAGTGTACATAAAAGAAAAGAGAGACGAAGAAAGGAAAGAAGGGCAATACTAATAGCACTTATATACCGTTTCGCAGTGCTTTACTGCCCTCTCTAAATAATTTACAGAGTCAGCCTCTTGCCCCCAACAAGCTGGGTCCTCATTTTACGGACTTGGAAGGACGGAAGGCTGAGTTGACTGTGAGCTGGTCAGGATCGAACTTCTGGCAGTCGGCAGAGTCAGCCTTCAGTACTGCCTTCTAACCAACTGCGTCAACCATACCTCTGCCTGCTTGTCTTTTGCAGATTGTCATGCGTGGCTTTGGCTCTGGCTCTGGTTCAACGCTGCGCCGTTCTTTATGGGGAGCTTCCATCCTTCCGTGAAATCGTGGGGCCCGTCCGGTTGCTGCTTTCCTCACTCGTGCTTCAGGCCGCCAAGTATCCTGCACAGCTTCAAGTAAGGGCGGGGGGTATCCCCTGAGAAATAGCCGAGAACTCCTGTCCCCCTTCAGAGAAAGTAGCCACCAGAAACGAGGAGTCCAGGTAGTCCTCCAATTACAACAGTTCAGTTGCAGTCTGTGATAACCCGGGGGTGTATGACACAAAAATAACCAAGTCACAAAAACAGAATAAAGTTCCTTTAATGTCTCCAACTTGGTCCCAACGTCCAATTATCCTCAGCTGGAAATCAAACTCTTAAAGAAAACAGTTTACGGAGGGAATAAATGCAGTCCAAACCCAAAATAAATTTAATTCAAAATAAAAAAAAATCCCAACACAAACCACACTGAAGGAATCACTACTAGGCAAGGATGATTAATTGCAGGCTTCTACCAGATAACGCAGCCACCCCAGTTGGGAGGAAGCCAAAACACAGATAAGCTCTGACAAGAATAAAATACGCTTTGCTTCCAGCACTGGGCCATGCGCAGCTTGTCCTTTTAAGCAGTCATCATGGCTGCAGCCCATGAAGGGGATCAGGGCCCCTTCCTCTCCCGTAGACCACGCCATTCACGTTTCTCCCTTATCCGCTCCTCCCTGCATGCCCTAGGATGAAGAGGGGATGAGCCTGGGTCTTCCTCTGAATGCCCATCCGGACTGTGCCCGTCCACAACCTCCGGAGCCACACTTCCACTCCCTGTCGGCTGTTCCTCCTCTCCCTCGGAGTCAGACTCCAACAGGGGCATGACACTGTCTCACTGGAACGAGTCCCTCCCAGGCTCTTTGCCCAAAGCCCCGTACCAGGAGGCTGAAGCAGACTCCCAAGTCAGAATTTCTGCCTCCCCGCCTCTGCACCACACAAAAAAACCCCAAAGGAGAGGGGTCTCTCTGCAGCAACGCAAATGTTCCCAGGGGCCGTAGTTTGAGGACCTCTGATTTAGTGCAATGTTAAAAAAAATGCAAATTGTTTTTCTGCGGACCATCAGAATTTTCGCACAGACCACCAGTGGTCCATGGACCACCAGTTGGTGACCGCCGGACTAGATCATCCTTGTGATCCCTTCCATCTTCCTCGTCCCGATAAAGACTTGGAATAACTTTATGGCCATTTTAAAGGTACGCTAATCGGCATACATGAAATTGAAATTTCGTGATGCCACCGTGGCTCTCGTGGGAACTTTTAAGAGGCTGCAGAAAATGATAAATATTTAGCAGAGTTTTCTTGTCTATCAAGGAGTATGTAGCAAACGGAAGTAGTGTACAAAATTGTAGCAGTGAGTATAGAGTCACACAGGCACAGAAGTTGAAGGGTAAAGGTTTTATATACAGGGGTATTAGCACAATCCAAGATTCAGTCCAACGTTCATACATAGTTCATAATTCAATAGAATATATAACTAACCATCGTAGTCAGCAGGCAGTACAGCAACTTCAATACATCAATGCAGCAATGGAGAGATATAGTTGCAAAGTGATGAAGATACTTGTTGAGTAGCCTAGTAGAAGAAGCAGCATAGTAGCAGAGAAGCATCCAGTAGCAGCCAGAGTAATCACAAGCAACAACAAACAACAGCAGCAGCCAAGCAATGTGCTCTCTGGCTTCTTGCTATATAGTAATCCTGCTTCCTGTAGCCAATCAATATCCTGGCTTCAGTTAAAGTGCTTAGTCATTATGACTTGCAGCCATATATGGTAAACCAATATAGTTCAGGTTCTTAAAGAAACCTAACAGAAAATGCCCAAACCGGACAGAAGCATTAGCCCTGCGAGGTAGTCAAGACTAGGAGTCATAGCTTAGTGTCAGGTTGAATAAACCAAAGCTTGCAAGGCTGAAAATATTCCTGCCCTCCTGTGATGACCCAAAGGGACGTGGCACAAAAGCAACAAGGTCATAAAAGTAGGTAAAGTCCCTTTAGTACCTCCAACTTGGCCCCCAATCTCCAGTTATCATTGGCTGGAGGAAAAAACCCTCCCAAGAGCAGTCTTTAAAGGGAAGAAATTCAGTCTGAACTCAAAGTACATATAAATTATAAATAAAAACCAACATAAACCACACTGCAGCAATTAAGGAAAAAAGGGCAGGATAAGGAATTGTAGAACACAAAAGATAACGAAACACACACAGTTGGGAGGATGCCAGAACCCAGATAAGCCTCGACAAACAAAGATAATGCACACTTTGCTTCCAGCAACTTTGCTGTGCGTAGTTTGCCTTTTTAAAACAGTTTTCCCAGCTGCAGCCAATGAAGGGGATCAGGGCCCTTTCCTTCCCGTAAATCACGCAACTCACATTGCTCCTTGCATGCCCTAGGATGAAGAGGGGGTGGGCCTGGGTCTTCCTCTGAATGCCCAGCTGGACTGTACCCTTCCCCAGTTTCCTCCAAAGCCACCAGAGCCACACACCCACTCCCTGTCAGCTGCTCGACCTCCCCCTCAGAATCCGATTCCAATAGGGGCATGACACCTCCTTTCTTTTTAGTCTCTGGAAAACTCTGGAACATTTCAGCCCCCTTTTCAGGGGCTCAGACGTCTTTTGAATGCCGGTTGTCTTGTGACTCCCCTTTCTGCCTCCCAAAGCCATTCCTACAGCCCATTTCATGCAGGGAGACTGTACCATTGCAGATAGTCCTCAATTGACGGCCACAATGGAGCCCAACATTTATGTTGTTAAGTGAGGAAATTCGTTGTGAGTTTTGCCCCATATAACAATCTTTCCTGCCGCATTCATTCAGTGGATCCCTGCCATTGTTAAATGAGTCACACGGCTGTTGAGTGAATCTGGCGTCCCCCATTGACTTCGCTTGTCAGGTCGCAAAAGGGGATCACGTGACCCCCTGGGACACTCTGGCCATTGTAAATACGAGCCAATTGCCAAACGTCCAAATTTTATTCACGGAACTGTAGGGTTGCTGCATCAGTCATCAGTGTGAAAAACGGTCATGTATGTTCTGACCAAGGCTTCCCGAGACCATAATTAAGCACACGCTTATTTAAAACAACTCTTGTTTTATTTCAGCGCTGGGAATTATGTGCATTCCCAGCCCGTAATGAGTCCCAATCAGTCCCTCGAGATAAGCACCCACCTTTCTCTCCTTTGAATTGCTGCCAACAACTAAAGTGCCAAATTAACTGTAAAAAACCAACCTAAGTATAAAGACCACACAGAGCTTCAAGATTGAATCTGAATAGAGCGAACGACTTTGCTTCCTGCGAAGGTTTCTTTACCTTTGCCTGTCTTTTATCCCTTAGGGGAGGGGCAATCACCTCCAAGCCTTACTCCTGAGTCGCCCCTTTTGTTTCAGCTGTTCTTGCCTTCCAGCAGCTCTGCACACATGCACATTGGGTACAGGCTCCCTTGTTCCTTGGCCTCGCTGCTGCCACATTCTGGAGGCTCCAGAGTCAGCACCCCACTCCCAGATGGTCCTGGCCTCATCTCTGGATCGGATACAGGACCCTTGTCCGAGTCCTCTCCAGACTCCTGGACTGGTCCCCGTTCTTCCCCACTGTCCGATTCCGCTGCCGGCTGCACCGGCTGCCAGCGAACCACAACACTAAGTCACATTTTTCATTGTCACTTCCAACGGTCACTAAATGAAAGTTGAGGACTACCTATACCCTGGGGGGAACACAACAACCTCAAAATCCTTTCCACCCTACTTCCTGTTTATTCAGCATGAAATCTTTCCATGCCTGCTTTTCATTTTAAATCTCTTGGGAACATTTAGGAGTTACATCAGAGCGTCTTGGAGAAACTCGATGTCCCCGGGACATATCGCCCATTGGTCTGCGACAAGAGGAAACCAGTCCCTTTGAAGCTGTACACTCCGAAAATAGTGAAGGTGTGAGTATCTTGAAGCAGATCCCTCCCACCGAAATAAACAGCCCATGTAACATTTAATATTTAAAATTTAAATTTAAAAAGCGTAGTTCGGCTGACATATTTTTTTTTAATGTCCTGATTTGGGGCTGCTGAAATCCAGATTAATGCCAGGGAGAAACGGTTCGACGGTAATCCAGTGTCTCCTCCTGCTGCTGAAAATTTATTCAAATTATTCAAAGTTGTACATTGAATACTGTAATCATCGTCCTCTTTTAATGACCCTATAATCCCTTGCGGGATGGAGTCTGGGCAAATGAATGGAGCAAGCAGAGTGTTTTAATGGCCGGATGCCTTTCTTATTGCCAGAGGGGAGTTTTGTTCGGCAGATATATTCTCTCTGTGCCCAGAGAGAGAAATAGCTGTCTCTTTCTAGGATCGAACTCACAGCCTCCTGATTGTGAGGTAAGAGCTCCACCTCTAGGCCATCCCACCACTCCATTGAACACTGTAGTCAATTTCATTTAAAAATAATAATAATAATCCAAAGGCTGAAATTCTCCCTCTCTAATTTACTTAAATAGCGCAACTTTCAGGGACGAAAAGCAATGAAAGCTTAAGATAATCTGGAAAAGTATCTCATCTCGTATGCTTTCCCCCCTAAAAACTACGGAGTCGAATCAAGAGGTCCATTTCATCTGGAAATTACTATGCAGTGGAAGTGGCCCCGTCCTCCCCGAGTGAAGTTGGAAGCGCCGCCATTTTGACAAGCCGCTTTTTCTCCTCTCAGACTGGAATTTGGACGGAAGCAAGGGAGCAGTAAGCAAGAGCAGGAACGGCAGCGCCTCGTCCACAAGCACCGGCGGGAACTGAAGGGGGCCGTGCGCGAGATCCGCAGAGACAACCAGTTCCTCGCCAAGATGCAGCTTGCAGAAGTCATGGAAAGGTTAGCCTTTCATGAGAAAAGCGGAGGAAGATACCGATGGCCGCATGGTGGTCGGGGGCAGGGGACTTGGTCATCTCAGATATGAGGTTTCTGATTCACGGTTGCTGGTCTCGCAGAATAGAGTAGAATGGAACAAGACAGGAAAGGGGAATAAAGAATGGAGTAGAGTAGAGGTAGAGAATTAGAAATTGAATAGAATTTTTATACGTGTATATATATATACACACACATACATAAATATATACATATATAGACATACACATATATAGACATATACACATATACATACAGAGAGAGAGAGAGTGAATTAGAAATAGAATAGGATAGAATAGAATAATGGAAAATAGAATAGAATAATATGTATGTATGTATAAAAAAGTGAAAGACCCCTCAGGCGGCATCACAAAATCTCCAGAACCGTAAAGCCTACAAACTTGAAATTGGGCCCGTTTGTTCCTCTTGGCTTCTAGGGGCTCACTAAGAAAGGATTTTTCCAAATGACTCTCAGAGCATTTAGAGTATTTCCTATATTATTACTATTAACACGCTCTGATGCTAAGGAGTTCGAAAAGAAATCTGTTCCACATGCAAAACACAAGCAGAGGAGAGCAGTTTCAGTTTCAGTTTCACAGTACAAGCAGCTTTAGTACAGAACAGTTGAGCTAAGCCATGTCCAGGCTCCTTGCTGTCTCCATGCTCACACAGCAAATACTCTTTCAGTTTGCAAACAGCCCTCCACTCTCTCACACACTGACAGGACGCTAGCCAGAGAAATACCGATGGACGCTGATAGGCAGAGGCAGAATTTTTCCCCCTGTATTTTCCTCCCCAAAACCTAAGCCCAACCACAGAGTTTTGTAGCGAAGCACAGGTATCCAGTTAGTATAGAATAGAACAGAATATAGGGATAGGATAGGATAGGATAGGATAGAAACAGGACAGGACAGAATTCTTTATTGGCAAAGTGTGATTAGACTCAGAGAAGGAATTTGTCTCCAGTGCATATGTTCTCACTGTGCATAAAAGCAACAAACTGATAAATTATGATCATAATATAATCACCATAAATCATAAGATACAAACCACAAAGTGACAGTCATAAGATGCTAAAAGAATAACACAGCCATATGGAGGTGTGTGTGTGTGCTACATTCTCATAGGGAAATATAAAAATGATTCGCTTGCAGTTTGATCTCAGTTTGATACACTATATATATATAATTTATTATTTATTATTTATTTTGCTTTTCCAGAGATTCTGAAAGAAAAAGAAAAGTGAAGCAACTCTTCCAAAGCCTCGCTCAGCAGGAAGGAGATTGGAAAGCGCTCAAGAGGAAAAAGCGTTAAAATATTCCCAGATCTCGGAAGAGAACCAAGAATGTTTCCAGAATTTCCTGGAACATTTTTGAATCGTTTTAAATAGGGGCACAGTTTTTTTTTTTTTCTTTCTTTTCTGGGTTAAAAAAAAAATACATTCTTGTTCCTAAATAAAATTGTATAATGTATTTGATTACGTTTTTAATACC
Source organism: Bungarus multicinctus (assembly GCA_023653725.1). Taxonomy (NCBI): domain Eukaryota; kingdom Metazoa; phylum Chordata; class Lepidosauria; order Squamata; family Elapidae; genus Bungarus; species Bungarus multicinctus. Next base: position 56,268,776 of record CM042849.1, read on the forward strand.
GTTTTGCCTCCGTTTGTGGCCTTTTCTTTTCCAGAATCGGCGCACTTGCCTGCCAGCCTTGAGGTTGCCCCCCTTGCTAGTGATAGAACCAAAATCCACTCTTCGCATGACCAGAGGCTACACCAGCTTCGAGGGACCACTAGCCCTGTGGATTGGCTGGCTGCAGGAAGGGAAATTGTGGGCACAATGAGAACGCAACTTACACATGGGATTACAAGGCTGGAAGGCAGAACTTACTCAGAAAGGCAACATTACACATGGAGGGAGAGCCGGTGAGCACCAGATCCAGGGATCTGGTGGCAAGGATCCCAAGGAGAGCAAGGACCAGATTACAGAATTCCAAAATTCTTGCCAGCTTCCCCATTGGGTTTTCTCGGGGAGAAACTGGCAGGGAGCATCAGAAATCCATCACCCTTCCCTGCTTAACATTTCCTACCTTCCCCTCTCCCAGGCAGCAAGGCAAGGGATTGCAAGACTGCCTGGGAAATGGTCACAGAGCAGTTGAAAACCAAGGTCGGCATAAATGCCAACAGCAGCCAGTAGCATCGAAGCAGCCACAATTCCCTGAATTTTGCTAATTACATCCACCCAACCCATTAGAGCCGGGAGGAGGCAAGGAACGTCGCGGGTCCCGTCTCCAAAGGAGGTAATCTAGCAGAACCCAGAAGAAGGGCCTTCTCCGTGGTGGCTCCCTCCCTCTGGAATAATATCCCTCCAGGGATTAGAGTGGCTCCCACTCTGACACTCTTTTTTGCAAGGCCCCGAAGATTTTTGCCAGCGGGCCTGGGGAATCCAGTGTGAAACGGCTAATTGGAGAGTGTGTGTTATCACCGAGGGTGTGAGTATGTGTGTGTGTGTGTTATTTTTTATTTTTATTTCTTTCCTATTGCATTGTTAATTTTTCTGCGAGTTGCCGTGAGCGAACAATATAAATTTTCCTCATAAATACAGGGAGTCTTCGACTTCGTTGAGTGACCGTTCCGAATTACGACGGCACTGAAAATGTGCCTTAGGACCAGGTTTCCTCCCCCACCATTCATAGCCTTTGTAGTATATCCCCACGGGGACGTGATCCAAATTGGAACACTTTGCAACCAGTTCCTCTTTACGACGGTGGCTGAGTCCTGGTGGGGCTGTGGGGGTGTCAGGTGATTATTCGTTTTGCAATCTTCCGACAAGAAAATTCAAAGGGCAGGAGCCGGATTCCACCTAACCCCCCGTGCGATGAAGAATTCCCTTAACAACGGTGGCAAAGAAAGATTGTAAAAACGGGGGGGGGATCTCCCTGAACCCCAGAAATGTTGGGCTCTATCCTGGCGGCAGGTCTACCTGTAAATCAATTGGAGAGCCATCCTGCACGTTATCAGCCCCATCTGAGCTCCCTGGGTTCAAGCCCCCCTCCACACACCCCAGTCTTGCCCTTCTGTTGATCCAGGGGAGTAAAGGTTCAGGAAGAGATCTGCTTGAGCAGGGGGTTGGACTAGAAGACTTCCAAAGTCCCCTCCTACTCTATTCAGGTAGGTAGGTAATAGATGATATATAATGGATGGATGGATAAATATAGATAGATAATAGATAGGATAGATGATGGATGATGGATGGATGGAGAATAGCGATGGATGGCTAAATATAGATAGAGATTAGATTAGATGATAGATGGAAGGATGGATAGATAAATATAGATAATAAGATAGATGGATGAATAGCAATGGATGGATGGATGGATAAATATAAATAGATAAGATGGATGGATGGATGGATAGATAAATACAGATAATAAGATGGAGGATGGATGGATGGATAAATATAGATAGATAAAAGATAAGGTAGATGATGGATGGATGGATAGATGGAGAACAGATAGATAGATAGATAGATAGATAGATAGATAGATAGATAGATAGATAGATAGATAGATAGATAGATAGATAGATATTATTTAAGGTCTCATGCTTGAGCAGGGGGTTGGACTAGAAGTCCTCCCAAGGCCCCTTTCCCAGCTCTATTCTGATTGAGAGTGCGGATCCTGCAGGAGCCGCAGCTGCTGCTGCCTTTGACTCCAGGGCAGCGGCCAACGCCTCGCGGAAGTCGGCCGGGGGAAAGCGGCTTCGCGGATCGCACCCGGGAGAGAGGGGAGGAGATGGAAATCCCTCGGCCGATGCCCGGCCAAGGCAGCCTCCGAGGACCTAAGGGCGCGGCATCTCCCCAAGGTCAGCCCGGCCGGCTATGAGTGTGTGTGTATCTGTCTACTTCTCTCTCTCTCCGCGCCCTCCTCCCGGTCTCTGGCGCGCCTTTCCCGGGAGCAGTAGAAGGCTCGAGCCCCGCAGCTCCGACCGAGCCCGGCAAGCAAGAGAGCGGGGGATGCCGGGCTGGGGCGGACGGGAATCGGGGCTGGGGGTGGGAGGTGGGATCCGACTCCTCCGGTCCCTCCTCGGGGGCGCAGCCCGGCCAAGCCCGGCCGGAAGAGGAAGGAGCTGCCTGGGTTTGGCACGGCAGGCAAGCAGGCAGGCGGGAGAGAGGCCGGGCTGGGGGGCTGCAGCCCCCGGGACTTGTCGGGCTGGAGGTGGGCTCTCCTGGTGGGGGTAGGTGGGGGCGATTGGGGTGGGGGCTTCTCCCCTCCCGCGGGGGTCTCTTGGTGGTCTCCCATCCCTCCTGGCATCTCTCTCTCTCTCCTTCCCTCTCTCTCCCTTTCTCTCATCTCTCTCTCTTTCTCTCCCTCCCTCTCTCTCATCTCTCTTTCTCTCCTCTCTCTTTGTCTCTTTCCCGCGCTCTCTTTCTCCCTCTTTCTCTCATCTCTCTCTCCCCCTCTCTTTTTCTCTTTCTTTCCCTCCCTCTCTCTTTCTCTCCTCTTTCCCTCCCACCCTCCTTCTCTCTCTCTTTCTCTCCTCTCTCTCCCCCTTTCTTACTCTCCCTCCCTCTTTCTCTCCTCTTTCTCTCCTCTCTCTCTCTTTCTCTCTTCTCTCTTTCCCTCCCTCACTCCTTCCCTCTCTTTCTTTCTCTCCTTCCCTCTCTCTTTCTCTCTCCTCCCTCCCTCTCTCTCTCTCCTTCTTCCTCTCTCTGGTCCTGCGGGAAAGGGGGAGAGGCACAGCTGGTGAAGGAGGGCTGATAAGGCAGGGGGGGGGTGTCCAAGGAATGAAGGAATTCCCCCCCCCCGCCCGCTTCTCTATTCAGCCGGCCCAGGTCAGTTCCTGGATGCAAGGGGAGGTGGAGAGGCAGCGCAGGATGCGGGCAAGGGCTCATCTTGCAAGGCGTGGGGATGTGTGGAGTGGGGGGTGTCCGGGGTGTCAGAGACCCCCGTGGTGGGGATAATGGGGCATCCAAGGAAGAAGGGGGCTTCCTTCTCTTTCCTGGGGAGGGGGGGGGGGCGATTTAAAACTGGGGGCTCTGGAGCATCATGGCTTGAGTTCCTTTGGGGCAACATCCTGCCGTAAGGCTGCTATTTTTACATGCACGCGCACACACAAAAACACACACAGAGTTAGTCCTGGGGAGGGAGGTGATTTGAAATTGGGGGCTCTGGAGCATCATGGCTTGCGTTCCTTTGGGGCAACATGCTTTCCCTCCTGCTCTAAGGCTGCTATTTACACACACACACACACACACACACACACACACACACACACACACGCAAAGGTAATCCTCGTCTTACTGCAATTTTTCCACCTCTGGGGGCTCTAGATAATCATGGCTTGAATTCCTTTGGGGCAACATCCTTTTCCCCCTGCTGCCAAGCTGCTATTTTTACACAAACACACACATAAAGACTCATACACACACACACACACACACACACACACACACACGGCGTAAAGGTATTCCTCGACTTACAGCCTTTCCTCCTTTAGTGACCCTTCAAAGTTTTCAACAGCACTGAAAAAAAAATCCAATTTACAACCCGTTTTTTTCATACTTATGACCGTTGCAGCCTCTTCCCTCGCCCCCCGGCGGTCAGGGGATCCAAATTCAGATGCTTTGGCCATTGACTTGTATTTATGACGGTGGCAGCGTCCCTGCTCTGTGTGTGTGTGTGTGTGACGTGATTCCCTTGGCGACCATCCGGCGAGCCAAACAGTCGACAGGGAAAGCCTGATTCACAGAACAATGGTTAATGCCGGCTTAACAATGGCTGTGATTCACTTAACGGCGGTGGCCAGAAAGATCGTACACAAAGGGGGGGGGGCAAAATTTACTGAATGAACAGCTCCTGCCTTAGTGAGAGAAATTTGGGGTTCAGTGGTGGCCTGTAAGTAGAGGATTGCTTGTCAGATAACAGAGATCAGATAATCAGAGTTGGAAGGGACCTTGGAGGTCATCTAGTCCAACCCTCCCTCCCCACCCAAGCAGGAGACCCTAAACCATTTCTGACAGATGGGAAAGCCTCCAGGGATGAAGCTTTCTCGCAACTTCCGAAGGCAACTTCTGTTCCATTGAATATAGGATAACAGAGTTGGGATCTTGAAGGTCATCTAGTCCAACTCTCCCTTGCCCAAGCAGGAGACCCCACACCGTTTCTGACAGGTGGCAGTCTTAATCCCTTCTTGAAAGCTTCCAATGACGAAGCTTTCCCACAACTTCTGAAGGCAACTTCTCTTCCATTGAATATAGGATAACAGAGTTGGAAGGGACTTTGTGGGTCATCTAGTCCAACCCCCCCGCCCAAGCAGGAGACTTTACAACATCTCTGACAAATAGCAGTCGAGTCTCTTCTTGAAAGCCTCTAAGGGCAACTTCTGTTCCACTGGTTGATTGTCCTCAACGATTGTCAGAAAGTTTCTCCTTATTTCCAGGTTGAATCCTTATTTCCAGTTTCCATCCTGTCAAAGCTCTCAGGAAATCCCAGCTACTTCCAGCTTCCTTTCTCTCCCTCTGTCCAACTTAGGTGCCCCGGGGAATAAATCCACACTTCTGCCCCAACGATGACCCTCATTTTGTATTGCAGGGGTCTCCAATCTTGGCAAGACCTCAAAACTTCAACTCCCAGAATCCCCCAGCCAAAGTTGGTCTTTTGAGACCATTCGTTGACCATAGAGAGGACTCCTCCAGAAGATGTCACGAGTGGATCCTGGTGCCCGGAGGGCAGAGGAAAACTCTTCCCGCGTGATTCTTGCCGTGTTTCTCACGCTACTCATCGACCTGCTGGGCTTTACCCTGATTTTGCCCCTCCTGCCCTCCATCCTGGATCATTTCAGCAAGAATGACGTGAGTAAAAAATAAAATAAAATGAAGCCGCGTTGATTCCAACGTTTTTTGCTCTTCTTAAAACGTTGCGACTGCGAATACATACTTTTGCATGTGTCGTGCTCCTGTTGGAGATGGACTCCGAGGGAGAGGAGGAACAGCCCAACAGGGAGTGGAAGTGTGGCTCCAGACGTTGTGGAGGAGGCTGGGGAAGGGCACAGGCTGGCTGGGCAGTCAGAGGAAGACCCAGGTCCATCCCCTCTGCATCCTAGGACACGCAGGGAGGAGTGGATAAGGGAGAGACGGGAATGGCATGGTCTACAGGGGAGGAAAGGGCCTTGATCCCCTTCATGGGCTGCAGTTGTGACAACTGGATAAGACTACGGACATGTGTATGGGCCAGTGCTGGAAACAAAGCGTGAAAATATCTCTAGTCTGTTGTTCCTCTCTGAGTTTGGTGTCCTATGATTACCATTAAGTGTCGTACCTTATGATTCTCAACTCCTGACGAATGTATCTTTTCTTTTATGTATACTGAGAGTATTTACACCAAGATAAATTCCTTGTGTGTCCAATCACACTTGGCCAATAAAGTATTCTATTCTATTCTATTCTATTCTTCCCAGTGTGTTTGTACCAATATCTGTGGACGTCTTCAAGCCCTTATCTTGCCTGGTTCCCTTAATTGCTTCAGTGTGGTTTGTGTTGTTTTTACTCTTTATAATTGATAGGCATTTTTAGTTTAAATGGCATTTCCTCCTTTTCGTAACTGTTTGTAGAAGAGTTTTTTGTCTCCAGTCAAGGATATTTGGAGCTTGGAAGCAAAGTGAAGGAATAAAAGGGGCTTCACCTGTTTTTGTGACTGTGTTTATTTTGTATGACACTTTGGGTCATCATAGCGTGTCTTGACCGCAGCATTTGCACAATATTGGAAAAATTAGAATACTCCCATCAGATGAGGATGTAATTCGGAAAACATTAGGCTGTGCAGAGATGGATGGATCAACATTAAAAATAAAGGACAAAGAAGGCACAAAATACTACTTAAAATGCCAGTCCAATCTCTTCTTGAAGGTCTCAAGCATCATCACTTGAAGCTTTCAAGAAGACTATTGGACTGCCATTTGTCAGAAATGGTGTAGGGTCTCCTTTTTAGGCAGAGGGTTGGACTAGATGATCTACAAGGTCCCTTCCAACTCTGATTATTTATTTATTTAATTTATATTGCCGACTATTTCCCATGTCATATAATGTTCAGTTTGTTCTTTCTTCTTAATTGCAAGTATTAATCTATTCATTGCCATGCATTCTAATATTTTCCTAATCACATTCTCATCGGTAGGAATCTCTTCACTCTTCCAATTTTGTGCAAATACAATTCTAGCTGCACTTAATACATGGATAATTAAATATGCCTTCCCTTTACTATAAGTTTCAGGTAAAATCCCCGACAAAAATATTTCTGGTTTTTCTGCTTTATCATCTTTTCCAGCCAGATATATATTTTTATCCAATATTTGGTGGACCTGAGTTTGTCTCCAATACGACAATATTTTTGCAACTGGCTCAACATTCTCGTGATGTTTTTTTACTTGTGTGTGTGCGGTTTTTTGCCTTGATTTGATTGACATTTCACTTCACCCCTTCATCTAAGCAGTGGGTAGGAGCAGGAATGGTGGGCATGGCGTTTCCTAATCGTGAAACTTAAAATAAGGAAGCATCCTAACGGCTGAAATGCTGCAATGGCATGCTGGAGTGCGATACTCTTCCCTCCTCTTAGAAAGGAAGTGTCAGGATACATACTCCAGACAGCAACGAGAAAGCAACACCATGCAATGTGACTGTTGTGTGCAGATTTTGCAACAAAACACCCCAAGATTGTAAGGCCAGTCCAGCAACCCCTTCCTGGAAAAGTACACATAGAAATCCTGGTCCAAAAAAAGCAAACAATGGGACTCCTCGTCACGCAACCCAAGAGGGCAGCCTAGCAGTTGGAGGGGCTCAGAGCAACAGCATCTCCCCAACACAAACGCCTTTGCAAAACTCCCCCATGTCCGTCCACTCCACCCCCCCCCCCCACTTCACAAGTTCTTTTAAAGTTGCGAAGAATTTTGTGAGAAGGGAAGAAGCTGGGGGTGGGCGGGGTGGGGCAGTGAAAAGAAATCAAGTTTCGGGACTTTATTTGAGAAGATTAAAAGTAAAAGGAAGAAATACAAAACAAAACCATTTAAGGTTGTTAAAAGTAACGTAAAGGGAAGGTATGGGATACAAAACAAACACAGTCACAGAAAACAGGTGAAGCCCCTTTTATTCCTTCACTTTGCTTCCAAACTCCGAATATTCTTGATGGAAGACAAAAAACTCCCACACAAACAGTTACAAGAAGAAGGAAAAAGGCAACACAAACCGGGCAAGGTAAGGGCTGGAGGATAGTCCCCAGATAACTGCCAAACTTAGAGAGGAACCATAAACTAGAGATATTTCCATGCTTTGTATCCAGCGCTCGCCTGTATGCATGTCCATCCTCTTATCCAGTTGTCACAGCTGCAGCCCATGAAGAGGATCAAGCCCCACTCCTCCCAAGTAGACCCGTCTCTCCCTTATCCTCTCCTCCCTGCGTGCCCTAGGATGGAGGGCCTGGGTCCTCCTCTGACTGCCCAGCCGGCCTCTGTCCTTCCCCAGTCTCCTCCACAACCTCCGGAGCCACACTTCCACTCCCTGTTGGGCTGTTCCTCCTCTCCCTCGGAGTCAGTCTCCTCCAGGGGCATGATAGTTTATTTGATCGCGGCTAAAATAGATGCGTTGTTCTCTTCGGGAACTCTTCTGGACATCAGGACTCTTCTGGCTGACATCAGGACTGAATAATAAAGCTTTGAAGCTCTGTTTATAGATAAGAGGTGAAATATGAGAAGATTATTTGATATATTGCAGGGAGGGAAAGACTGCGATATAGAGGATGCACTTGGTGGGGTGGATGTTTGAAGTGATGTTTTGTTAGGGGAATGGAAGGTGCTTCTGGGATCAGGAAAATGAGAGAACAGTCTGCTTCCCATCTTGGGATGATTTGATTGGTTGATATCCCACCTTTATCAATTTCAAAAATAACTCAAATATACCCAACACATCTTCCTCCTCCTATTTCCCCCCCAAACAACAACCCTGTGAAGTGGTTGGTGCTGAGAGAGACAAACTAAGGCAGGACTAATTCAGAATAGAGCTGGAAGGGCACCTTGAAGGTCATCTAGTCCAGCCCTCCCTGCTCAAGCAGGCAACCCTATACCATTTCAGACAAGTGGCTGTCCAGTCTCTTCTTAAAAACCTCCAGTGATGAAACACCCACAACTTCTGGAGGCAACTTCTGTTCCACTGGTTGATTGTCCTCCCTGTTAGGAAGTTTCTCCTTCGTTCCAGGTTGCTTCTTCTCTCCTTGATGAGATTCCATCCGTTGAATCAGAATAGAGCTACAAGGGACCTTGAGGTCTTCTAGTCCATCCCCCTGTTCAAGCAGGAGATGATACCATTTCACACAAGTGGCTGTCCAATCTCTTCGTAAAAGCCTCCAGTGATGGAGCTCCCACAACTTCTAGAGGCAACTTCTGTTCCACTGGTTAATTGTCCTCACTGCTAGGAAGTTTCTCCTTAATTCCAGGTTGCTTCTCTCCTTGAATAGTTTCCATCCATTGAATCAGAAGAGAGCTGGAAGAGGGACCTTGGAGGTCTTCTAGTCCAGCCCCCTGCTCAAGCAGGAGATCCTATACAATCTCAGACAAATGACAGTCCAGCTTCTTCTTAAAAACCTCCAGTGATGGAGCACCCACAACTTCTGGTGGCAAGCTGGTTAATTGTCCTCACTGTTAGGAAATTCCTCCTTAGTTCCAGGTTGTTTCTCTCCTTGACGAGTTTACATCCGTTATTTCTTGTCCTGCCTTCAGAGGCTTTGGAGAATAGATGTATTGATTGATTGTTTGATTTGATTTGATTTGATTTGTTAATCGCTGACAAGATAATAGGTATAATAGGTGTGGCTTGGTGGGCATGGCAGGGGAAGGATAGAAATAAGAATACAGGAAATAGGTACGAATAAATGGGGACAATAGGACAGGGACGGGAGGCACGATGGTGCCCTTATGCACGCCCTCTTATAGACCACGTAGGAATGGTATTCTCTCCTTCCTTTCCTTCCTTCCTTCCTCCCACTTCCTCCTTTTCTCTCCTCCCTCCATTCTTTTCTCTCCTTCCTTCCCCTTCCCTGTTCTCCTTCCTTTTTTCCTTCCTTTCTCCCACTCCCTTCCTTCTTTTCTCTCCTCCTTCCCTTCTTTTCTCTCCTTCCTTCCCCTTCCCTGTTCTCCTTCCTTCCCCCTTCCCTTCCTTCTTTTATTTTTTATTCATTTTATTTATTTGATTTGTCCATCTCTTACAAGATAACAGATATAAGTATAAACACGAGTAAGAATACAGGAAAATAGGTGCGAATAAATGGGGACAATAGGACAGGGACAGTAGGTATGATGGTGCCCTTAGGCACGCCTTCTTACAGACCTCTCAGGAATGGGGTGAGGTCAATAGTGGATAGTTTGAGGTTAAAGGAGTGGGGGTTAGATTGACCTCTTCTTTGGGGCAGCCCCTCAAATACTGGAAGACTGCCAGTAAATACCAAAAGAGTTCCAGCAGAAAGAAATGGGGGCTGGAGGTGGCTCCCCTAACCCCTCCCCTCCCTTGCCCAATTCCCTTCCTTTCTTCCCCAGGATGGACTCTACAGGAGGGTGCAGGCCGGCGTAGACTGGTTCAGTGGCAGCCTTGGCATTCCGCCAGAAAGGAAGTACAACAGCGTTTTGTTTGGAGGTAGGAAATCCCCTTTATTGCAGGGCGGTGCCTTCATTGGGCACCCGGTCGGGAGGAAAATCTCTGCCTGAAGGGCATTTGGGGGTCTTGGAGAGAGGTTCCAGGCCAGACTAGTGGTGGTCAACCCTGTCCTCCTCCCGCCCTCTCTGGCGTCCCAAGAGCTGGTGAGACTTCAGGGTACAGAGGGAGAAACCCAATGTCAGGATTCCGGCAGTTAACTCCAATTAAATCATGAGCCTCGAGCCAAACTCCCAAAACTAAAGAAGATTTATTTGAAGGTAACATTCTACGTCCGGCATTTACCTGGTGAAGCCAACTCTGAGATACATAATTCACTGTCACCCTTGATCCTGCTTTCCCCCCACCCCCACCCCTCTAGGTGTATCATCCAATGAAACACTTCCATAGCCAAGAGTCATCAATCATACTCTCCAATTAGATTTTTGCATGGCAGAAGCTGCAGTCATCTAATCAGTCTTTGAAGAAAATATGAATGGAATGTACTTTCGATTCCACACTGCCACCTGCTCTTTGAAACTCCCCCGCCCTTCTTTCTGTTGACAACTATAAAAGGTGTATACAAAATGTTTTGAGTTGACACCCAACAGCATGGAATGGGACAATTTGCCACGACCAACTCGTGGCAGGACAACTCAACATTCTGATTTCATTATTTAAAATGATTACAACTTCATTTTACTTTTGGCCATTCACCTTTCATGTTGTCCCTCCTTTCTTTTAATGATTCTATTCCGCCATTTCTTCCATATTTGTGTAACTCTCGTCCCGCCGTGAGTCGTCTTGCGGTGAGTTGGCCACAAAGCAAGTTGGACATGCCTTCCCCCTTTAACCATTTTTTTTAGAAGCATGGCCTTCTATCACTGCATTCCCACTCACACTAGTAATACTATTGTCAACTAAAAAGATACTCCTTTGGTCTCTTTAGCTGCCAGCAGAAAGGGACTGGGGAAAACAGCGCATTCCTTAAATCGCCCTGGCAGTCCAAAGTTGTTGAAGCGCAAGAATATTACTGGAGAGCATGATTGATGACTCTTGGCTATGGATGTGTCCCATTGGAGAATATACATCCAGGGGGTGGGGAGAAGACCAGGGTCAAGGGGGAAATGAATGATGCATTTTAGTGTCGGCTGCATCCAGCTAACACCAACATGGCCACTTCTAATAAATCAATTTTCTTTTCTCTGAGACATGCAGCTAGAAACTTATGATTTGAATGGGGGTTGATTTGTTGCAGCCCTGACAGCTATTACTAAAATTGCAGATGATGCAACAGTGGTGGGACTCATCTCTTGGGGTGTGTAAGTCTGCCTACCGAGATGAGGTGGACTAATGGTTGCTTTCATGGTGTGCAGACAATAACTTGGTCTTCAACACCAATAAGACCAAGGAGCTGATAGTGGACTATATAGAAGGAACAGAGCAGAAATCCAGCCCTTGGTTATCAATGGGGACCGAGTGGAGCAAGTGGCCAGTTTTAAGTTTCTGGGTGTTACCCTAACCTGACCTGGGGGGCTCAAATTGCAGCCCTGGTCAAAAGGGCCCAGCAGAGATTATACTACCTGCGACTTCTCAGGAAACAACTGAAAGAAAAACTGCTGGTGACCTTCTACTGCTGCACCATAGAAAGCTTTTTAACATACTGCACCTCTGTATGGTTTGCCAATTGCACAGTGGCAGATAGGACAGCACTCCAGAGGGTTAACGTCATTGCCCAGAGAATCATTGGTTGCCCTCTCCCCTCTTTGGAAGAGCTTTATAGCTCCCGCTGCCTTAAGAGTAAGTTCAAAACATCCACAAAGATCCCTCTCATCCTGGGCATCCCCTTTGTTTTTTTTAACTATTACCATCTGGCAGATGGTACAGAATAATAAAAACAAGGACAAACAGGCTGAAAAACAGCTTCTATCCCAGGGCAGGAACTCTATTGAATCTACTGTATAAGTGCAATATTAATGCAATATCAGGGGTTTTCAATTCAATTGCACAGAATACGAAGGATGCATATTTGTGTTTTATTTTTATAGTCATAATATTGTATACTGAAGACAGTATTTAATTTCATTGTATGAGGTGCAATGACATTAAACTAAATCTAAACCTAACCTAAACCTAAACTAACCTAAACCTAAATTAAACCTAAACCTAACCTTAACCTAACCTAAACCTAACCTAAACCTAACCTAAACTTAAACCTAAACTAAACCTAAACTAAACCTAAACTAACCTAAACCTAAACTAAGCCTAACCTAAACCTAAACTTAAAACTAAACCTAACCTAAACCTTAAACTAACCTAACCTAACCTAACCTAACCTAACCTAACCTAACCCTTAAACCTTAAACTAAACTAAACCTATACCTTAAACTAAACTAAACTAAACTAAAGCAGGGGTTATCCAACCTCGGCAATGTTTAAGACCGGTGGACTTCAACTCCCAGAATTCCCCCAGCAAATTTTTCCCAGTGGAATTCTGGGAGTTGGAAGCCCACCAGTCTTAAATGTTGCCGAGGTTGGACAACTCCTGCTTTAAATACATTACTTAGTGGTGGGGGAAAAAGAGGTAAACTAAGTTGGGGTCAGTGGGCAGAAGTTGGCTTGCATCCCACGGAGCATCTCCACCTCCAATCTTCTCTTCCAGGTTTCATCGGCTCCCTGTTTTCTCTGCTTCAGTTTCTGGCCTCGCCACTCACCGGAGCTGCCTCGGATTCTTTCGGGAGGCGACCGGCCCTGCTGGTCACTGCGGTATGTTGGTTTCAGCCGGAGAGGAGGCAATAGCCATAGCCCTTAGACTTATATACCGCTTGATAGCCCTTTCTGAGTGGTTTACAGAGTCAGCCTCTTGCCCCCAACAATTTGGGTCCTTATTTGACCCCCCTCGGAAGGATGGAAGGCGGAATTGACCTTGAGCCGGTCAAGATCGAACTGCTGGCAGTTGGCAGAGTTAGCCCCGCAGTACTGCATTCTAACCACTGCACCACCACAGAAGGAGGAAAGAAGGGAGAGAAGGAGACAGGGAGAAAGGAAAGTTAAAGAGAAGGGAGGGAGGGAGTAAGATTAAAGAGAAGGAAGGGAGGGAGGGATATTAAAAGGTAGGAAGGAAGATAGGAAGGAAAGAAGGAAGACAGATTGAGTCAACCTTGAGCTGGTCAGGATTGAACTGCTGGCAGCCAGGAGAATTAGCCTACAGTACTGCATTCTAATCACAGGGAGGGAGAGAGGGAGGAAAGAAGGAAGGGAAGGGAAGGGAGGGAGGGAAGGAAGGAAGGAAGGAAGGAAGGAAGGAAGGAAGGAAGGAAGGAAGGAAGGAAGGAAGGAAGGAAGGAAGGAAGGAAGGAAGGATCAACCTTGAGCCGGTCAGGATCAAACTGCTGACAGTTAGCAGAGTTAGCCTGGTAATGCTGCATTCTAAGTACTGCACCAACAAGGTAGGAAGGAAAGAAAGAAATGAAAAGGAAGGAAAAGGAAGGAAGGGAGTAGCAATAGACTTATACAGCCCTCTCTCAGCGGTTTGCAAAGTCAGCCTCTTGTCCCCCTCCCCAACAATCTGAGTCCTTATTTGACCGACATCGGAAGGATGGAAGGCTGAGTCCATCTTGAGCCAGTCAGGATTGAACTGAAGGCAATGGGCAGAGTTAGGTCTGCAATCCTGCCTCCTAACCACGGCAAGGACTCCCTGTATGTATCGGAGCCGTTTCCTCCGACGGGAAGATACCAAGGAGCTGCTCCAAACGTCGGCATAACTCTTGTCTGAGGAGGCCAAATTCTCTCTCTCTCTTTCCTCCCCACCTTCCTTGCAGCTCGGCCTGGTGGCCTCCTATTCTCTCTGGGCTGTTTCCAGGAGTTTCGAGCTCTTCCTTTGCTCCAGGATCCTTGGTGGGGTCAGCAAAGGGAACGTCAGCCTTTGCACAGCCGTTGTGGCGGACCTGTCGTGCCCCAAAGCTCGGAGCAAAGGCATGGTGAGTCCTTGTTTCTAAGAGAATCTCAGAGCAACAAGGGACCTCGGAGGTCTTCTAGTCCAACCCGCCCTGTTCAGGCAGGAAATATACCATTTCAGAAACAAATCGTCCTTCTCATATGCAGTTGCTAGCTTAGTAGGGATGAAGACTTACCCTCTCCACCATTTTATCGGTAGTCCTCGACGTACGACCACAATTCAACCCCACAGTTTCTGTCGCTAAGCGAGCCCTCAGTTAAAAGGGAATTTCACCCCATTGTACGACCGTTCTCGCTGCCATCATTGAGGGGATTGCTGCCATTGTTAAGTCAGTAACCACTGTCATTAAGTGAGTCTGACTTCCTCCCCTCTCCCCTTGACTTTGCTCATCAGAAGGTCGCAGATGGGCATCACATGATTTCCTCCCACCACCGTCATAAATAGGAGTCGGTGGCAAAAGGGTCTGAATTTTGATAGCTGACCCTACAGATGCCGCAAGGGTCATTTAAGTGTGAAGAATGGTTGTACATCCCTTGTTTCAGTACCATTGTAACTTTGAACAGTTGCTAAATGGACTGTCATAAGTCAAGGACCACCTGCATATAACCACCCATTCTTGCAACTAACCATACGTTAAAAAAATCAAGGGTGGGATTCAACCAGTGTTACTACCGGTTTGGTGACTACGTTTTGCTGTGCGTGCGTGTAAAAAAAACATCAGCTGTGCTACCTGGACAACTGAAAAGTACTGCGCGCAGGTGCGCAGCATTTGAAATTTCTCTTTTTTTGCTGCTTTTTCAACCTCAGCAGGAAATAAAGGACAGGTAAGAGCCCGGGCGGGCAGGTAGGCAGGCCAAACAGCAGCAAACACAGAACCAGTTTGGTGTCTGCTGCTCTTCAGAGCTACCGGCTCTGTAGAACCGGGCAGAACCGGTAGCATCCCAGCCCTGATTAAAATCCAACATAAGAAAACCCCCAAAGCAGTTAAAAAGGAACAAAACCTGGAATAGACAGTTCAGTAATACAGCTATTCCTCGACGTACGACCCATCGAGCCCAACATTTCTGTTGTTAAGCATGACATTTGTTAAAGAAGTTTTGCCCCATTTTACGACTTTTCTTGCCATGGTTGTTAAGTGAATCACTGCAGTGGGGCGGTGGCCTAGAAGTAGAGCTCTCGTCTCACAATCAAGAGGCTGCAAATTCGATCCTAGTTAGAGGCAGATATTTCTCTCTTTGGGCACAATGAGAATACCTGCTGAACAAGAAACTCTACATTGGCAACAGGAAAGGCATCTGGCCATTAAAACACTCTGCTAACTCCAGATCAGATTCCATCCCGCAAGGGGTTATTAAAAGGGGTCATTAAAAGAGGATGATGATATTGTTAAGTGAATCACTGCAGTTCTGTTCTCGTTTTGGGTCTAGTTGTTTTGGCCTGCAGTGACCCATAGCGCCACCTTGAGGGAAGAAACTGAAACAGCTTGTGTCCAGGATTTAGTGCATCATTAATAATTACTAATAATTATCATATAATTAAAATACAGCATTAATTATATAGCAGCAATATTATATTAATATAATTAGTACAATATAATTATAACAATTATAATTAATTATATATTGCATTAATTATATTAATATATTTATTATGTAATTATTAATAATTAGAGCATGATTAATAATTCTCTGAATCAGTGGGAGAGCTTGCTGTATGTGACCGAAAGAAAGAAAAATGCACCCACATTTTTTTTAAAAAATCAACATTTTTTGTGTTCCTGAAAATATTTATGAACAACGGGGCGCATCCAGGAGAAACCAGGGGAGAGGATTATGGTCAGGGTTTCTTGCTCTGGAAGCTTGTTTAAAAGAGACATGTTAGCCAAAGGATATTTGTTGAATCCTCCCTCAGGCCATGATTGGGCTAGCTTTCTCCCTGGGCTTCACTCTCGGGCCGATGCTGGGCGCTTTCCTCGCTCTGGAGACGGAGAAGGACCAAATCTTCTACACGAGAGCCGCCATCTTGGCCACCATCTTTGCTGTGGCTGATTTCCTGTTCATCTTTACCTGTTTGCCAGAGACGCTCCCAAAGGAAAAACGGGTAATGTTTTCTGAAATGAACCTCTGCGTGGGTGTGGGGGTGTGGATGGGTGGGGGTGTGTGTGTTCCAGCATAACTCTAGGGTGGGGATGGGAGGGTGGAGCTGCCCTACTACTTACCCTTGGACAGTTGTAGCCAGGCCTGGCACACCCCGACACCTGCCTTGCCCACCCCATTTCTTCTGCAGCCGGCAAAAGACTTTCCTGAAGGCCTCTGCAGCCGATAAGAGACCTCTGGATCGATCCTGATCTTTGTTATCAGCTCCAGAGGCCTTCAGGGAAGACTTGCCAGCCTTACCGGCTGCAGAAGAAATGGGCCAGCCAGGCTGGTGTCAGGGTGTATGAGGCATGGCTACACCTATCCAAAGGTAAGTAGTAGGGCAGCTCCACACACCCCCATCCCCACCCTAGCTTTAATTTTTACCCCTCCACTCTGGAGTGGCGAGATCTCAATTAGGGCTTATTTTGGGGGGGTAAGGCTTATATTGGGCGCAAGTGTAAAAA
Organism: Bungarus multicinctus; assembly: GCA_023653725.1. Taxonomy (NCBI): domain Eukaryota; kingdom Metazoa; phylum Chordata; class Lepidosauria; order Squamata; family Elapidae; genus Bungarus; species Bungarus multicinctus. Next base: position 56,285,353 of record CM042849.1, read on the forward strand.
ATCAAGCTAGGGCTTATTTTTGGGGTAGGTCCTATTTTCGGGGAAACGGGGTATTTAGAAGACCCTTCTAGAAGCCCTTCATCACCCTCATCATGTCTTCCTTCTGCCTTGGGCAGGTATCCTCCTGTGGTATCCGGCTTTCAGTCGGCCTTCGACCTGATCAGTCCCTGGGCCTTGTTCCGCTTCTCTGCAGTACGGCAGAAGATGGGAGGACCTTCGAGAAACAGCAAGTCCTTTTCTGTTTTCTATCCTGGGGCTGTCTGACGACGGGGGTGTCAAAACTCCATTTCACTGAGAGCCGCATCAGGGTTGTGTTTGAACTCAGGGGGCCAGGGTGGGCATGACCAGGGTTGGCGTGGAGGAAATGGACGTGGAGGAAATGTCACTCATGTTGGGGGCGCCAGTGGAGGCCCGAGCACACAGCCAGTGAAATCAGGCTCCCGAGCTCCGTTTCTGGCTGCAACGGCCTCTTGCAACCCTCTGCCAGTGAAAATGGAGCTCGGGAGGGCCCTCCCAAATTCCATTTTCGCTGGCATATGCACTGCGGGCCAGTCCTTTGCTGTTTCCAGGGCAGCCCCATGGGCCGGATCAAAGCACCCCACAGCCTTGAGTTTGACACCCCTGCCTTATGACGATGACTCTTTTTAAAAAAATCTAGAATATAATGGAAAGGGGAATTTGGAATGGAATATAGCAGTGGTGGCTAACCTTTCTGAGCTCCTGTGCCGATAATTGCGTGTGCACTTGTCTGCTCATCCTCATGTGCCATCACCCAGAAGGCAGTGCACGGGGCGTCCCCCCATGCCTCCTGCGCATATGTGCATAACCTGCGTGATCTGCGGTATGTGCTTCTGTGCATGCGTGTCTTCTGCGCGCTGCCATGCCCCTGCACATGCGCGCCAAATACCCGACAATCAGCTGGTGGGCAGTGCGCAGGCATGCGCAGTAGGCCTTTTCTGGGCGAGTGCTCGCGTGCTGTTAGTAACGGCTCTGCGTGCCACTTCCGGCACGCGTGCCATAGGTTCGCCACCATGGCTCTAACCATTCGTACCATTGATGCCAAATTGAGTAGTATTCGGAGTTCTCCTTCTCTTTCATTTCTAACATAAGCATATCCATTTCCGCACATTCTAATATTTTGCGTAGGACTAAGTCCTCTGTGGGGCGGGTGTTGGGTCTGTCTTTAACCTGGTTTGCAAAACAATAATAATTTGGAAAGACTGGTTGACTCCAAATGTCAGAATTCCTGACCCTCGTCTCACAATTTTCTACCTGACGCCAATTCCAACTCATAAGTTTGCGAAGAAAAGAGGTTTTGTTGATCTTTAAACATCAGCCTTGGTGGTTTTATTCCTCCCGCAGGCCTCCAGATCCTGGGCTTGGTGTACTTCCTGTACCTCTTTCTGTTTTCTGGCCTGGAGTACACGCTGGGTTTTCTTGTCCATCAGCACTTCCACTTCAGCAGGTATTTTATCCGGCATGCAAAGACGGGAGGAAGTCCTCTTAGCAGGCAAAAAACAAGCTTTCGGCTTTTCCTGCCAAAGGTTTCCCCAGTGACTTTCTGGGGAAGCCAGCAGAGAAGAGGCCAAGACCCATGATTGCAACCGGCCGTTAAGTGCAGAGGTGGTATTTCAGCCGGTTCATACCGGATCTGGCCTACTGGTAGTAGAAATTTTGACTAGTTTGGAAAAATGGCAAATACCACCTCTGGTTGGCCCCGCCCACCCACCCCTGCCTTTACTTCTCCTATATTCCCTTGGTTCCCTTTGCAGAGTGGATTGCTGTGCCTAGGCTGAGCTAAAAAACAGCTCAGCTTATCAGCGTTGACAGGTCTGTCTTTGAGCCTTCCGTATGCACACAAAGCGCACATTAGGCATGCACATGTATAGAACCGTTAGGAAATAATTTAGAAACCCAACACTGGTTAAGTGCAAAGAGACTGCCAAATACAACAGATAATGACCGCATCACCGGCTTGCAACATTTTGCTACGGTTCCTTTGCAAGCCATAAAGCACTGCATCAGAGGTGGTTGTAACTTCAGCCGGTCATTAAGCGAGGACCACCTCTATTCACTTTTGTGCTTCCCAAAGCGGGGTGACCTTTCTGGACCCCATCCAGCTGTGTCTGTCCGCTGTGACCCCAGTTTTTTGTTTCCTTGTCTTTAGCCTGGAACAAGGCAAGATGTTTTTCTTCATCGGTGTCACCATGGCGGTGATCCAGGGAGGCTACACTCGCCGGATTACGCCAGGAGCAGAACTGCGGATGGTTAAAATTGTGAGTGTCCTTTTAGCCCCCTCTGATTTCGCTGCTCCGACGATGCTCAAAATGAAATCTTTTAATTCTGATGCTAAGTTTTGTCTTCCCTGCTGAGCATGTTCACACGGAAACACACAGAGACCCCCCAAAAGAGCACAAAACCATCTCTCAGCCAGTCCTTGAGTATTGAAGATTTGTCCTGAAATGAATACAAACTCCAGCTCCTTTGTAGGTTTGTTCATTAGATCAGCAAACAACACTCTTCTCTGACAAGAAGGGCTAAGAGCCAAGCAAGATTAAGTTTGCGTTTGCTCCCCTTCCTTTTATTATCATTATCATGAGACACATCACACCACATCCAAGGCCCATATGCAGCTCTAGTTCTGGCCACGCCTAACCCATTATCTCTAAATGCTATTAACCCTATAACATGTCCCTACACTATTCTGACCTTCACTAACTGATCCCCACCTGCTGCCAACTTCACCATGTTTAATCTAAGGCTTACTTACCACCTATATGTGCCCCACATCAATACATGAAAAGAGCCATTTCCAGCCCTGCAGTTGCTTCAGAATCCATCCTGCACCCGGCAGTTGCTTCAGAATCCATCCTGCAGCTCACAGCTCTGAGTCATTCTAAAGCAATGTTCAACACCATCGGCTAGCACACGAGTAGCAATACAGATCCGACGTCAGCAGAGATAAGGTGACATTCTCCACAGCCAGCTGACTTGCTGTGAGGCATGTTCAGAGCTGATGGGCTCCATCATGAACTTGAAGCCCGACACCATCCATTTGTAAACGAGTCTAGCCTCTTTCTTGAAAAGATTTGCACAGGCAGTCCTCAACTTACAGCCACAACAGAGCCTGAAATTTCTGTTGCTAATCGACACAGTTGCTAAGCGAACTTCACCTCGTTTTGCGACCATTTTTGCCACCGTTAAGGGAATTGCTGCAGTTGTTAAAAGTTTGTAACCTGGTTGTTCAGGGAATCTGGTTTTTCCCACCGACTTGGCTTATTAGATAGGTCGCAAAAGGGGAATGATGTGACCCCAGGATGCTCTGACAGTCGTAAATATGAGCCGGTTGAGTTTTGATCACATGACCAAAAGCTGCAACTGGGGAAAACGGTCATCAATCACTTTCTTTGGTGCCGTTATAACTTTTGAACGGTTACTAAGTGAGCTTTTTTACACGGAGGACCAGCTGTATCTAAGTTGCGTATTTTAGACCTGTGGTTCCCAGTCCACTACCAGATGCTAACTACTAACAAGTGGAGTGATTTACTTAACGACTGTGGCAAGAAAAGGATGACCAATGAGGAGATTTCTGATTCCTGTGGTTTTTAATTTTCCCTGGACAGGCAATCATGCTGTCAGCTCCTGGCTTCCTTTTAATCGGCTGGAGCACTAATATCATCATCCTCGGTACAGGACTGTTGTTTTACTCTTTTGGTAAGTTTCTCACACAAATCTTGTCAGCGGCCAATGAGAATCAGGAAAAAAAGTGCTATGTGTTTCATCTAATCAGCTTCTTCGGCTCTAACTGGATGGTGGGGAACGGAAGGATTTACATTCCTTGCAGACAGCTGGTCATTTGCATCGTTTGAGAGAGCTGTTGAGGCCGCTTGGAAGTTTGTCTGTGTCCTCAGGGTCACCTGAGTGGTGCAAATGGGTGTGGAGCCTTCTTGGAACTGTTGAAAGGATCGTGTTGTGGACTCCACACCCATATGCACTGCTCAGGTGACCCTAAGGACACAAACCAACCTCCAAGTGACCTCAACGACCCTCTAAAAGGTTGCAAATGACCAGCTGTTTGTTGGGAATACCAGGAGATTGGGAGTTTTCAGGAATAGGTAATCCTAGCAAGGCCCGTTTTGTTAAGCAAGACATTTGATCAGAGCTGTCAGTAGTATTTATTAAAGAAGGACCAAAAAAAAAGGAAAATAATTATATTGTCAGAAAATGGCCCCTTGGTAGTGTCTGTGGGGATTGTCAGTCATCCACCCGTGGTTGTCCCAAAAGTTCTTTTCCAAAAGGGCAACTGGACTTTCTTTTTTCCTCGAAGACATTTTGCTTCTCATCCAAGAAGCTTCTTCAACTCTGACTGGATGGTGGGGAATGGAAGGATTTACACTCCTTGCAGATAGCTGGTCATTTGCATCCTTTTAGAGAGTTGTTAAAGGCCGCTTGGAGACTTATCTGTGTCCTCAGGGTCACCTGAATGGTGCATATGGGTGTGGAGTCTACAACACAATCCTTTCAACAGTTCCAAGAAGGTTCCACACCCATTTGCACCACTAAGGTGACCCTGAGGACGCAGACAAACCTCCATGCAGCATCAACGGCTCTCTAAAATGATGCAAATGACCAGCTGTTTGCAATATAAACCCTTCTGTTCCCAGCATATCCAGTCAGAGCCAAAGAAGCTTCTTGGATGAGAAGTGAAATATCCTCAAAGAAAAACAAAGTCCAGTTGTCTTTTGGGAAAGCATCTTTGGGGCATCTCTTGCTGGCGAGGTTGCCTTTAACGGAAGCTGATGCAAGGTCCATTCCGAAGCCCATCTCCCTTCTGGTCACGTGAAAAAGGTGCTTCCACAAAACATGGTTGCATGAGGGAGGGCATCCCTCTTCACACTGGTGGTGGGGCGGCTTCATTTGTGCACATCCACCCCACAGAGGTAGCTGGGGCAACTATACAAAAGACGCAGCTACGTTCATGCTTCAAGGAAACTGTGTTCCTCTTCTAAACTCTTTGTACGGAACTAGTAAGAGAGAGAGAAAGGTTAATGAGGGAGAGAACTGCAACTGCTCTGGCTTCAGCCTTGAGGAAAAATAAGAGAACAGAGTGAAGATATGCTTAGAGTGCTCCAGGGGAGGTAATGGGTTGCTCTGGCAAGCTTGTGGTAGATTGTCCCAGTGGTGGGATTCAAATTACTACCGGTTCTGTGGACTTGGCATAGCTTGGTGGGTGTGGCTTGGTGGACGTGGCAGGGGAAGGTTACTGCAAAATCCCATTCCCTCCCCACCCTAACCTGCTTTCCAGCTCTGTTCTCCTGTGCAGGGCAACAAAAGAAGACCTAGCCAATCAGCTGGGACTCGGGAGGTGGAGAATAGATGGGGGCGGGGCCAGTCAGAAGCGGTATTTGCCGGTTCTCTGAACTACTCACAATTTCCGCTACCGGTTCTCCAGAACTGGTCAGAACCGGCTGAATACCACCTCTGGATTGTCCCTTGCAAAGTTGCGGAGTTGCGTGCTCTCCAGTCTTAACAGCCCTTGTTTACTTCGCTTGCAGCTGCAGCTGTAGTCGTCCCTTGCTTGTCTACGGTGGTATCCAGCTACGGTAAGCCAACAGCCTTCGGGTGTCACATTTTCTGGCCTTCAGATGCCACATTTCTGGCTCTGGAGCTGAATGGCATAGCTGCTATGCTCTGGGTTTTGCATTTGCTGGAATGAGCAACCTGTGGTGTAATCTGTGTCCTTCTCTTTGCATTCAGGCACTTCCGCAAACATGAGAGAATAAAGGGGCTACTTAGAGTAGGGGGTCCCCAATCCCTGGGCCGCAGTCCACTATCAGGCCGTGATCCGTTTGTAACCTCACAAGCTGGGGTGCACACACTGCTCAACTTGCACGAGTGGCGAGCCGCTTCCCCTCTCCCTCACCGTGCCGGGCTGTCAAGTTGTAAAGGTTGGGGACCGCGGACTTAAGAGAAGTGTTCTCAAGCTGGGAGACCAGCTACTTCTTCGTCTGAATATTGTTCTGTGTGCAGATTTTAAGAACCAACACGAATCATTTTCCTCAAAAGCTGTTTCTGATCTTTGCATTAGCAATTTAACAGCAGCAATTTAAAAGCACCAAGGACTCCTCCTCCTCCTCCTCCTCTCCACAAATCTCACTCCCTTCTAGCATTGATGATATTACCTAGCTGGGTCATGAAATGTCTGCAAGAAAACAAGCAACTTAGAAAGCACCAAGGACCCCACAGTCCTCCTCCTCCTTTTCCTCTTCCTCCTCCTCTCCACAAATCTCATGCCCTTCTAGCACTGATGATGTTACCTTGTTTGGGTCAAGAAACGTCTCCAAGAAAACCATCAAGCTCAGAGAGCCCCAAGGACTCATGTCGACCCTGAGCTGCAGATATTCTCCTTTACTAAAATGGCAAAACCTAGTGAGGAAACTATCCTGAAGCTCTTCTTTGTTTTCTTCCCAGGGCTGGATAGCCAAAAAGGGACCGTGATGGGCATCCTAAGAAGTTTGGGCGCCCTTGCCAGGGCTCTTGGGCCAGTAGCATCGGCAACAGGTAACTGGCAAGGGAGGAAGTGCCTGTCACTCGGGAAAAGGAGGTGGTTGGTGGCAGTTTCCAAAAGTTAGTTACTGGCCAGTGGTGGGTTTCAAAAACTTTTCCTACCGGTTCAGTGTGAGCACGCGTTTTGCAATTCACCTTTTGCTGCAAGCCCTGTGTGTAAAACAGCTGATGTGCGGCAATCGGTTGTGCCGTGCGAAGCAGCTGAGATTGAAAAGCAGGAAACAAAGGTAAGAATAGACCCCGAGGAAAAGGGGGGAACGGGCCCAGCAGCTCATCGTCGGAGTGAACTGGGTTGGCTCACAGATGATCCTCGGAGCTACTGAACCAGTAGTAAACCACCACTGCTACTGGCCAAACGAAGCACAACTCTCCCCATTATCACACTCCTAATTGGGAATTCATTGGGGGGGTACATTGGGTCTGCTCCTGGCACCTCTGGGAAATTTGCTCAAAGGTCCTTAAAATTGGTTTTTGGTCTTGCAGTGTACTGGCTGGCTGGAGCTGAAGTTTGTTTCACCGTTTGTGCCTCTTTGTTCCTGCTGCCCTTCGTCCTGCTTCAGTGCATGCCAAAGCAAAGCAAACAGGAGTAAACTACTCGGATGGCAGTTTCCCCGGAAACTCAAGAATTCAACTCCAATTCAAAAAACCGAGTTGATCCTGGAAGACCAAACCAGGGCCATCCGTGTATTTTTCACAGCAGCCTTCCACCATCTTTTGCCTGTATTTGAGCCGAGGTCCTTCTGCCTTCCGATCTGGCTCTTCCCATTGGTGTGTGTGTGTGTGTGTGTGTGTATGCCAGGGTCTGAGTAATGACCCATGAAAATGAGCCTTAGGATAAAGCTGTCCTCCTACAAATAGGATGATGAAGATGCTCAATCCGTCATGAACAAAGCCTCCTACAACCAAAGTCCTCTTCCTTCCACCTGGAAAGACCTGGGAATTTCCTCATTCAAAGCGGGACGTTCACACACACACGCATCTTTCCAGATTGGCCCACAAGGTCTTTGTAATGAGGCCGTGAGACCCAAATGATGTAATTTTTGGTGACTTAACCTTGGATTTGGCATCTCTAAGTTTGAGGTGAAGGTTGCTGCTGCCTGTGTCCCCTAAGGCTCTCCCCATTTGCCTTCACCTAGATTGGTGCTCTTCCTCCATGCCTCTTGTGCCTCTTCCCTCTTTTCTTCAGCATCCTTGTGCCTTTTTATGTCCTTGTGCCTCTTCCCTCTATTCTTCAGCGTCCCTGTGCCTTTTCCTTGTGCCCTTGTGACTCTTCCCTTTTGTGTCCTTGTGCCTCTTCCCTCTTTTCTTCGTGTCCTTATGCCTCTTCCCTCTTTTCTTCGTGCCCTTGTGCCTCTTCCCTCTTTTCTTCAGCATCCTTGTGCCTTTTATGTCCTTGTGCCTCTTCCCTCTTTTCTTCAGCGTCCTTGTGCGTCTTTTGTGTCCTTGTGCCTCTTTTGTCTTTGTGTCACTTCCCTTTTTTCGTGTCCTTGTGCCTCTTCCCTTTTTTCTTCCTGTCCTTGTGCTTCTTTCCTCTTTTGCCTCCCGGACCTCATTCTTTTAATTATGTCTTCATTCCCTCCCAACCCTTTTTTTTTTTTTTTGCTTCCTGAGTACACAAACCCAGCGAAAGCCCTTTCCTCCATGGATTCCGAGATCGTAATTACATAAAATAGAAAAACTGATAGGATCTCACTCCCTTGTCCTAGAATGCCGGTTCAATGGTGGAAGAGGGATCTAAATTACAGGAAGGCAGTTTTCCGTTGAACATTAGGGAAACAAGGTGGATCAGAGAAGGGTCTGAATGGAACCAATGGCCAAAGAGATTGAGGGGCTGGTGGCAAGGCTCTCGTCTACATTTCTATAAGTTGGGGGGATGCAGAATCGATGGTCTGGCACCATGCGCAGGTGACAAAAGTGCTCGCATCAAAATAGCTCTCAAGATTTTTGTTCCCGAGAGAGGCATGGATTGGAGGAAGAGGCCACACCAAATACATCATTCTGGAGGCATTTCTATCAAGTTCTACCTTGGTCCTGACTTCAGTATTTCACTAAGTGTCTTACCACAGCCAAGTCCCTTTTGATGGACTTCTGAGACATTTTGAATTTTAAAACAATGATGGGTATATGTCTAATGATCCTTTCTTTTGTATTACCAAAATGGCCAATGTAGTATTTTGTACACAGCGTAAAAACGTGCGTGGAAATGACTATTTTCCATTTTCTTTTTTCCATACAATAAAACAAAATTTACGTTTTCTGTGAAGCTTCCTTTTAAGCATGGCACAGAATAGAGTATTGATCTCCACCAGAGTCCCGCGATAGGTTGGTACTCAGCTTTTTAAGAGTCATCCAAGGTTGGCTTGGAACAAAGTGGAGTGATTTCTGGTCCTGTCTCTCCATTATGTCAAGGAGAAGAAAAAAAGGGTTGGGATCATTCACAGATTTCAGAAGCGGGCTTCATTGCCTTGCTGGATTTCTGAACCGGGCTGTGGACCAGTCCCTGGTGCTGGGATTGGCACCCACATCGGTCCCTGGTGCAACCTAGGAGGAGGAAGACCCGCATAAATGAAGGGAACCAGTCTGCTGCCTGCTAGGAATACATTTTATTTTCCAACGACGTGAACTTATCTTTCATCGGTATTAAGTGACTTGAGTACAATGCTTTGCTAGAAAACAAATTAGTAAAATAGCTGATTATTCTGTGGAAAAAGGCTATTATTAAACTGAATAGAAAACAGGCAGGGAGGGGAAGGGGGGGGGATGAGCAAGAAAATGCCACAAATTACTTCATTCTTAAGACACAAAAATAGGCTCCAGTCTCAGCGATGTTACGACACCAAGCAAGGCAGAGAGCGGCCGTGAAGCCTCGGGGCGCAGGGCAAGGTAGAGGAAGCGGCTGCAAGAGGGGCCTCTTGCCCTGCACACAAATGGGCTCCGCTCCGCCAGCCGGACGCAAAGCCACCTGCACCAGAGCGGACTTGGGAGTGAGCAGAGCGCGTTGCCTTCACATAGGAAGCCGGGAGAGAAGGGAGAGGGAGGGAGGGAGTCGGGAGAGAACTTCAACGTTGAACCAAAGAGGCTCTCCCACCAGGGAAAGCCTCTCCTCCTTCACATGCTCGGGATGCTCCCCGTTTTGGCTGTTATTTTTTTTTTTTGCGCACACAGGATCATCACCTTCTGCTGGCTAAATTCCAGTTATAAACTCAAAAAACAGTCAAGCTATAGTGTTATTTGTCCCTTTTTCTTTTTTAAACAAGAAAGACCAAACAGAAAGCACAGGGTAGAATCTGATATATTCCAGGGATTAATAAAGGGAAGATGCGTAAAGACCAGGCCTTCCCTTTGGGGTGGGGCGGGGTCTTCAGGAGTCGCTCTTCTTCTTGCTCTTCTTGAGGAAGGACGGGGTGCGGAACTTCTTCTTCTTTTTGGAGGGAGACTTCCCCGGAGACTCCTCGCTGCCGGCTTCGGCCGCTGCCCCCTCCTCGGCCAGGGGAGAAGGGGGAGGCTCTCCACTCGGGGAGGGGCAAGGTTGGGGACTCTCGGGAGGATCCTCCTTCTGGGGGACGGCAAGGTCGGGGTCTTCTTCCTCCTCCGTCCCAAAGACTTCTTCGAAAGGCTGGTCGGGAGCAGTGAGGTCTGGGAGGCTTGGCTGGGAGGGGGCTGCTTCGCTGCTGCTGGCGCCGCCGCCTTCGTGGCCCGTCTGGACAGGCGGCCGTTCTGGGGGAGCAAGCAACAGGAGAGGTAGGTGAAGAGGGGGCTTCTTTGCATCCACCTTCCTGAACCGGCCTCTGGGGATCAATCCTGGGCAGCCCCATCCCATCTACGTGGCCCGGGAGAGAAAAGCCAGTCAGGTTCTCCTTATTTACAAGTAACTTGAGCTTTCTCCTCTCGGGGGCCTCGGTTTGCTAGACAAAGCAGCACTGCGGAGTCGACAATTCTCCTCGGCCAACTCGTTGTGGGACAAGTTACATCAGTATCCAAAGAAATAGTGGAACAGAATAATTAAAGGATGCAAGAGGGAGGGACCAAATGAAGTGTAAAGGGCAAACATTAAATTTATTTGAAATAATTAAATAGAATTGTTCAACTGTCCCGTGACAAGTTGGCTGTAGGGAGTTGACTGGTTCCGCCACCGCGAGCCTAAAATTCATGCAAACAACCCCAAAAAGCTCAATGCTCCCAATTTATTTTGGGGGGGGGGGGTTTCCTCCTGCTTGCTTTAGGGCTTTCCTGGCTGTGGGGGAAGGGACGAGGTGGGGGGGGCTGATCTTAAGCTCAAGGTGTTAACCCAGCTGCCTTCCGGGTGGAAACGTGGAGAATCGCATGGCTGTTTCCTTGCCCAGGGGGACGACTGCTCTCAGAGTACACTCAAGATAATGGGTGGTTTCGGGGTCAGCTTCAAGATACCTGGCACCCTGGTTGATAGCACCAATTTCCACCTATGGAAGAGCTGTATTTCTAGAATGGTTCAGGGGAGGGGCTGGCACTGGCGGCCCCTAAGCTTGACACTCTACAGCCCGGAGGACTAGAAATACTAGCATCACTGACAGAGCAAAAAAAAATTTCAAGGAACTCTCAAGAGTCCCCAGAACCTAGGCCGAAGTTCGCCTTCAGCATCACCCAGGGGGTTCTGCCAGGCCTGAGGGAAGAGCTCGTGGATATAAAAGATCTGGGAGGCTGCTGCTGGAGCTCCCAGCCTCCATTTCTTTTGAGGAACCTGAGGGACTTATTTTGCCAAATGTCCTGAATAATCCTGGACAGTCACCAACTACCTTCTTCGGTTTTGGTGGATTAGGGAATGGCAAAGTTGTGGGCACAGTTTAGTTCTTTCAGGGGCTTATGAAAATCCTCCTTCCCTCCCTCTGAATCAGCAATGGTGGTTGCAGAAAGGTAGACCTTTCTCAGACAGGTGTGTGCACACCTCTCTCCTTCTGTTCTTATAAAACAGAGGTGGGCAATTACGGCCCCTTTACCAGCAGTGGACTTCAACTCCCAGAATTCCTGAGCCAGCCAAGGGACTCTGGGAGTTCCAGGGCCAAGAAGGGGAAAGAGCCCTCAGGCAGGGGAGGGTGGGTGTGGAAACATCCTCCGAGCTGGCCCTTGAAGTCAGCTCTTGATGTGCAAAGGGGGAAGTGAACATCCAGACCTTTTGGCCTTTCTGCTTAGATCAGGGGTCTGCAACCTGTAGCTCTGGAGCCACATACAGCTCTTTGGGCACTCTGTTGCGGCTTCCTGTTGGCTGATCCCACCACTGGATGGCCCCTCCCCTTCCCTTCCCTCCTCGCCTGGCCTGAGAAGGTAAGGGTGATGGCGGGGGATGGAGACTCCACTCCATATTCCAGAGCAGGAGGTGACTGGGTGGGAGTGAGTGACATCGAGTTGGCCACACTCACTTACTTACACCAGTTGTGAAATTATTGGCTCCCGGTGTTTTCTATGAGAAACGGGCCCAAATGGCTCTTTGAATGTTTAATGTTGCAGACCACTGGCTTAGATGAAGTGAGGAAAAAAAAAAGGATTGGGGTGCCTGAGCGTGTCCCAATGACCAAGTCAAGTGCAGGAGGGAATCATCTCCCCCAACCAGACACCTGAGCGGTCAACAAGGAAGAGCAACGGAGCAGTTCGTGATCCATTTGATCAAAGAAACAGAAACCAGGGTGCTTATGCTGTTTACTCTGTTAAGACATTTCCTGGTTCTCCTGCCAGGAAAAAGGCCGTTCTTCGCCATCTTGTGATCCCAAGAGGAAGGACACATTCAGAAGAAGAAGAAGAAGAAAAGGGTTTAGCACATTCTGGAAATATTCCAGGTTACACTCGTTTCAAGTACATGGCATTATTTAAAACATGAGTGAATCTGGAGATGGGAAGATCTAACCAGATCATTCTCTTTATGTTTTCTTAGAATTGTCATCGAATTTTGGGGATTTAATAGAGATTTACCATTCTGTGGGATGATTTGGTATTCAAACAATTCTGTGCATTGTGTATTTTCATTTCAAGTTTAGAATTGGTTAGGTTATAATGATGTCAAACTCAGCAAACTGAAAACCGTTAGAAGTTTAAAACAAAAAACAAAAAAAACTTTCATTAGGTAATTTAAAAAGCATAGTGAAAGGATAAAAGCCATTTTGGGCAAATTAAAAGCTCAATTAGCTTTGCTAAAAAATAATACTTTGCAAGTCCCCTTTTTAACTCCTTTCCTGTTTTCAATTTTTCTTTTTTAGTGCTCTGGACAAAAAAACAGCCACTTTAATTGGGATATAGAACACCTGGTGGCAAGGCTATGAAAACACCCAAAAGTTACTTCATAAACCATTCTCTGGCTTGTCAGATTATACCTGAAGGGACGTTCTGTTTCTAAATGGAAAGCTTTCAGAAGAAAAATTAGGACCTAGTGAATTGCCCAGTGCTAATATGCATTTCTTCATAACTCACATGAAATATGTAGCCATTCTGATAGTTTTAAATACAGCTAAGGAGTGGCGTGTTTCCATTTTATAGAAATTATGAAGAGTTTTGCCACCATATATGTACAGATAGTACTCGAAGTTACGATGGTCGTATGTTAAGGACCAGAGAAACGCAGGTATCTGGTTTCTCTACTTGAAGCATCATTTGAGATGGACCTGATGCCCAGAAGGAAGGTGGACCTCTCCTTCTGGGCAGAGGACATGGGCCACATTGGAAAAAAGAGAAGCAAATATGTCTATTTAGTATGTTGCTATTTCTCTCCTAAGGAAGTTTCCAAGGTTCAGAGATTATTGTTACTGTCAACTCGTAAAGCATTCCTGTGCTTGCTTTAGGGTTGCCATAAACAGGGGGTGGGAAGAAGGAAATCTGAAGGAGCAGGGTGGCAGTTTAAAACCAGAAGTACATTCCAACACTTATCTTACAAAGATTGTAGCTAAGCTACCCAATCTTCTGCCTGAGAAAATCCTTCATTGAAGAACATGATTGATGACACCCAGCCCATGAACTTGCTTCATTGGAGAATCTGATTTATGACACACTCAGAGGGAAGGGGGGGAAAGAGGGTCACAGGTAACTGTAAATTACGTAGGCCAGAGTTGGCTTCATTTAGGTTAATGCCAGACATGTTGCTCCTAATAAATCTTTTGGTTTCTTTTGAAGCTTGGCGAGAGGCTCAAGGTTTAATTAGGGCAATCCCTGGATTCCTGACAGCTATGTTGTAAGAAGCATGTCCTCCCCTAGCCAATGCCTTCCTTCCTTCTGAGGAAAGGGTTTTGTCTCCCCTGATGAAGTGGGTCACAGCGCCAAGAAGATCCAACCACGGTTACACACATCTAATCTGCACTCCAAATTAGATGCGCCTCCAATCTGTTGAAAGCTGGCCAAGGGAATGAAAGAATTAAGCAAACTCCAAAAAGAAAAAAAAAACTATACCAAGCGCCTGACGGATCAAATTCACACCAGGAGGAAGACATAGCCCAAAAAAAAAAACAGAAGGCAAAAATAATAGCAATAATAAAATAAAATAAGATCGTAACAAGGAAGCAAAGCAGAGAAAAAAACAAGGTAGGGCAAAAGCAGGAGGGAACTCCGTAGTACTTACTATGGCAACAGGTACTCTTTAGCACATCCACCTCCTGTTTGTAAGGCAGCCACAGGAAGAAGAAGGAAAAAAAAAAAGAAAGCACAAAGAGAAAGTCTATGCATCCATCACAGCCACTGAGTCGGAGAAAAAGAATGGCTGCAGCCATTCTTAAGAGGTTACAGAATGAAATGGGGAGGGGGGCACACAGATCATTTCATCACAGATGGCGGGCAATACCCAGGGGACGAAGAAGACAAGGAACACGGCTGCTGGTACAAGGTCACCAAGCCACAAAATGTCACTGAAAGATGTCTCTGGCCTTGGGGTCCCTGAACAGAGACATCTTTCTAAAATAATACACCGAAATGGGGAGATCCAATCACAGCAACACTTAAGGAAGATGCAACCCAGATGCTGAACTCCTCCTCCTTCTCCTCTCCTTTATCCCCATCCTGCGCTCCCAACTCTCTGCTGGGCTTGATGGGAAGAAGCATCCCCAAGCTGAAGGCAAGCCTCCAATGAGGAAGGTTGCCGTGGAACATGGGACCGAGCAGTTCATGCTCTGGGAAGGGGGGGTGGAGGGAAGGGGGGCAGTTCTGGGCTGCTGGCTCCTATTTAGCTGGTTGTCCACTAAGACTCCAAGATCCCTCTCACAGTTACTGCTATTGAGCCTGGTTTCACCCAGTCTGCATGCCTAGTTTTGGTTTTTCTTGCCTAAGTGTCAGACTTTACTTTTCTCTACGTTGAATTTCATTTTGTTCAGCTCCATCAAAGTGAGGGGGAAAAGGGGGGAAACAGCCTCTGAGCAAAGTCGGTAGGCTTTGAGCCAATTCTTCTCTCCCAATTCGAGGAGGACAGATCAGGCAGGGTAACTTATGGATCGGACGTAAAAGGGGGAGCGTCAAAGCTACTGGATTCGTCAGAGGGAATGGGGAGGCTTTTTGAGAAAGCTACGATTGCTCTTCCTGGCCACTGAAACGTGGAAGTGGGAGTGAATGTTTCTGCCGAGACCTTCCGGAAGGATGATTTCTTTGGAAAATCGTGCCCGGGAGCTCCCTTCAGCTCCACCTCCTTTGGAAGAAGTGTGGATGAAAACGCAACGCCTCGGATGCAACCCACGCAACCCACGTACCTTCCTCGAGTTTGACTGGAGTGCTGGGTGGGGTGGAAGCAACAGTTTGGTCCGGAGAGCTCCTATCTCCCTGATGTCTGCCGTCTTCACAATCTTCTACACAAAACAGAAGTATAATTGAAATCTTTTAAAACAAGCAAACAAACACACAAGTCAATAAACCAATCTTTCTTTGTGAAATGAAAGAAATACAGGGAGTCGTCGGCTTATAGCCACAGTTGAGCCCAACGTATCTGTTGCTCAGCGACACCATCTGTTAAAGTGAATTTCGCCCCATTTTAAGACCTTTCTTGATTCAGCCACTAAGTGAATCACGGCAGTTCGTTCTGTTGTGGCAAGAAAAGTCGTAAAATGGAGCAAACCTCACTTAGCAACAGAAATGTTGGGCTCAAAACTGTGGTCGTTACGTTGAGGCCTGCCTGTGACTACAGCCATTTCTCTCCTTTGCAAACATGGTGTCAACAGCACCCCTTCTCGTTCATGCTGAGCAGGAAAATAGAAAGCTTGTGGAAACAAATGCAATGATGCAAAGAAATAATACCAGCAGCCTCGTGGTTCCCCTCCTGGGCTGTAAATCAGAGAGAGGATGATGGTGTGGTTAGACAAAACACATGGCATGGATTCGCAGGTGCCATGAGCACCGGCCCACGGGAAACTCTGGAAGCGATTCCACATTATGCCAGCAAGATTTACCCCTTTGGCCAGGTGCAAATGAGCCAGGGTGGCGCAGTGGTTAGAGTGTGGTACTACAGGCTACTTCTGCTGACTGCCGGCTGACTGCAATTTGGCAATTTGAATTTCACCAGGCTCAAGGTCGTCTCAGCCTTCTGTCCTTCCAAGGTCGGTCAAATGAGAACCCAGATTGTTGGAGGAAAGAGGCTGACTTTATAAACCACATAGAGAAGGCTGGAAAGTAGGATTATAAGTCTATAGCTAAGGGTCTCTTCCTCCCTCTCCTTCGTTCTTTCCTTCCATTTAATCTTCCTCCTGCCTTCACTTTAATTTTCTTCATTTTCCTTCCTTCCTTCCTCCCTCCATTCCTTCCTTCCTTCCCTCCCTTCCCTTTAATCTTCCTCCCTCACTCTCTTCTCTTTAATTTTTCTTCCATCCTTCCTTCTTTCCTTCCCTCCCTCCCTTCTCTAGTGGCGCAGGGGTTAGAATGCAGTATAGCAGGCTGACTCTGCCTACTGCCAGCAGTTCGATCCTGACCGGCTCAAAGGTCGACTCAGCCTCCCGTCCTTCTGAGGTCAGTAAATGGGAACCCAGATTGCTGGGGGGAGGGGGGGGGAAGAGGCTGACTCTGTAAACCGCTTAGAGGGCTGTAAAAGCACTGTGAAGTGGTATATAAGTCTAAGTGCTACGATTATTGCAACGGGATCACAGGTGCCCAGTTGATGCTACGCACAAACCTTCGGACTGCCTCTGTTTCCTTTCGACTTCTCGGCGATACTCCTCCAGTTCTTGGTCCGTGAGTTTGTGGAAAGGGTTGGGTCCAGTGGTGCTGATGATGACACGGGGCTGGTACTCCTTCTCAATGATGGCCTTGGAGGCGGTCACCAGCTCCCCCTAAATCAGAAGAAGAGAAAGCTCTCTCACCATCTAAGGTACAGAGATTAGAGGCACTGGGGGAGTGGGGGTAGCGAAGCACTCAATACTAATGAAGCAATGTCCCTGAACAGTTTAATTTGGAACCTGAGATGCTGCCCTGCTGATTTTGCACTAGGAATCTGTTGTGGCCTCCAGCTGCCGAATCAGAGGAGGAGGCGACATGGGAGTAGTCAGGGCCAGCATCAAGACAACCTGAGAGCTCCGTGAGGGGAGAGGGAATGGAGCTGGCAGAGAGAGAAAGAGAGAGACAGGCAGAACCTGGGCCATCCATAAGCCCTCAGATGGAGTGTCAATAGCCCCCAGGTCTGGCGGTGGCTGATGAGGTAAGGAGGAACAGCTGGGTCCAATGCCTGACACGCAGATGCGCAGAAGGCAGAGAAGAGGAGAGAGCAACGGGAATCTATGGGCCGGTCCCTGGGATGGAAGAACCACCGCTACTTAGCGAAGCCTCACCCTAGATCTGGGGATAAAAGGTGGGGGGGGCATAGATGAATAGATGTGGCAGACAACTATTCATTTCCCTGCCAGTCAGCCATTTGCTAGTCTGCTGTGAGGGACAGAGAAAGAGAGAGACTTTATGCCGGGGCTGCTGGCACTCCTAATAAAGGGAACATTTAGTTAAATACAGAGAGCTTGTCGTGTTTGGGAGCTGGGTCAGAACAGAATCTAACACAGGCAATTTTAAAAAAAAATAAGATTGATTAAATTGTTAAAAACTAGCAAATAGCTTTCTGATTAAACTGCACTATAAATATTGCAAATAAATCACCGAATCAACTGACTGGATAAATACACGAGTGCTTTTGCTGGCTGGCCACTTAAGTGGGGTAACAAGCACTCTCTGGACACCAATGGAAAGAGATTCCACTAGTAATCACGACTGCTCAAACCAATTCAAAATTGGTAGATGGAAAGAGAGGTAAAAGAGGTAAGTCTAAATTCAAGCTTTGTATCTGTAAAGGTCAGGGCCTATTATTCTGTCCCGTCCAATTTCTGCAAGAATAAAGTCAAATCGAAAATGTAAACTTACATCTATTAACAACTCCCTTGCCGTTTGTATGGAGTGCTCTAAATATATTGGAAGGACCTTGGGGATATGGGCGGAGAGATGCCGCCTGGGTACCAGTCAGATAAGAGACAGCAGAGCCTGCAGCCGCAGAGTGGATGGATGAAGCAGCTCAGGAGGGACCTTGCCAGAGTTCCCAAGGGTGACTGATGTCAACCTTACCAGGTTGGAAACAGGAGCAGATAAACCAATTATACTTCATCGTACAGCCCGTCTCCCAAGGTCTTTCCTTATGACCCGTTAGCTATATGAAGTAACATTTAGAATCACAGTTCTCCTATTGCGATCGTATCAGGAACTCTCTCATAATGTCCTCCTGATACGACAGACCTCAAAGCACACGATTCCTTGGATGTTTTTGGACACTGGCAAGAGTCTTGGAGGAAGGATCACATATAATTTATACCAGGGCTTTTCAGGGAGGGAACAACTCCGTTTCAATTTCAAGCCAGGTGAAAGGGATAATACCAAAGCCATTTTATATTGGGGAATGTAGGCTGGTTGTAGGGAGCTGAGCATCCCCTGATCCCAATGGCAAAGGCTTGGCTAAGACTGTTCCCCCCAAGAAAAGCTGGTTTTCCAAGAACCTTCTCCGAAGGGCTAAGATATGGAAAGGGAGCAAAGAGAGAAGCAAGAGAAAAGGGGGAGAGTGAAGGGTTACGAATAAGGTGATAAAGCCCAATAGAAAAGGCAGAAGCAAAAATAAACCATCTCGCCACTATCAAAAGCCTGAGGATTAACAGTGGTGGTATGCTATCGGTTCGGACCGGTTTCAGTGAACCAGTAGTAAAAAAAAAAGTCGATGATCAGCTGAGAAGAGGAAAAAACTCCCCCAACAATCAGCTGAGATGAAAAAGAAAAGTGCAGGATTGGCTCTCCCACCCACTCGAGCTTTTCTCTTCTTTATCCTCTCAGCTGATTGGCACTGCAGGTCTCAGCTAATATGGGGAAAGCTGCGCACGGGCATTAGGCAAAGCACACCCACCAAGCCATACCCGCCGAACTGGTGATAAAACCATATGAATCCCACCACTGCTGAGGAATCAAGATTGGTGTGGACATTCTGCCAAGAACTGAAGAAGCAACACACACAAACACACACACACACACACACACACACACACACCCTCTAGAGAAACACCCCTAAACCCATCAGAGGCTCTACGACCAGATGAGAAGAGTTTGGGTAACTTTGCCATGGAAAGTGACCAGAAATTCACGCAAGTCCTACCGATATTGGGTCACAGATTGTCCCCAAACACTTCTTTTCTTCATCTGCTCCTGTGGTCCTCCTTGGACCTCTGAGACCAATCCTTCAACCTCACTTCAGCCAATGGATAGATAGCCTGATCCTGTCCTATGGGCTTCTCTGATACAAAGCAGGATTTACTCTTCCTTTGACGATGTGGTAAGACCGCTCAGGCCCTGAATGTCCTCCATGTTCGTGCTTCATCGCACTAAGCATTTATGGTAGAATGCAGCATGTGGTTTCCGTTGTGCTCAACCGCAGCCCACAGATCCATTTTGATCTGCAGATAGCTTTTGGTAGAAGATACAGGCAGACCTCAGCTTAACAAGAGCTCGCTAGTGACCACTCCAACTTACAACACTGAAAAAGTGACTTTTGACTATTTGTCACATTTATGACCGTTGCAGCATCCCCATGGTCACGTGGTTTACATTAACTGATTCATATTTATGACGGTTCCTATGTTCCGGGGTTGCGTGATCCCCTTTTGCGACCTTCTGATGAGCAAAGTCAACGGGGAAGCCAGATTCATCTAACAACCGGGTTACTAATTTAACAACTGCAGTGATTCAAATTTTGGGCTCAATTGTGGATGTAAGACGAGGACTACCTGTAATGACCATTTCTCCGAGTTCTTCTTAGTGAACGATAGTTTCTACCATCAGTTCTTTTCTGATGGTGGTAATTAGAAACAATGACTTTAACCCAGACGAGCTTTACGGATCCTAGACATTATTCATGAGATATTGGTGACTTCCGAATATTTTTGTGTTGTGCCATGCGATGATTTTGAGGGGAACAGTTTCCCCATCCAGAAGCTTCTCAAGTTATCTGTCAACCAACAAAAATGTCTTCCCTCTTGGTCTCCAATTTACAGACCCCTCACATCCTGGACATAAAATTGTTTCAACTTCTACCCTCAGAACGATGCTATAGGGCACTGCACACTGTTAACAACTAGACCCAAGGACAGTTTTTCCCCGAATACCATCACTCTGCTAAACAACTAATTCCCACAACACTGTCCAACTATGTACTAAGACTGTATTACTATTCTTTTCATCCTTCCTATTATCTCTTCCAACTTATAACCATGTTGCTTGTATCTTTACAATTTATAGTTGTATTTATTCCCTAGTATGATTTGATTGCTTATTAGTAACCTATGACTATCACTTAGTATTGTATCTTATGATTCTTGATGAATGCATATGCACCAAAGACCAATTCCTTGTGTGTCCAATCAGACTTGGCCAATAAAGAATTCTATTCTATTCTATTCTGTTCTGTTCTGTTCTGTTCTATTCTATTCTATTTTATGCTGCACTTCCGTTTGCTGCTCCTGTTCACTTACCCAGGTAATATTGGCCTCTGAAGCTGCCTCAGCTAGGATAGCAAGCAGAATAACAGAATAATAGAGTTGGAAGGGACCTTGGAGGTCTTCTAATCTAACTCCTTGCTCAGATAGGAAATACATGTCATGTCAGACAAATGGTTGTCCAATTTCTTCTTAAAAACTTCACAATATTGGAGCATTCACTTCTGGAGGCAAGTCGTTCCACATATAAATTATTCTCACTGTTAGGAAATTCCTCCTTAGTTCTAGGTTGTTTCTCTCCTTGATTTAGTTTTCATCCATTGTTTCTTGTCCTGTCTTCAGGTGCTTTGAAAAATAAGATGACCTCCCTCTTCTTTGTGGCAGCCCTTCAAATGCTGGAACACTGCTATCATGTCACCCCTAATCCTTCTTTTCATTAAACTAGGCATAGCCAATTCCAGAAGCAACCGATCAGAAACAACCCGAGTTTGCAGTTCCTTCTCCTCTCCCTCTTCCTTCTTAGTGAAACTCCCCTGCCAACAGCACCCATCTTAGCGTCCTTGTCAAGGTGCCAAATGCAGGTTGAGCAAAATGGCTACTGCCTCGTTTCCTAGCGCTCAAAACCTCACAAGGAGCAACTGTCTGGAGCACTTGTGGGCAATTCCCATCCTCTTTTTTGTTCAGAGAGGTTGAAAGAGCCGATCTGTTCATCTGTTGCCTTCAGTTTTTGTGGAACTATCTTCAGTCCATCATTTTTCTGTGTAACCCAACTTTGAATGAATCAGATCTTAGCCAATCTCAGTCAAGGCATTATGGATCTTCCATAGCCAAAATGCTAGTGAGCTGTGTGACCCTTTCATACCATACGCAATTTACATTTGGGGAGGAAAGAGGAGCCACTGCACTGATTCTAAAGGGTCTCTTCGTAAATTTTGGGGGTAGATGAGCAAGAGGTGATTCCCTGAGGACTTTTGCAAGTCACAGGATTTTGGGCAGCAAAGGTGCACAACGCATAGCCCAGGGCCATGTGAAACTCTGCAGAATCAGGCTGTTTGGATTCCACTCCCTAGATTCTATCATCCACCAGTAACAAAGCCTCAAGGTGCAGTCTTGGTCATCTCCTGTTCCTTCATTTATAAAGGAAACCTCTCTCTTTCTATCTGTGCATGGAAAGATGGGTTGGTTTGGCAGGTAGTAAGAAGACTTCAGGTAACCACAAATGTGGCCAGAGGTCCATTAACACACAGTTCTGCTTCCGGATGTCAACCAGGATTATTCCTGGTTAAATCTGTGGTTCTTTGAGGCATTACACCAACTAAACCAGGGATCGCCAACCTTTTGGACTTCAGGGACCACCAAACTCATAATTTTAAATCCCATGGACCACTAATGTGAATTTTGACTGACAATGGCTTGCTGACGTTGGTGGGAAAGTCGGTCCCCTATTCCAGAGCTGCAGTAGTCACAAGACTGGCCCTTTGGTCTTCCCGGAGCAGCTGCTCCTCCTCCCAAGTGCACCGGCCTGCCATGGACTGGAGGAGCTGCTCTGGGATGACCAAAGGGCCAGTCTTGTGATTACTGCAGCTCTGGAATATGGGACCGACTTTCTGGAATATGAGACCGACTTTCGATATGCGACCAATTACTGCAGCTCTGGAATATGGGACCGACTTTCTGGAATATGGGACCGACTTTCCCAATGTCAGCAAGCCACCCCAGGGCGGATTTCCCTCCCCTGTCTTATCTTCCAGTTCCAGCTCACATGGCTGTACTCCAGGTAAGGTTTGCGCTCGCCCGAAGGGTGGGCCATGTGGGTGGCGCAGCCTTGTGTTCCCGTGCAGCCTGGATTAATTGCTTTGAGGGGGATATTTCTCTGTGGATCACCAAAATTTTCTCACAGCCCACCAGTGGTCCCTGGTCACCAGTTGATGACCACTGGACTAAACCATGTTTAAAAGGGAATTACTCAAGAATATTTGAAGCTAGTGGTCCCCAACCTTTACGGCTTGGTGGCCCGACAAGGGTAGGAGGAGAGGAACTGGCTCACTTCTTGTGTAAGTCGAGCTGAGCGTGTGCACACCCAAGCCCTCCACTCGCACAAGTCGAGATGCACACGCGTGCACAGGCCAGCCACTCCTACGGCCCGGTTCCAAATGGGCCATAGCCCCATAGTGGGCCATTTCCTGTGGGATTGGGGACTCCCGTTATAAGCCTCGAGAGATCCTACTTCACATCAAAGCCGCACCCGAGGTATAGATCCCTTTGTACCCCCAAGCAAGAGAAACGATAAACCAGGCTATAAAAAGGAAGTTAAAAGCGAAATAGCATTGAGAGTGGAAAGGACAGAGTGGTCAGTACCTTTCTAACAGAGACAGATTTAGCTGGACTAAAGGCCTGCTCTGTGGGGTCGAGCCCTTCAATTGTTTCCGTACAGTCTGAGAGGGGAGCATCCTGAAACAGGAAATTGAGTAGACAGAGCAAACCAAAACCCGGGCTTAGATTATCGGCTCAAAGCATTACGACATGGCCTTAAAAAAAAAAAGAAACCAACAGCATGCAGAAACACATTCAGAATGTCGACGAATACACAAGCAGCGGCCAAGGAAGCGCATGCTGAGCAACCCTGAATTCTGCCTTAGCAATAGCCTGGCACTCTCGATATTTAAGCCACTAAGAAAGTTCACCTGGACATAACCTGCATCTCTTTAGTGTGGGTTTATTGGAGGTTATGTGACGGATTTTCTTTTTGTTTTGGAGGAGGTTAACAGGTGGCTGTTGTTGAACAACCTCACCAAACTTAACAAATACACCTGTTTTGGTGAAGGTGTACCTCCCTGCAGGGCAATGAGAATGCAGGAAGACCACACAGCCTACCTGGTGCCCTGTGACCAGCACACCGCTAAGAGACCAGCCTCCCACTGTGTGGCTGAACCTTCCGTGGAGTGGTTCAATCCCTCGCACTTACCTGACCAAGAGTTGCTCTCTGTGTCAACTCGTAAAACATTCCTATGCTTGTTTCCGAGTTGCCATAAGCAGGAGGGGGGGGGGGGGAAGCCTGAAGATCGGCAATGAAAACCAGACGTGCATTCCATGCTTATCTTAAAAAGATTGTAGCCTAGGCACCGGACCTTCTGCCCGGGAAAATCCTTCTTTGGAGAATTTGATTGTTGACACCCAGCCCAGGGATATGCTTCAGCTGGAGAATCTGATTTATGATACACCCAGGGGGCGAGGGGGGAAACAGGATCACAGGTGACTGTAAGTTACGCGTCTCAGAGTTGGCTTCATACAGGTTAATGCTGGACATGTTGCTCCTAATAAATCTTTTGGATTCTTTGAAGCTTGGCCCGAGGCTCATGATATAATTAGGGACAATTGCTGGAATCCTGACACTCTGTCAATTAAAGTTAAGGGGGAGACAGCAGAAAGAGGCTATGCGTTCATGCAGGGTGCCACCGGAAGCAGCGTTGTTACGTTCTCACCTGTACAAGGCTCCTGTCCATTACAACCCCTGAAAGGACTTGAGATTGAGGGCCGGCTGTTTTAATGTCTTGCAAGTTCTGCTCCCTGATCTGTCAAAGGAAAGAAAGGGGGGAAAAACCAAACCTAAGTGTAAAATACAGGTAGTCTTCGACTTACATCATGTTCTGACCCAAACCCTTTTCCAATAAAACAAACACGAACCAAAGGGAACAGAAACTTTTTAATAATTCTTACGAATCCCCGGTTAAAAGGCTGCTGCAAACTAATTAACTTTGATAAGCACGAGCCTGGCCAAAACTGTGCGAGGCTGCCAAGAATAATAAAGTTACCTAGAAATATTTTACAACATAAGAGTTTTCAAATACCAACTCAGATACAGCAATGTCCAAGAGGCTCGAGTTTCAAAACGTCTTTGCTTCCTGCAAAGAACATCCGATTCACAGCTGGCTTTTATCTTCTTGAAGGAGGGGCTATTATCTTGCAGGCTTACTTCTGAGTCACATGTGCTGCTGCAGCTGCTCTCTCCTGTGAGCAGTTCTGCACACACGCGCACTTGGCACAGGCTCCTTGAGAACCTCCTGATTGCTGCTGCCAGCCCCCACAATCTTTGAAGGCAGCAGTCCACTCCCTAATGGTCCTGGACCCTCATCCGAGTCCTCACTCTCCTCAGCCACCCACACCTGCTGCCAGTTAACCACAACACATCAGTTCATTTAGTGACCATTTGAAGTTACGCCACTGGGGGGAGAAGGGGACTTATGACCGTTTTTCCACACTTTTAGGGCCACTGCAGCATCCCTGTGGTCAGGTGATCAAAATTCAAATGTTTTCGCAACTGCTTCGTATTTATGATGGTTGCAATGTCGCAGGATTGGTTGTGATCCCCTTTTGTGACCTCCTGACAAAAGCAAAGTCCACGGGGAAGCCAGATTCACTCAACCACCGTGTTACTAATTTAGTAAGGGCAGTGATTCACTTAACAACTGGGGCGAGCAAAGTCGTAAAACGGGGCAACCCCCCCTTAACCAATGTTTCACTTAGCCACAGAAATGTTGGGCTCCATTGTGGTCGTTAGCTCAGGGACTACCTTGTAAGCCACAGGGCAGGTCCAGCCAATGAGCCGAGCTCAACCCATGGTAGTTCCAGGTCCGGTTTGTTCCAACCTGGTGAATCTACAGATTCATTTTACTTGGTTAATGCTTTTAAAAAGCACGTGAAAGATCTTGGATCCTTTGCTAAGCCCTGGTTTGTTTCATTCCAAATGGGCAAATGAAGTTCAGACCTGGATCCCACCTCTGATGTTGCCAGAATCTAACACTCCCCTCTCTGACACAGATGGTCCTCAACTTACAACCACAATGGAGCCCAGAATGTATGCTGCTGAGTGAGACATTTGTTCAAGGAACTTCGTCTCATTTGATGTCTTTCCTTGCCACCGTTGTTATGTTAATCACTGCAGTTGGTTAAGTGGATCTGGCTTTTCCCCTGTTGAGTTGGCTGGTCGGACGTTTCGCCAAAGGGGACTATGAGGTTGTAAATGTGAGTCAGGTGCCAAGCATCTGAATTCCAGCCACCTGATCGTGGGGTTGGTACGATGGTCCATTAAGTGTGAATAACACTCATCACAAATCACTTTTTTCAGTGCTGTCGTAACGTCGGTCATTAGATGAACTGTTGTAAGTCTGAGGACTGCCTGTACTGATCCCAAACCATAATCGCCAATGGCCCGAGACTTTCCTGGGCACCCACGCCCAGCGCCAGTCATGCAGCCCAAGGTCCACCCTGACCTCTCTGTCCCCCTTGTCCAGAGGGGTTCCCGATGGGCCACGAGCCGGACGGCTCCCCACACCTCCGGATGCAGAAGCAGACCAAAGCTATAGCACCCCTTTGCTGGCCAGTACAAACCTTGTTCCGCATTTCCTGGACCTCCTTTGGGTTCGTGTTCAAGGGAACAAAGAGGTTTGGGGGAGCCGATGAGGCAGTCCTGTGAACCTCCTCTTTAGTCCACTGTAAACAACAGCATGGAAAAAAAGGTGCGTTAAGAAAAGAGAGGAGGATTCGAAACGCTCGGCCTCTTCAAAACAGCAACGTTATCACACAGGAGATCATGCAAGATTTGACAAAGGAGAATTGAAGCAATGATTGGGGGTTTTATTTTTTGGGGGTGGGGGGACAAAAGAAGAGCTGTCCTTTGGTTTGGAAAGGCTGCTTAGCTGCATTAGGAAGGGGGTAGGGGGATGTCCCATGACCAAACTGCCAAACCCAGGAAAAATGGAGCATCTGGAAGGGGGTGTTGAGATTCCCCAGGAGGTCTTCTTCAGCCATAGAGACCACTAAAGCAATTTAAGGCTGTAAATCAGAAGACCAACTCCTCCCAAAAGAGGTGACTCTGTGGTGCCCATTACAAAGTAATGCAAGGGCATCCAACCTTGGCCACTTTTAAGACCTGTGGACTTCAGCTCCCAGAATTCCCTAGCCAGCCAAGGTTGGTCATCCCTGATGTATAGCTTTGAGACCTGGTCACTTTTAAGACCTGTGGACTTCCCCGGAAGGATAGGGAATTCTGGGAGCTGAAGTCCACCACTCTTACACCTCTGATGCAAAGGTGTTTGTTTGTTGGAATAAATCCCACTTAACCCTTGCAGGGCACGATAAGCCCACTTGGTGCCAGGCTATTCATCCAGATGGGCCCAGTTATGGAAAGATAAAACGGAAAATGGGAGATTTTGCGCTCAACAATTTTTTTTTAACTGTCCACATCATTGATTCACTTCCCGGGTATCTTAATACATCAAAGCGAACAGAAAACCACGAGATGACAGGAATATGAAAAGCAGCATGATAATAACCAGGCTAGGTGGATTAATTTTGTCCCATGAAGAAAGAGTGGGCATCACCAAAGTTCAAATTCAAAACGAAACTCAAAAAAAGAGTAGAAAGTTTCAAAACCGTTTTTTACACAGACAGATAGATGGAGCAGCCTAACACAAGAGTTTGGTGATGTCATTGTTTTATATAAAGCTTATGGCTTCATATATTAAACAAAAAACAAAAAAACCAATCTCCGAAGCTGGAAAAAAAAAGCATTTACAAAAGGGATTTGTTTTTTTGCAGGAGGTTGCTTAATTTAACCATAAAGTTAGCAGCTTAGAAGTAAGTTTGTCCTACCAATATGAATATGAGATTTATTCTTTCAAAAGGACATATTTGGCCCCGTTAATAAACAACTTATTGCATAGGTAAGCTCTCAATTCTGAATCAAATCCGTTTTTGCATAAATACTACTCCTCCCAAAAATAATTCTGTGACGGAAAGCCAGAAATAGTACTCCTTAAAAAGCAACATAATTTAAAAAATGTTTTGCAAATATAAAGTAAAAAAAATGGAATGAACATGGAGCTATGGATACTCACTGGTTCTTATCTTTTCACATAAAAATTACTCCAGCTTTTTATTAAAAGATATTTAGCAACAATGTTAAGAACCTTAGCATATTGGATTTAAAAAAAATAAAAACAATTTTTAAAAATCAAATATACACACCAGAAGTTACTGGATAGGGATTGAAAGCTGTTCTACTATAATATGTCAAAATCAGAGCGTATTCCCATAATTTCAGTTTTCATTGGTTTTAGTTCTTCAGCTCGATTTGGGTGCTAAGAAAATACAAAACTCTTACGCACGTTTGATTTTCTATTTCCCGAAGAAGTGGTATTTCAACGTCTGACAGTAGTAGCATTTTTTTTTTTAAAGGGAAGAAAAAAAAACACTCCATAATCAAAGAATCTCCCCTCGGCTCTCTCATTAAGCGTGTATAAGAACAACTGCATTCCCCAGTAACTATCCTGAAAGGCACAGACCCAAATTTGGGCTTTGCGTCGAGAGATGCAAAGGAAAATCAGGAACTAAAGGTAACTAAATTCTCAACATGAATCCTAAACTGTGCTGCCCTTTGAGTAGCTCGAAAGGACGGCAGGTTTTTCTTCTCAGCCCTAGAGTCATCCAGCGTCACCCGCCAGCCACATGCACACCTGGATTTGACATCCCTATCTCCAAGCAGCTGTTAGCTATGATGGCCCTGGAGTCTTTGGGAGGCAGCGCCCGCCAAGCCCCTTCTGGACCACACCTCAGCCAAACTTTATCATGCCGCCTCCACCCGCCCATCCCCAACCCCCAGCTAACTCCCCGCAGGAAAGACTCTTCAATTACGGCCATCTACTCACATGCAACATTTCATGCAGAAGGGGAAGGGCGGTCAGCCCTGGGAGGCTTCGGGGGAGGGGTCAGTGTGAAAAGATAAAAGAGGGGCACACGGCTTGGAGGCCAAATCTCAACTGGGACAGAGGTGGATGGACTGCTCAAAAGCAGACCCGTCAATCTGGCTTTCGTGTAGGAAACCTGCCTAAAGGAGTCTAAAGCCAAGGCAATTGTTGAGGAGATGGCCAAGATGGTCCCCGTTGTAAGGCCGAAGTAGCCCCAATCGTGTGCTTATAAAAGTAAATAGGGGGTTGAGCCCAGAAAGAGAATACGGCACAGTATCCGTTCTGCCTTACAGCGATTTAAATGGTGGGCATCACACCCATGGAATGACTGTTTGCCGGAGAGGCAGGGGACGTTATTTCCTGCTTGGGGTGGGAATCAGAAAGTTTTTTTGGGGGGTTTGGGGCTCCTTAGCATCCAAAGCCTCCCAGCAGCTGGCACCGACGGTCGCTCTACATCATCTAACTATGAACAGTAAGGTAGGCACAGACCAAGCAGTTGGTAATACAGCTTGGCACGCAGACACCGGACGAGAGAGACTGCAGCAAGGGTTTCACGTGATCGTGTGTAATGTTCGTCCACACCTTAGCCTTCGACTTGGGGCTGCCGCCGCCACCACCGCCGCCATCCTGCCCTTCTTCAGCTGGGTCATCCCCTCGGCTGGCATTTAGCCACCTTGCCTTCTCCCGCTGCTGCCTCTGAAAGCTATGCCTCAGAGGAGAGCAAGTGCCCGAGTCCCCATCACTAGCAAAAGAGTAGCCGGTGACGGCAGCGGGAATCTCCACCTCACTGAACTTTTTAGTCTTCTCCCTCAGAGCAGGGCATCGATACGGGTAGCCAGTCCGGTAACCCTGAGGAAAGACCACAGGAAAAAAGTCAGTCCAGGACAATTCATCAGGAACAGCAATAGCACTTAAGACTTATATAGCGCTTCACAGTGCTTTACAGCCCTCTCCAAGTTGTTTACAGTGTTGCCCCTGAGATGTGGGTAATTGGGCTCTCATTTTACCCACCTCGGAAGGATAGATGTCTCCGGTCAGGATCGAACTCCTAGTTGTGGGCAGAGTTATCCTGAAATACTGCATCTAACCACTGTGCCACCATAGAAAGGAGGGAGGGAGGGAAGGAAGGAAGGAAGGGAAGGGAAGGAAGGACTAGCAATAGCACTTATTTATTTATTTATTATTCAAATTTGTATACCGCCCCCTCTCCCTAAAGACTTGAGGCGGTGCACAGCCAACTAAAAACATATAAATACAAATACAATAATTTAAAATACATTAAAAGGATTAAATAAATTGGCCATTAAAAATTAAGAGTAGGGAATTAAGAAAGTTACAACCATTTAAAAACCAAATTTAAAACCATTACACATAACTTTAAGCCAGACCAGCTAGATGGAATAGGTGGGTTTTTAGTGCGCGCTGGAAGGTCAATAGGTCGGGGACGGTCCTCATCTCCGGGGGCAATTCGTTCCAGAGGGAGGGTGCTCCCAAAGAGAAGGTCCGAATCCTCGGGGTCGCCAACCGTCCAGCCAGTGGCACCCCGAGGAGGCCCGCCCTATGAGAGCGCACTGGTCAGCGAGAGACCGACAGTGGCAGCAGGCGGTCCCGTAAATACCCAGGTCCCAAGCCATGGAGTGCTTTAAAGGTGGTCACCAACACCTTTAATCGTACCTGGAAGGCCACCGGGAGCCAATGCAGCTCGCGCAAAAGTGGTGTAACATGGGAGCTCCGAGAAGCCCCCAAGACCACCCGCACGGCCGCATTTTGCACCAGTTGAAGCCTCTGGGTGCTCTTCAAGGGGAGCCCCATGTAGAGAGCATTGGCATAATCCAGACAGGAGATGACGAGGGCGGATGTGACCGTGTGAAGTGCGTCCCGATCCAGAAAGGACCGCAACTGGTAGATTCTGCGGACCTGACAAAAAGCCCCCCTGGCAACGGCTGCTATATGATCTTCCAATGACAGCTGTACATCCAGGAGGACACCCAAATTGCGTGCCCTCTCCGTGGAGGTCAGAATTCCCCCCCCCCCCCCCCATGGCCAGCGAAGGAGTAAGCTGGCTGTATCGGGGTGCTGGAAAGCACAGCCACTTAAAGTTATATACCACTTTACAGTGCTTTCCAGCTCTCTCTAAGCAGTTTACAGCCTCTTGCCCCCCAACCATCTGGCTCCTCATTTTATGAACCTTGGAAGGACAGAAGGCTGAGTCAATCTTAAGCAGGTTAGGATCAAACTGCTGACAATGGGTAGAGTTAGCCTGAAATATTGCCTTCTAACCACTGTACCACCACAGAAGGAAAGGGGGGGAGGGAAGGAGGAAAGGAAGGAAGGAAAGGAAGGAAAGAAGGAAGGACGGACTAGCAGTAGCACTTAGACTTATATACTGCTTCACAGTGCTTTACAGCCTTCTCTAAATGGTTTACAGAGTGTTGCCCCAGAGATGTGGGCAATCTGGGTCATCATTTTACCCACCTCAGAAGGATAGACGACTCCGGTCAGGATCAAACTCCTGGCTGTGGACAGAGTTAGCCTGAAATACTGCATTCTAACCACAGTGGGTGGGTGGAAGGAAGGAAAACACTAACAATAGCACTTAGATGTATTCTCAGTGGTTTTACAGCCCTCTCTAAGCGGTTTTACAGAGTCAGCCTCTTGCCCTCAACTATCATTTGACCCACCTTGGAAGGATGGAAAGCTGAATCAACTATGAGCCAATCAGGACTGAACTGCCGGCAGCCAGCAGAGTAAGCCTGCCATACCGCATTCTAACCACTGCGCTCATAAATGCAGCCATTTTGCCCATCTGCATACTTATCTCATCCTAATAAGGGTTAAGTTTGGAATTGGTCATTTCAACAAGTGGCAGCCAAGGCCATCACAGATAGCTATCCGAGCCTTCCCTTATGGTCCTACTTTCTCGTGAACAAACTGCATAAACCGGGAGTGAAGGACGCTGCCCTGAAGGTGGAAGTAAACGCTGCGGATATTATTATCAAGAAAATGAACTGTGAGTTCTTGGGCGCTCTCTAGGCTTGGCTGTTTGCTTGCAGCCCTTTCATTACCCAACTCGCTGGATAATGAAACGTTCAACCCCGAGGCTACAGATAACTATCTTCTGTTGTGAGAAAATGAACATTAAGTGTTGCTGAAAGATTCCTCTGGCGCTGCGATGATTGATCAAGCGTTGAATGCTGTGTTTCACTCTCCACTGCATTCTCCTTTAAGGACAACGCAGCGGCTCAGGGGTTAAGATGCTGGGTTTGTCCGCTGGAAAGTCGGC
Organism: Bungarus multicinctus; assembly: GCA_023653725.1. Taxonomy (NCBI): domain Eukaryota; kingdom Metazoa; phylum Chordata; class Lepidosauria; order Squamata; family Elapidae; genus Bungarus; species Bungarus multicinctus. The sequence goes on from CM042849.1 coordinate 56,316,876, forward strand.
AGCCCAAGCTCAAGACCCGAGTGCCGCATAACTGGAGTGAGCTTTCCACTACTTGCTCCAGCTCCTGCCAATGTAGCAGTCAGAAAGGATGCAAATGTGAGGAGATAAATAGGTACCACTTTAGTGGGAAGGTAACCTCATGCTGGTCATATGATCTCAGATATCTCTTCGGACAGTGCTGGCTCAATGGTCTTGAAACGGAAATGAGCAGCGCCCCCTGCAGTTGGCAATGACTAGCAGAGTCAAATCCACAGGGGGGAATGGGGAGGACAGACTCCTCCTTAAGGAGGAACAAAAGCTTGAGGGTGTCAGCCACAAAAGCTTCGTGATATTAAGAGACGTCTGTCCATCCATCCGTCCATCCATCCATCCTCTATCGTATTTGTACAGCTACCCATCTCACCTGGGACAGATCTATAGATAGCAGCAGGACTTTTGGCTTACCAAATTGTCAAGCATTCGCATGAGGGCTTCAAATTCTTGTTCTCCAGTCTGCCATTTGGGGTGAGGCACTGTCCCTTCCCCCACGGCAGACTCGTGGCAGTGAGGCCTGGATTTGTATTTGCTGGGATCCAGCAGGACCAAATTGTCTGCCCCCCCTGCGCTGGCCAGGGTTCGTACCTGCAAAAAGTGAACAATAAATAATAATGAGGAGACATAAATCAAAGCGCCAGCCGTAAGATCTAATCTTGGGTTACATGCCACGTTACAACTCAACTCTGGTAGGATTTATCTCTTTAATTAAACCGACGTTCCCCCCAAAATATGGAAGTCTTTCTGCCAAGCTTTAAAAGCTGCTTTTGGCTGTTGCAACTATTACCGCTTCTCAAATTGCCAGCAAACTATTGGGGGGGAGGGAAGGGGGAGAAAGAACGTAGGTTGCAGACTTTGAGATGCCAGCCATGAGAACCAAGGACGTTTGGGCAGGTGGTTATCAAGAGCCAACAGACTTTCTCACAACAACGCCAGGAGGCTCCATTGGACAACAGGACCTGATCAAATTGGAGGGAGGGAGGGAGAATCTGAATTTTGTCTATGTGGGTTTGTGCGGGAAACAGTCAGATCCGGTTTTGCCCTCATCGATGCCCAAATGATGTACTCAATAAAGTTCTGCATTCAGAGATCAGATCATCTCGGCTGTGCTTACTCTGGTTGGGCTCATCGGTCGGGATTTGGATGCTTTCGATATTAATGTCCCACTATGCCTTTTCCATAGGCGTGCTTTTAATGCAGCTGCTTTGGGTTATGCAGTTTCCTCAAGACCAACTTGAAGTAGATAAATCAAGAAAAGAACATTGCTTACTTGGATCTCGCACGCAACAACCAAATTGTGAATATAATAGAAAGCCTCCTCCACGCTTTCGCCAACGGATACCAAGCCGTGATTTCGGAGGATGAGGACCTGGAGGACCCAAGGAGAGAAACAAAGATGCTCCGGGTCAGACAAAGTCCATCTTTTCTGCCAGCTCTTTGTAAATGGGATGGTCTAGATACTCACTTTACTTTTGGGGCCCAGATTCTTTTGAATCAGGGCCTTCTCCTCCTCATTCACGAGAATGCCGTGGTAATCGTGGTAGGCCACTTCCCCGAGAGACAGGGCCTCTGGTGAGATGGGCAAGAGGCCGCGTTTCATCGCGGATACCTGAGAATGTTATTGTGGTTTTTACTGACAGCAGTAAATGAATTGGTTGTCCTCTTACCTATAAATGCCTGTTCTCAAAGGAAAGACAACTTTGGATGGTGTGGGGGACACACACAATTTCCTCATCTGGAAAAGGCATCTCTAAAACTCATTTCTGAGAACAAAGCAAGTCCTCAAAAACCAATGGGAAAGTAAAACCAGGGCACGCAACTGAGAGCAGCCATTCTGAAAAATACTGATAGACAAGATAGGGATAAAGATGGAATAGAGTGGAACAGAACAGAATGAAGAATTAGGTTAGAATATAGAGGAGAGGAATGAAGGAGGGGAGGGGAGAATGAAGAAGGGAAGGGAAGGGAAAGGGAGGGGAGAGAAGAATGAAGAAGGAAAGTGAAGGGGAGAGGAAAGGAGAGGAAAATAATAGAATGAAGGATTAGAATAGAATAATGAAGAATGGAATAGAGAATAGAGTAGAGTAAAATCAAGTACAATAGAATTCTTTATTGGCCAAGTGTGATTGGACACACAAGGAATTTAGAATTTGTCTCTGCTGTGTAAGCTCTCAGTGTACACGCAACAAGTGATAATTCACAATCATAATCATAAAATACAATCATAAATCATAAGATACATTAAATAATAGTTATAAGATATTAAATAAAGCAATCAACATAAAACATAAGATACAAGCAACAAAGTGATAGTCATAACATGCTATAGAAAATAGGAAAAGAATAATACTAATACAGCCCTACTTATTATTCCATGATTTCAAGAAAGCATTAATTCAACAAGTGACTGTTTTACTGGACACGCCAGACGCTGTGTAGCAAAAAAAAACCCTTTCAACCTGTCTATATTGGAAATGTTTATTTCAGAGGAACAAGCTTATATGTTTTTAGCTTCCTTAATATTGGACCCCTTTAATATTTTCCAAAGCATTAAAAAGATGATTGGAAAAAAGAGTAAAGTCGGGAGGGTGGTATTGAAATATATTATGGAAATCTGTAATCTACTGAAGTATGGAAAACTTGTGGCTTGTGGGCTCAGCCCAGAAAATTTCTTCACTCTGCTGGGAGCATCCAGCTTCAAACCGTAGATGAATGGAAGACATGGCTCTTTTTCGTGCAGCAGGTCAGGACTGTTAGCAACTCCTAAACCGGGGTGGAGAACTACGACAACCTGTGGATGTCAATTCCCAGAATCCCCGAGGCATTCTGGGAGTTAAAGTCCACAGGTCATAGAATTGTCATAGCTGCCCACCCCTGTCCTATGAAGGCAGCCTGTCTCCTTCGTTACTACTGGTAGTCCTCAGCTTACGAACACAACTGAGCCCAAAAAGGAGACATTTGTTAAGTGAGTTTTGCCCCTTCTTACGAGTTTTGCTGCACCTGTTAAATGAATCGGCGCACTTGTTAAATTAACAACAGGGTTGTTGAGTGAAACTGGTTTCCCCATTGCCTTTGCTTGTCAGGAGGTCGCAAAAAAGGGGAATTGGCACACTGCAACGGACACAAATGTGAGTCAGCTGTCAAGTACCCGAATGCAAACCAGGTGAGCTTGGGGGTGTCGCCATGGTCATAAAAGTATGAAAAATGGTCATCCTTTTTTTTTTTTTCAAACGGCCACTAAATGAACGGCCGTTCAGATGAGGAAGACCTGCACTACGTGGCTTGTCATGAAGGCGTTTTGCTATTTCCGAGCTGGGAGGCCGAGAACTCTCTTACCGCTGCTCCGGCAGGAGTGTGGATGTGAACGATGCACTTGATGTCCGGGCGGGCGGCGTAGATGGCCGAGTGCAAGGTGAAGCCAGCTGGGTTGATCCCCAAGTTAGTGCTCCCGCGATCAATGACGTCCCCTTGGAAGTTCACTTTCACCTGGTAACAGAAGATGGGGGTTATTGGCCGAATAATTATTCTAACTCTCTTCCTGCAGGAGGCAAAGAAGACAATAGGGATGGGAGTGGAATGGAATAACAAATAGAACGGTGAATAGAGCAGAAGTAGAGCAGAGCGGAATGGAATAATATCGGAAGAGGAGAGAGGAGGAGAGGAGAGGAGAGAAGAAGGAATGGAACGGAACAGAACGGAACAGAGAATGGAATGGAATGGAATAGAAAAGAACAGTAGAGGAGAAGAGAAGATAGAAAATAAGAATAGAATAATAAAAATAGGATAGAGAATAAGAATAGACTAGACTAGACTAAACTAGAACAGACCTTGGAGGTATTCTAGGCCAACACCCTGCTCCAGCAGGAGATCCTATACCATTTTAGAAAATGTCTCCTCTTAAAATCCTCCAGTGATGGAGCAGCCACAACGTCTGGAGGCAAGCTGTTCCACTGGTTAACTATCCTCACTGTCAGGAAGTTTCTTCTTAATTCCAGGTTGCTTTTCTCTTTGATGAATTTCCATCCATTGTTTCTTTTCTTTGCCTTCTGGGGCTTTGGAAAATAAATCAACCTCCTCCTCTTTGCAGCAGTATTGGAAGACTGCCATCATGTCACCCCTAGTCCTTCTTTTCTCTAGACTAGCCAAACCCAATTCCTGCAACTGTTCATTTGTTTTCACCTCCAGGCCTTTAATCATCTCAGTTGCTCTTCTCTGCACTTTTTCTAAAGTCTTAACATCTTTTTTGTAATGCGGCGACCAAAACTGAATGCAGTATTCCAGATGTGGCCTTACTAAGGCTTTATAAAACGGTATTAATACTTCACCTGATTTTGATTCTATGCGTCTGTTTATACAACTAAGGATTGTGTTAGCTTTTTTGGCACTTCAGCAGTCATGAGTAGCATGCATGGGAGGGAAAGAGAGAGAGACAGACAATGGAAGTTGGGTATTTATGATGCTGAAAAGCTTGTACAGTTAGGGATATTTTGTTTTTGTTTAGATGAAACACCATAGAGTATCCAAGGACATTTGGATAATTTATTTTCTTGGCTTTCTTGGCTCTAGGGCGAGGCATCTTGGAAACAGGAATCCGGTGATGACATAATTCAAATCACTTTTACGCAACTTGTGCAATTTGACTTAGGAAGATAAGAAATGAAGGCTTAAATAAGAAGGCCCCAATCCAAGATTTAAATGTGGCACTCACTTGTTCTAATTAGCAATGAGTTAAGACATTCAAGATTATTTTTTTTACAATTTTTCACTTACCAAGCTGGATGCAGTAACTTCACTATAGAGAAGTCCAAAAGGCACAATCAGAAAATGTTCTTGCTCCAAATTTACTCTGACCTGCAAATATGAAGAAGAAAGCTCTGAGAGCCACAATCTGAAATGCAGAAAATTCAGATGGATCGAAAAATCAATCAATCAATCAATAAAAAAAATTCTGCTGATTTGCCAAGGCAGTCCTGGGTCCTTCCCTCTTTCGTTTCTCAGCAGAAACGATTCTGGATTCCTGCTAACCACATCAGCAATTCCATGGTTGAAAATAGGCTTTAGCAGAGAGAATCCGTTTTGGATCTCAGCAAAAACAGCAAACCTAATACCTACCCTTTAAAAGCCAGGGGTCTCCAAACTTGACAGCTTTAAGACTTGTGGACTTCAACTCCCAGAATTCCTCCTCCAGGCATGTTAGCTCAGGAATTATGGGAGTTGAAGTCCACAAGTCTTAAACTTGCCAAGTTTGAAGATCTTGCCTTAAGCACAAAGGGAGGGAGGGAGGGAGGGGGAAGAAAATGAAAAGAAAAGGGATGGAAGAAGGTAGGAAAGAAGGGAGGGAGGAAGGAAATGAAAAGGAAGGAAAGAAACAGAAAGGGAGGAATGATGAGTGCTATTCTGCTATGCTCACAAGACTCCTTACCCTGGCAGGCACCTGAAGACTGGACCTGCCAATTTACACCCAGGAGGAGGCAAATTCCAAGGAAAGAAAATGCCCACCCACCCCTGAAACAGCAGGGCGGGTTCTCCCAGTTCATGTTGCCAGCATGAAAAACACAGAAAACAAACTTGTCTTTTGCCCTTAAAAGAAAAAAGACAGAAGCAGAAGTCACCTATTTCAGGGCAGACATTCTATGTGAGAATCTGTCCCACTGGGGGTTGACGGTGCGTGGGCATTCTCACGTAGAATAACTGCCCAGAGATAGGTGGCTTCTACTTCTAGTTTTGTCTTTCTTCTTCTCCCAAACAGGCTAACAGACTTTGTGCAATTTAATTTATGCGGATTATAACTTTATTGCTTTGGGGCTTGGCTTGGCTTGAACGTGACTGGAATTTCCCCATTTTATTTCTCCTAGGGAATTGTGTACTCACAGTGATGTGATTGTAAATTAGCTGCGACCAGCCAAAGAGATCCGCCAGCCTGTAGAAAGCAGCCAATTTGCACCGTAGTAGTTTCTCTCCTTTCTCGTAAGCGATGGAATCCGATCCCCGCAGATCATTCACGGGCGTCACCATCCCGAGGCCTGAAAAGAAAAGGTACATGGGAAAAAAAAATGCAATTTTAATTTGAGCATTGAATTAAAATGGTTGCCAATTACTAAAACACAGAGCTACAGGTAGCTCTTTACAACAGGGACCGCTCAAAGTTACAATGGCACCGCAAAAATAAGTGACTTAAGGACCGTTTTTCAGAATTACAAATTTTGCAGCATCGCCACGATCAGGGATCAAAATTCAGAGGCTTGGCGACCAGTTCATATTTACGACTGTCGCTGCATCCCAAGGTCATGTTGATTCCCTTTTGAGACCTTCTGACCAGGAAAGTCAATGGGGAAGCCAGATTCAGTTAACGACCGGGCTACTAATTTCTATCAATGGCAGTGATTTACGTAAGAACTGCGGCAAGAAAAGCCGTAAAAGGGGGGCAAACTCACTTTAAAAACAACAGAAACTTTGGGCTAAATTGCGGTCGTTAAGTCGAGGACCACCTGTACAGCCAAGGTATCATCAGCCCCGCTCCCCCAGACTCACTCATGTTTAAGGCAGTCATGCCTCCTTGAGGAGCAGGTGGGTAGACGTTGGGAACGTTGGCCGTCATGAAGTCTGCAATCTGTTGTAGAGCCAGCAGGCCTGTAGGATTCTTCCCTTTCTTGAACTGTTCCTGGATCATGGATTCCAACTCTTCACAAAATGCCTAATAAAAGAGCAATGCTGCCCATGAAAAGGCTGCTTGACGGAGCCATGACTTGACTTGGTGCCCAAATCCTTGTGTAAGAACAGGCTCCTTCACTGGAGTGCAGGAACACAGCAGAAATTTTCAGGACCTGGCCTGAAAATTTCATCTCCCCTCAGCAGGCAACTCTGAGGGAAATTTTCTGAGGGAATTTCATCTCCCCTCAGCAGGCAACCCTTTCAGCCAGCCTCCAGAAATAGAGAGGGGGTCTTCTCAGCAAGAATCAGCAGCTTGCAAACCTCCCCCACCGGCTTCCCCAATGATTTTATGGGGAAGCCAGCAGAGAAGACTGCAACTGGGGACCACATAATTACAAAGTACTTGACAACCCGGTGGTAAGTGTGATCAGGTTTGCTGAGCACCCAGATCATGTAATCGCAGGAGTGGTAGGGCAACGTTTTGCCCGATGGCCAGAAGTTGTTTATGACCCATAAAGCATCTTTCCTGAGACTGTTGTAATTCTGTTCCATCATTAAAATGGTCGTAAATCAAGGAGTATCTGTAGGATTTTTCAAGGAGGGAGTGTATCACAGAATATTATGTAGCTTTGATTATATTGGTTTACCAATTTTATGTAGGAAACAATTTGGCCTGCAGCACTCCTTAATTCTCTGAAGTTCATGTACTGCAGTGTTAGAATGCAATATTCCGGTATTTTATCACTACTTTGGTTCAGTAACAACAGCAAGAAGAAAAATACATAATGCTTGCTGAATGGATTCAAGAGCCATTTAAGGCTTTTTCACCCACACAGAACCATTTCCCCAAATAAAACTGCATTAGATATCTGAGCTAAGAGACAAACAGTGCTTTTCGAGGAAACACACACATGTACACTTTAAGAGGCTTTTCTGGCTTCGGTCACACATTAAATCTATCTTGTTTGAAAGTTTCTTTAAAGCACAGAGCATTTTAATTACATTTTCTCATTTTTTTTCTTGCAGCTTGCTATGAGTTCTTAGTATCTATAACTTGCTATATGCTTCTTTTCTATGGTCATGCCTTGGGGAAAATATGTAATTATATATTCTTACTGGACTTTGGAGGATCATGGATACTCTCTTCTTCTGTTCCATCATATTGAAATCCTGGCGAAGGTCGGGGGCCATGTTTCTCTCTCGCAAGTAGTCAGGGTTATTTTCATCAACTCTGTCAAAGTATCTCTCTTTATGTGGAGCTGTTGGAGGTGGTGAAGTTACCACCTCCGCTCTCGTTTCACCATTCATAGTACAGTTTCAATCGTGCTGCAAAAGTGGGAAGAAAACAATTTTTTTAAAAAAGGTATCAAACAGTTTCTGTTAAAGCAACTGGAAACAGAACAACCAGAACTGATCCCAGAAATTATGTTGCTAGGTGAGAAATTTGTTAAGTGAGTTTCGTTCCATTTTACGACCTTTCTTATTCCAGTTGTTAAGTGAATCACTGCAGTTGTTAGTCACATGATTAAGTGAATCTGGCTTTCCCATTTGCTGATCAGCAAGTTGTAAAAGATGATCACATGACCTCGGGGCACAGCAACGGTCATAAATATGAACCAGCTGTCAAGCATCTGAATGTAAATCACATAACCACTGAATCAGAATAGAGCTGGAAAGGACCTTGGAGGTCTTCTAGTCCAGCCCCCTTCTCAAGCAGGAGAACCTAGACAATCTCAGACAAGTGGCTGTCCAGCCTCTTCTTGAAAAATTCTCCAGTGATGAAGCACTCACAACGTCTGAAGCCAACTTCTGTTCATGGGGGTGTTGAAACAAGTCATAAGTGTGAAAAACGGTCGTAAGTCACTTTTTAGTGATAGAACTTCCTTTTTCACATTTACAAACCTAAGTAAGCATTTACAATGCTAGGTCGAGGGCTACTACCCAAAGAGCTGCTGATCCAGTTCTACAGAGGAATCATTGAGTCTATCATCTGCACCTCTGTAACTGTCTGGTTTGGTTCTGCAACCCAACAGGACAGACACAGATTCCAGAGGGTAATCAGGACTGGAGAAAAAACAATTACTACCAACCTGCCTTCCATGGAGGACCTGTATCCTGCACGAGTCAAAAAGAGGGCTGTGAAATTATCTACAGGACCCCTCACATCCCAGACACAAACTACTTCAACTCCTTCCCTAAAAAATGACGCTATAGAGCACTGCACACCAGAACAATTAGACATAAGGGGAGTTTTTTCCTGAATGCCATCACTCTGCTAAACAAATAATTCCCTCAACACTGTCCAATTATTTACAAAGTCTGCACTACTATCATTATTCATTAATAATAATTATTATTTATTAATAATTATTAATAAATATTTATATTAATAATTATTAATATTAATAATATAATTAATCTTCTCATCACTCCTTATTGCCCATCCCCTCCCACTTGTGACTGTATGACTGTAACTTTGTCGCTTGTATCCTTACGATTTATATTGACTATTTCCTAGTATGATTTGATTGCTTATTTGTACCCTATGACTATCATTAAGTGTTGTACCTGATGATTCTTGACTTTTGACTAACGTATCTTTTCTTTTTATGTACACTGAGAGCATTTGCACCAAGACAAATTCCTTGTGTGTCCAATCACACTTGGCCAATAAAAGAATTCTATTCTATTATCTACAGAGCTCTTGTAACTACCAGTTAATTTTCATAAATCAAATTTTATATTTTTTTTATACAGTCCCAAAAACTCAAAAAAGAAAATCCCCAGTTTTAAGGATTCTACCTCGACTTACAGTAGTTTAGTGACCGCTGAAAGTAACAACAGCATTGAAAAAAGGGACTTAGGACCGTTTTTCATATGATTGCAGCTGGTCACAGGTTCAAAAATTCAGTCGCTTGGCAGTTGATTTGTGCTGATAACAGTTGCAGTCTACCGAGGTCACGGATCCCCTTTTTGTGACCTTCTAAGAAGCAAAGTTACCGGGGAAGCGGAATTCGCTTAATAACCGTGTGACTAACTCAGCCACTGCAGTGATTCACTTAACAACTGTGGCAAGAAAGGTCGTAAAACAGGGCAAGATTTGCTGAACAACTGCAATAGAAATTTTGGGCTCCATTTTGGTTGTTCAGTCGAGGACTACCTGATATGGATTTGCTGCACCTCAACTCTCATTGACGTTTATGGATTTCCGGATCACACTGTAGGTTTGCAGGGAACACCATGTTTTTTTGTATCATCTCTGCCAGGAGGCCAACTCCCAGCTTGTTGATGAAAAGGAGGGGGAGAGAGACTGTCTATTTTCCGCAGGAAATCCTGGACCAGATCTGGGGGCTTCCAGCCAACCTTGGGGGCTCTCTGTTTAAAAGCAGAGGGAGGAAAGCTGCACCTGGCTAGGTCCCAGGAAAATGCAGCCAAGACCAGTCAAACCCCCCACCCCCTCTTTTCCCTCTGAATCGCCAACTATGCAGAAAGGACTTTCTGATTCAAGGTCTTTCTTTGAAGACATTTTGCTTCTCATCGAAGAAGCTTCTCCAGCTCTGACTGGATAGTGGGGAATGGAAGGATTTATATTCCTTGCAGACAGCTGGTCATTTGCATCCTTATAGAGGGCCACTGAGGCCACACCGGAGGTTTATCTCTATGTCCTCAGAGTCACCTGAGTATGGACACAGCCATCTGTGTCCAAACTGAACAGCCCTCTCTCCACAGAGGTGAAAGGGATACGACATCATCTATCTCCACTCTACAACTCAGATCCTTTCAGCAGTTCCAAAGAGGCTCCACACCCTTTGCACCATTCAGGTAACCCTGAGGACAGAGAGATAAACCTCCAAGTGGCCTGAAGGACTCTCTAAAAAGAATGCAAATGACCAGCTGCCTGCAAGGAGTATACATCCTTCCATTCCCCACCTTCCAGTCTGAGCTGAAGAAGCTTTTGGAATGAGAAATGAAATGTCTTCAAAGACAAAACAAAAAAAATCCAGTTGCCTCTTGAAAAAAAGCACCATTGGGACAACCATGAATGACCTGGATGACTGAGAAACTCCATAGATAACTATGCAGAAACTTCCTTGGGGTCATCCTCAGCCAGAAGAGGTCTAGAGGAGCGTAAATGAAGATCAACAGGGCTGGAAAAAGCCAGTAAAAATGGCCAAGAAACGGCAGTGGGAGGACAGACAGACTGAGAGCACTTTGCTTCGGGAGTCCAAAGTTAAGAGCAGAGCAGTTTTGACTCCTCTGTCCCTCCGCATCAGGTTTAGATTTTCTTTTGAGACTCTTGTGGGTACAGGCACAGAGAAGTCCAATTTGAAGGAAAAAGCAGGAAAGAACAGCCTGGAACTCTTCTGCAGCACATGGCCGTCGCACCCAAGTGTTATAAAAATAAATAGATAAAATGCTGCCTGGAGCGCATTAGCATTCAGTTTCCGTCTCTGAAACGTTGTCAAAAAAACCCCACCCTGAATGGAGGCCAAGAGAAGTTGTAAATCCAAGCACTTGACAAAGGGAAAGAGTTCAGCCCGAACAAAAGGCAGATATGTTTTACAGGGATCTGTGCAATCTCCTCCATGCAACTCTTTAAAAGTAGGAAAAAAGGAAAGCTTTCATAAAAACAATCATGATAGTTTTTACTCTTGGAGGTCTGAAAGGGAGGGTGGTGCCCTTGTAGCCCCTGAATGGATTTTAAACAGAAAGAAGAATTCCAAGAGAGTGGAGGCAAACATCTTCATCCGGTTAATGCTATTTGGAAAATCATACTTGACAGTCTGGGTGGAAGAACAAAAATGTCCCATATTTGTAAGATACTTTTCCGGAATTAAGCAGACCGTTTATGTTAAGACTGTCTGAGTTTTTCCTCTATAAACCAAGGAGAAGGGTGAGACTACTCCAGTTCCACCTGGCCTTGTATGTTTACATTATTAACGGTTGTTATCTGGCACACCTCTTACTTAGAAACCATTTTTTTCCCCACCCAAAGCCATTTTGGTATTCCAAAATGTAAAAAATGGTAAGAGCCTGCACTGCTGCACTCCAAGTGAACCACCTTCCTAGAAAGGAAAGGAAACCTGGCTAGCAAAGTCTGGCTGGAGACACTGAAGGGGGAAGGACCAGATATGTACCCAGAGGCCAGGAACTCCCAAAACACCTCTACGGAAAACAGACTTAAAACTCCCTTTGCTCTCTTTTAGCCATAAAAGCAGGAGTGCAGGAAGGCCATTTCCAACCGTTGACTTCTAAATGAGAAAAACAAACGAGGGTTTTTCTCAAACATAAAGGGGTGGGGTGTCCCTTTTTAAGATGAGCTCAGCTGCCCAGGACTGTGTGGATGCATTTTTCATGCTGTTTTCTTGGCAGCCGTACACACGTTCTCCTCGCGGCCTTCCAGGATCCTTTCAATCCCCTTCTAGCTTACTAGAGGTTTCCCCTGAGTGGCCAGAAAGATCTCGCTAAGCCCAACGCAAGATGCTGGGAAACTTGTGTTCATTACATCTGTCACACAAGCAACTGCAGAGAAGCAGGGATTACCATGATGGGAAAAGGCAGCTTACAGGGCTGGGTAAGTAAAAGAGAGCTGAAACCTTCCTTGAGTCTTGGGCAGGGGTCAGCAGCCTTAAGCATTCAAAGAGCCACAAAGGTCCTAACTGGAAGCGCCCCCCACCCCCCGTTCAATTCTGGAGCCGACCGGAAATTCCCCCACCATAGAGTCTACTCCTAGTGTGGCGGTCTTTTTCCTCTATCTCTCCTAACTGAAAGCTCTATCAATTTTGGAGACGACCGGCGACAGGGAGCCACAACAGAGGGATGAAAGAGCCACATGCGGCTCCAGAGCCGCGGGTTGCTGACCCCCTGGTCTTGGGGAACAGGATAGCATTTGGAAGCCAGCCAGGCAGGGCTCCTCCCAAACTCACTGGGCAGAAGCGGGAGAGAAGGTAAAGCACCACAGGCTTGCCTAGTCCTGTTATGCCAACTTCTTCACTCGAGAAAGGAGGGCTCTAGCTTGCCAGGGGGGTTGTTTCTAAGCTGGTCTACCCTGAAGGTTTGGCAATAAAGGCTTCATATCGCACCACAGATCCAATTTTGAAAAGAAAAGAATTACTCTTGAAATGCGATCAATGATTGCTTTTAAATGCTGCAGTGGCAATCAACCATATTTTGTTATCCCAGCCTGGTTTAAATTAATCCGTCGTAAATAAGGTTACCATAGCATAAAAATCTATAATGTCACATCCTTACATAAACAGACATAAGGGTATACATTTAATGGCTGATCTCGGAAGGATAGAAGGCTGAGTCACCTTGAGCCCATCAGGATCCAATTCCTGACTGTGGGCAGTTAGCCTGCAATACTCATTCTAACCATTGTGCCACCCCGACTCCTATTTATTAAATGTATATGCTAACCATCTTCCTATCCAAAGGTACACTAGGTGGCTAGATCTTATTTACAGGCTTTCAAATTAAATTTATTTTAAAATATGGCCCCAAGTAGGATCACCAACTATTTTAAAACTTTAGGATTACTTGATAGCCCTTGAAGCTTATTTAATCTACATTCCATGCAGTTTAATCAATAATTTAAAAAATTGGGGGTGGATACCCATGCCTTTTTGCAAAACAACAGAACTCTCACAAGGATGAGAGAATTAATGATTGTTTAGGTGCAACAAGAAGTGCTCCAGAACACCAGACAAGAAGATGTATGTGATCAAACACGACAAGCTTCAATCTGGAGAGCTTTTAAATGAATTTAATGAGGTTGGAGAAAGAAAGGATAGTTGAGAAGCAGAACGTGAGAGGAGTGCTATTAACATTGGCAGGGACAAAGATATAGTGAGTAGCAGGGGTGTGTTATGTTTGTCTAATATCTACAGTATTTCTTTCAAATCATTTTTGAGATGTGCATTTTTGGAAATATTCTAAACAAAGCAAACAGCTGGATGGAGATGGCAAAAAGCTATCAGGTGACAATGAAAACGCAAAACTGTTCAACTCCTATCTTTGCAGTCTTCTAGGAAAAAGGGAGCATGCATTCCTTCTAGTCCCTGGTCAGGAAGAGATTTTGGAGATCTTCTAGAGAGTCTAGACCAATCCTCTATCCTCTATGGGAATCCTCAGGCCAGGGAATCCAGTGATGACAGAGTCATCATTTGGGAGCTAAGGTCCTCAACATCTTGAACTTCCCAGGACTGAAAAACACTGCTATGCAGCAAATAGGCAGTTTGCCTTTTCTTCTTTCTGAGCAAGGAACAAGATGCGTTTTCTGCTTTATTTTCACATACAGCTGTTAATTTAATGTTAACAGCAGACCAATATAGCTTATGCTAATTCCCAAGAATGATTTACATCCAGAAGGCAAATGCCAGACAGCCCCACTGTTATGCCCAGAGCATCAGCGATGTACGTTTGGCAGCCCTAAGTGCTAAGTCACCACTGGGTGATAGCCAATCACAAACCATTGATACAGACACAGCATTAATTCCCTAAATGTCACGCTCCGGCATCTACTCCATGAATACCAGGGAAGATATACAGCAACTCATTTTCCTGCATGGCAACCACTCATTCCAGAACACTTTGTACCGAAACAGGGTCACAGGTAGTTCTTGACTTACAACATTGAGACCAGAATTATGTTGCTAAGCAAGAAACTTGTTAAAGGAGTTTGTTCCATTGGTCCGACTTTGTGTTGTCAATGTTAAGCGTAATCCCTGCCATTGTCATTAGGACCACGCATATTTGTAGTGGAATCGACCTCCCATGGAGTGTGTGTGGCCATATCTGTGTTCACAATAATCCGATGAGTCATGCTCCGGGGACATTGCAACCACATAAATACGAACAGTGTGTGGTCAAGCATTGCTTGGAAATCAGTTGTGCCATGTGAATTGTTGCAATGGCTCCTAAGTGTAGGTAAAAAGTCCTAAGTGTGTGTTCTTTCAATGCCGTTGTAACTTCAAACACGGGTGACTAAGTGATAATGTTGTAAGTTGAGGACTACTTGTCTATTCGGTCCAGTGAAAAAAGATCAGCCGAGGCAGAAAAGGCAAAGAACAATAAAAAAAATACCTAAGTTAAAGTTTCGGTTCTCAGGGCAAGGGGTTGCCATAACAAAGTAGATAATAAAAATTATAAAATGGCAAGAGCCGTTCGGTGGCCATGTAGTGTAGAATCTTTTTCAGTGCTTGCAAGGGCGAACTCTGCCCATTAACGAAGTTCAATCTTTGCAATACTTCTGCCGCATGTGGTTGATAAACTTCTGTCCTCTGAGGTGTGTAAAATCTAGGGACCAGATTGGTGGGTGTTGCAATGAGGCTGACTCTATAACCTCGTGGGAGGGGTGTGTTTAAAGTACCAGTGAAGCAATTTAGGAATGTTTCTAAGGATATTTTGGC